>CAUYUJ010018516.1:177500-286895 GCA_963575745.1 Prorocentrum cordatum | reverse complement strand
AACCCATTGCAGCAAAAGTGTTGATGAAGATATTTTACAGGGCGAGAGTGGCCAGATACGACTTATTCCGCGCTGTGTGTCAAACTGCCAGTTGTATCATAAAGTGGACAGAACAGCAAGACATGGACCTCTTCCGCCTCATATGTTACATAAACTGTACATCCCATTATCGTATGACCTCGTGGGTGGGTGACAAAAAGGGGGACGCTCTGTTAAAACAATACTCCGATGCAGATCTGGCGAGTGACATTCGAACACACAGGAGCACGAGCGCCAGTTATCGAGCAATTTGGGTCCCGTATACACGGGCAGGCCAATCGATGAGTTCGCAAAGACAAACATGCGCATTTCACAGTGCACTTGAGGCTGAGATCGTCGCGGCCGACCTTGCGTTACGCAAGGAGCTGATTGCGGCGTTACCGCTGTGGGAGATCCTGCTGGATAGACCGGCACGATGTTTATTCTTGGGCGATAACCAAGCAGTTTGCAAGGTCACTAAGGCAGGCGGGTCGATGAAATTGATGCATCTACCAAGAACACATAGACTTGATGCAGCAGCTGTGTCCGAACAATTTTCCCGTGGCCTAGTTCAATTACAATGCGAAAGAACGCAAACTGAGGCTGATAATATTGGAACAAAACGATTTGTTGACCCTATGGCATGGGTCAAGGTTTTGTATCTTGTCAACATTGTGACGCCTAAGTTCTGGGCCGCTGAGCGGTGCCAAGGCTATCTTGACTCAATGTTTTCTGACGGACTTCCCCTGGAACCCGGGGGGGTTCTCAAGCCCCGCCTGTGCCCTAGTTCGGCCTTGCGGAGAGGAGCTGCCATGCCCAGTTAAAAAGTCAGACAAAAAGAAAAAGCGCCCCAACAAAGGAAAACCCGCTGTGGCTGCCCCCGGCCACGCCGAGGAGGCATTAGCGATAACGAATGCAACCGGCTCAGCTGATGATGCAGGTAATATCACTCCTCTGAAGGGCAAAGAAGGTCACGGCAGAAGCTCCGAGAAAACGAGAGCGATCGAGTACACAACCAAAAGAAGCTCTGATCGTGAAATGAAAACCATGTTTGGAATATCGGATAGTGAAAGCGAACCAGAGCCTTCCATGAGGCCTGAAGATATGGAGGATGTTCCTAACGAAAACCGCCCGCTTCCTAATCCGCACTCTGCGGTGGCTGCCAACTTCTCTGACAAAAGGGATGAATGGGTGAGACGAGGGCAGATTTTGAAACGATGCCATTATGTTCCGAGACTTGTCACATTCATGCCGGCAATCGGTGATTGCCCCGTCGAACTCAATAAATTGGATGGTAAACGTCGAACCATACGCCTCAGATGGCGATTCTAGCGACGGTGATTATTGCCTTAGCAGATGGACGGGATACACAGAGTAAAGGATCCGAGAAGATTGCGCCCCGGCCACTCAGTGGACCGGGGAAAGACTCTTGTTAGAATACTGTTGCGGCCCCCAAAGCAGAATAGGAGACCCGAAAAATTTCGTTGACAACTCATGTAAAGTGATTCGATACACCGAGATGGAAGACATGAGGACGGATGAGGGACTCGAAATAGCGTTGAACGATATAGCTACGTTCAAGGGAAAACATATCACACTATGGGGCTCCATGCCGTGTACAGGTGGTTCCCCCTGGCAATGCGTGAACGAGGCGCATTGTTTCCGTACTGGAAACCATGGGGCTATGCGTAGGCTTCGGGGTATTAGAACCGATTTCCGATACTTGTTTTGGAATTTCCGTGAGGTTGCCCGCGCTGTGCACAACGCGGGGGGCGTTGTATGTATTGAATGGCCTACCCAATGCAATTATTGGAGAGATTCTCCGGTAAAGAGTTTTCTTCGAGAGTTAGGCTTTGTCAAGACGGCGTTACACGGGTGCGCATACGGATTGAAGGATAGCAAGGGTAATGTCATGAGACAGCCCTGGATGATAGCCACCACCTCTCCCATTGTGGCGGAGGGGTTAGAGCGTAGGTGTGATGGCACACGCGAGCATGTTGAGGCTAGAGGACGAGAATGTAAGAGCGCTGAAGATTACCCTGATGATTTTGCCAAGCAGATTCATTTCGCCGTTGCCAATGCCGCAGAGAGAGTTGTTTCGTCTCGTCGTCGTCCTACTTCTTCTCACAATCCTATTTGCGCCGCTGCCGTTTCGGCTCGACAGCCTGCGCGGGCTGCCCCGCCACCGGCCCCCCGTAGAGGCGAGCGGTTGCCTTGCGGCGACTGCTCGAATCTCGCTTGCCGCGGTGTCCGCGTGCCGGAGAGATCAACGACTAATGTCATGAGACAGCCCTGGATGATAGCCACCACCTCTCCCATTGTGGCGGAGGGGTTAGAGCGTAGGTGTGATGGCACACGCGAGCATGTTGAGGCTAGAGGACGAGAATGTAAGAGCGCTGAAGATTACCCTGATGATTTTGCCAAGCAGATTCATTTCGCCGTTGCCAATGCCGCAGAGAGAGTTGTTTCGTCTCGTCGTCGTCCTACTTCTTCTCACAATCCTATTTGCGCCGCTGCCGTTTCGGCTCGACAGCCTGCGCGGGCTGCCCCGCCACCGGCCCCCCGTAGAGGCGAGCGGTTGCCTTGCGGCGACTGCTCGAATCTCGCTTGCCGCGGTGTCCGCGTGCCGGAGAGATCAACGACTGAACCCATGTGCCGACCGTTGAGGAAGAAGGCGGTTGTGCCACCCGGTGAAGACGTGATCTCGATCCATTCTGATGACATCGTGGATGAGTTTGATTCCGACGATGTTGGAGACGAAAGCAAAAGGGAAGAGAAATGCAACAATGCTCTTCCCGCCACAATTCGAAAAGCCTCGACGCCGGCTCAGCCGAGCGGAAAGGCTTGCCCACCGGCTCAGGCGGATGGGACAAGAAACAATCACTTCAGCCCAAATGACATTGTGTCCGAGATTGATACTGAAATTGAAACTGATGTCGAGACTATCAATCAGGGGACAACTGCTCAAAAAAGGGCAGCTGAGACTGCCCCCCAGGACAACACTCGCTCAAAGAAAGCGGCTGACCCCGATGCTGAAGACGTCGATTCATGGAGAAACAAAGCGATCTTCACGTGCCCCCCTGACAAACTAAGGGAATGGTCCCGACCGGGACCCAAAGACGGGACTACTAAGTTTGCGCCGTCGAAAGGCTGGAGTTGGCGCTACACGATGTGGAAGAACGACATACTCTATACGAGGAGTGACGCGGTCGTGACTGCATTGAAGGCGGACCTGGAATCAACGTCTCAGACGATATTCCAGCGTTTATACTCCCAGGTCTCGCAAGATCCATGGACTGTACATTGGACTATGTTTGAGCGGAAGGCCACTTGCCGTTTCGATTGTGCCCTTCCTGACGTCGACAAAATCCCCGTTGGAACGTTCCTTCTGACGTATCCTGATGAGAAGACGACGCTGATCAGTAGGGTGTACGCGAACCCCCCAGGGGGATATCGTGGCATAGTACGACCGCTCGAGCCGGGAGAAGTGTTTGGTCCTACCGTCGGCCCAGCCTTCGGTACGAGACCCCCTGGGGAAACTATGCGAGCGTGCCGGTGGGGGATCACTGGAGAAGGCTTCCCGCAGGTCTGGATTGACGTTCGGGGGCCTTCCCCCCGAAAGCCTCCCCAGGGCTCAGCCACTGGGGAAGAATGGGGAACGATGTTCGCTCTTCCAGCGGTCAAAGGAAAATACAGCGCACCGGTGCACGTGGTCGAGGAAGCCCTTACCGCCACCGCAAATGCGGCATACTTCGAGGATGCACCCAAGCAGGCCGTGCACTGGAGGAAAAGGCAACGCCCCTGGAAGAGGCCACAGAATTTCGAGGAATGGCTTGCTGGAGACGGACTCGACCCAGGTGCGGATGAGGACTCACCGCAAAAGAAGCCGAGGACTGCAACGGAGGCGTCCGACGACCCGATCGCCGTGGATAGCCAACCAGCAGTCGCGGGAAATAATCAGCCATCATTGGATGACCCTGGGACCGGGAAACAGGCGGCCGGCGAACCACCTGCCGGCCAGCCTCCCTACATCGAAAACCCTCCTGGCTTAGCCAGTGGGGGTAGCGGCGGTGCACCGCCCCGCGGCTCAGCCGGCGGGGGTGGGGAGCAGCCTCCATCTGGCGGGCTCCCCTCAGGAAATGACCCGCCCTCAGGGGGGGGGGGGCGGACCGCCGGACTCGGGGCCCGCAGCGACAGAGCCTGAGCCCGAAGACCGACCTTACCTCGGTCGTGGGACCTGGAACGTTCTCGAGTATCTTCGGATGCAAGGGAGGTTCGGGCGCGATCCGAAACGCCCCCAACATGGATGGCGAGAAAGGTAGAGGAAATCCTGGAACTCTACATGGAGGTCACGGACCCGAAGATGAAATTTTGGTCGAATAGCCTGACTTTTGTCAAGACATGTCAGGAGATCACAAAGATCGCCGAAGTCAATGGTCACTCATGGATTCCGTTCACGGGAGAAGACCTTGCCGCTATGTCGTCCACGGGGAAACCTGTGACGGATTTCTTTCGCCCGCTGAGTCAGATGCGGAAGGGGTCACATCATAGTTGGTCATGTTATATTCATATTGCTTCTGATTCTACGATTGTGTTCAAAGACGCATCAGGGGCGCCTAAGTCGAGCCTCATGCCTGAATACAACCTGCGACAATCAGTGTTCGGAAGTGTACAGGCATCTATGAGCGGAGCACAAATCAAAGGTATTGCCGGCACTTCCCCAAGCGTTCGGTGGGGTGACCAATGGGCTTATGAAGAAGGGACACACGCTCAAATTCGCTTCGCTTTCTGGAATTTCAACGACATGGTCGATAATGCTGGCAAATTAAATGGAGTCGGTAGTGGGCCCAAAAGATATGAGAACCCGTTCGCTTTTGCAGGGAGCCTCAGACAGATGATACAGGACGCCGTGGATTTGATCGATGATATAATGCAACGGTCCCATCAGGGGACTATAGATATAATGTATATCGGCGGGGACTCGAAGCGCTGGCAAGAAGGCGATAACGGCGTCGGTCCGATGTGGGACGTTGCCACCATGGTCCGAGCCAGAATGAATCGTCGGATTGAACACTACAAAACAATAGAACTGTTCCCCCGAATAATGGTCCTTGACGGCGTCAGCCTCTACCGCCAGCTTAAGCACCGCCCAGGGGGCGTTTTCCATTGCAGTGCTAGCCATCAGGATTATAAACTGAATGATGGGGGCAAATTCCGAAAAGTCATTGCCGCCCAATTATGTGCCGATTACATGATTAAAACAGCCAAATTGGCTGTACTATTTTTCTGTCAGCCTTCCGGCGGCTCAGCCGTCTGGGATGGCCACGTAAAATGCACCGTGAGGGAGGGCGGGTACGCCAGACAGGACGCAAAGTCCGAGACCTTGTCACGTGCTGGCAGGACTGGCCCCCCGAAGAAGGCAAGATTCCCAGGTCGATACTTGGCGCGCTCCCATTCAAGGAATCATTGACCGATAAAAAGTTCCCAGCCGTTCCAAACGGGACTGGAGGTGGCGCTATACATTCGTTTTTGTCAAATGAGTTTAAAGACTTCCTTGAAAAGGGGGCTGCTTATGGTGACTTCTTCCCATGGACGGATGATGCTTACTTTTTGCCCCGCGGAGAAATGTTCTGTCCTGGAATGCCACCGAGGGGAAAGACCCAGAGACCAACGACCGAGGGAGTGCAAAACGATGAGCCAATGCGTGCTGCACTCAAAGAATTTTACAAAGCAGCGCCGACGGTGATACCGAGCGGCTTAGCTGCTGCGGCGAGTAGTGCAACGCCAGGTGGCATAGCGGCCCCTGTATTTACTGAAGTGTCGGCCGGGCGACCCGGCGCTGTTACTGCGACCGATAAGACCAGACCCGTCGGCTCAGCCGACGCGGGCTCTGGTTCTAGCGCGAGGGCGGCTCAATCACCACGCGCCCCTCCGCTGGCTCCTCCAACCAATATCAGAGAAAACGAGACACCTGGGGAAACAGCAGAAATAACCATCCGTGAGAAATGCCCGGAGGGTAAACTGTCTAGGCTCAGTAAGGACTACAAGTTTCCGAGAAGGCAGAAAGGTGGATGCCTGGAGAGGTGGAATATTTTTGGCCGTACCATCAAGATTATCAGCAGATAAAGAAACTGCTCGTAAAAGATTCAAAAACAGGAAAGGTCACTCATTATGACTTCCTTTGCCCATTTACGGTTGCCAGCGGCAAACTTCACCGGGGTATGATGCCTTTTAACGCATGCCAAGGGGAAGAGGGACGTGCTGCTGAGATCGCCGAGGGAAGAGAGCCTGCTCAAAGCTGGCAACGGGAAAAAGATTCTGAAATATGGTAATAGCCAAGCGTGGCTTGCCTACCAGATGCTTCAGGAGACGACGAGAGTTCCGTCGATGACACGGAACTATCTAGTGCCGAACTGGGCTCGTTTCTTCAGGATCAAAGCAGATAGATCCGTATCAAAGCGGACAGCCACCGTGGCTGACCGCTATACATTGGGCCCAGTTGAGGACGACATCCCATAAAGTTGGCAAAGCCCACTGCGTTGAATTATCGTTGCCTTTCTTCGTAACAACAGAGAAGCTTGCGGAAGTCTCAGACTCATCCGCCGGGTGGTCAAAACAGTCACATGGTACGTCAGTGAATACCCTTCATGCTATTTTGGCCATCAATTGCTTCCATCAAATCCCAAATACGATGGATGCGTGAAAACAAATGTGGTTGGGTGTATTCATTTCCGTGCTCTGACAATCCCAACACTCACACCACGTACTCCATTGCGGAGGAGACCTTTGGAGATGGCATTTGGGCCACGGCTGAGATTGTCTACTATGCCAAGACGACAAAATCCATTAAAGGATCACCGATCCAGTACGTGAGTAATCCAGAGACTGACGTTTTATACGAGTTGAGACTCTATCATTGGACCGCAGCAGCACTGTGGGTTACTGATGCGTGGACACATTTGCTGCAGATTGCCAGAGATAACAAATGGAACCTGGAAGTGGACTTTGAGTTCGAAAGGTATCGAGATCAAGATCGGACTGAAGCCACGGGCAAAGTCCAGGATGCTCACAAGGCCTGGGTCCCAGGCTTGACTTCTATCGAATGGCAAAAGGGAGAGAGCCCCTATTTGAGGGGCCAAGGCGAAACAGACGAAGGCAAATACGTTGATATCTGGCCTTGGCTCCAAGAAAAAGGAGCCAGACTGACCAAGATCCACGCGATGCATAGGGGCGAGGCCTCGGAAAGGTCAGTTCAGTTGGTTGAGCAGAATAGACAGGAGAAGGAGAGGGCAGCTGAAGGGGGCGAGAAGGAGCCGGCGGCTAAGCCGCCCGGCGCTCCGCTCTCAATTGATTAAAAGGATTTTCCCGACCTAGGAAAGGCATCAGCGAAGCCAGAGAGGACCTGCAAAGCGCCGCCCCCTAGGGCTGCCAGTCGGCCCCCTGTTCCTAGGCCTCCTCCTCCTGGTGGGCCGAAAGAAATTCCCGCCAAGAAGGCCCCGCCGGCGATTCATGCTCCAACGAACCCTCCGGACCATCGGCCGAATCTTACTAGGCAGGAGCATGCTCCACCTGCGAAAGAGATTTCTCCCAAGAAGGCCCCTCCACCGAGGCTCGATCCCAGGTCGGGGGACTTAGGTCAACCGCCAGCGAAGATGCCTCGATTTGATGGAGACCCCGCTGCGCCTATGACTGCCCGGCCACCGGCTAAGTCGAGTGGCGCAGACGCAGTTGGCAGCGGGCCTTGGAGGCCGAGTGTTCGTGACCCTCCGCCCGAATTAAACATACTCATCGGGGCCAATGTTTCTGGCTCCCCGCCTGTCGCTCAGAGCCCTCAGGGAAATGAGCTTCGCTCCAAACAGGCACCCTCCAAACAGGCACCCAGTTGGGCCAGGCACCGGGGCGATCCGCCTCGTATCGAAGGCAATTCCACAGGTGAACGGTCCCAATCAGCGCGCGCCCCGCATACCGAGGCAAAGGCTGCCTCAGCTGAAGCTGGCGCTCCTGGAAGAGATGGAAACGACGATCTATTGGATATGCACGACGCAAACCCCGCGGCTCAGTCGGACGGGGATCATTCATCTCAGGATTCGCCTAATTTGGAGGGAAACGATGACATTACTTCTATCTTACTGACACTAAAAGAGGTCTCATGTATGCATTTTGAGCCCCCGAGAGCCAGATCGGTGTTGAGAAATGAAAAAAGAATTCTTTTGCCGCTTGAAAGGGCTGCGATCGAGTGCACACGACGCCCCAGCCGAAACTCTTCCGATGAAAAGGTTCAGAGTTGCTGCTGCATCATACATTAAGACAGCAAAAAGTGTTTATGATATAAACATGCAAGACGAACTAGAGGAGCTGAACACATACTCCGCTGCATGGAATGCATTGGCGGATGCTATCGTCGAACAGATTTTAATATGGGACAATAATTTTGCGCGCGCCCCGATGGTAGCGGAGAGACCTCGGTGGTCAAGACGTAAAGAGGCAGGTGGCTCTGGGACGAGTAAGATCTGAGTGCCTACTCCTCCTGCCTCTCCGTCCGGCTCAGCTGCGACGGAGAACCCTCCTATGCCTCCGCCCGGCTCAACCGGAGCGGAACAAGAGAGACGCCACGAGGCGCAAGAATAACCATCGAGTCCAACACAAGTGCCGTCAGACGAAGGGACAACACATGTTTCCAAGCATGCAGCTCAGCTTCCACCGGGGGCCTCAGGCCGCCCGGAGATCCACGCGACTGACACGGGAACGGAGGACTTTTGTACAACGTTCCCATACGATAATGATCCTCAGTTTCTAGAGTCGATGGATGACGAGACTTTTCCGTTTGGACCAGCATTTGCGAATATGTTTCGCAGATCGAGTCTTCCACCTGCTCCAGAGAAGAGACAGGGTCAGCCGACATACAGGGACCCTCCCGATGGGGATCGAGACGTCACAGTGGGGCACGCTGCTGTATTTAAAGAAAAACGATTGTATGTGACAACAGAAGAACGCCAACACATACTTCGGGTTACGCCAGGACCTCTAAAGCAGATGCTCCAGGACGCCCACATTACGGGCCCCGTGCCACCACGCGTCGAAGCCATCCGCAGTCGAACAGGAATTACGGTTCGATATATGGCAGAGTTCGTGGAAGACCTTATATTTGCCATATTGGGGGGCCTCAAACAGGACGATGGATCTTTCGCGCAAGCAAAGGATTACATTAGAGCCGAGTTTCATTCCGATGACATTCCAGACGGGTTTACTCCTAGAGCCTATGCGCGCCTGCAGCCACATATAATTGGAGACGATAATGATGAGAACCCGGCTGCCTTAGGCAACTCGGACACCTGGAGTGGCCTGAGTTACAGATCGGATGTATTGGCCAAAAAGATAGGCCAGTGTGCTGTATACATCGCGAGGCACTGCTCCGACTACGCTACATCGTCGGGGGGCTGGGTCTACTTTGGAGACCTGGTGCAGAAACTAAAAGATGATGGTTTTACTTTCCAACGTACGCCTTGGCCGCGCACAGCTTAGCTGCGTTGCCGTCGGGGACGGTCGAAGTTTTAGGAATCTTTCTCAATGATAGTCCCAAGATTGTTGGAACACAAATCAACGCCATGTGGGGGCAACATAAGAGGGGCTCATCGCAAGAGGAAAACGGAAGGGAGATGCCGATACCCATATTCTACAGGGCATGCCAGGGACATTCAACGTTCGCTGCTTCAATCGAAAGAATGTATGTCCCGTGCGACCCTTACCAAGTCAGAAGCCACGGCTCTCTTCTTCATATTACAGACTTACAGGCATTTTTGGAATCTACGAGTGGACATGTTCGCTTCCCGAAGAGCGACTCTGGGCTTTGCTATGCCGCAGATTACGAATTGTTGCGTTTGCTTCCGGCACATAACAGCTCAACTATGCCAAATCCCTTAGATTTTCCTCCGTGGCTAAGCCAACGGAGATATGGACAGCCACTCATTCCAAGATCTCTAGTACCCATGAACAACCCAGCTCAGGAAGGGGGGCCGCCGTCGGCGGGCACTTGGCCCGCAGACGACACCCACCACCTATGGCCGCATCTCCCCAATCTCAATCACCATGAGCAATGGGATATTATTCTTGTTTTTACCGGCGGAGTGCTCACCCGCTTCTCGTACAGAGTCTGCCCAGATGGGACCTTGGTGCCCCGGGAAGTGCCGAAATTCACAGACATCGACAAAGCCGTCTCTCTTGTGAGACAGGCAAATCAGATGCGCTGGACGGTACTCTTCGACCGCGAATTGTCTTCATACGAGGTCACCTTCGACAATGAGTCGGTTATTGCCTGGGTTCATACAGACGAGAGACTAATCATTGATTGGAATCACAGGCCAATATTGGAGACCGCGATCCAAGATCGAATTATATCCATCCCGTGGGATGATGACGGGAGATTCCTTTGTTGCCGATACCACTGGGCGAGGACAGGTTTTGCCAGCGGTCCTGTCTGTAATTGTCCAGTCAGATACAAATGCAGGGTCACGCACGATTACACGACCCAGACATGGAAGCGCAAAATTACCCCGCAGTCCCTTGAAGCACACGGCATCTTCATAGCAGTGGACTATGGAGAAACCCTATCATGGAATCGCCACGAATATATACAGGCGCGGATAAAGAGAGGCAAGGGAGAGCTTCTGCCCATGTTACGAAAAACGTCAACAACAACAATCAGCAGGAGCGAAGATGGGCCTCCGGGCAATTTGCTACAATGGCGGCCGCTGGCACGATATTTGGCAATGGCCAGCCTGGAAATTTTCCAGTTTGGATCCCAGAACGCGCCGAGGCTCAGCCTCCGGCGCGACATGCTCCTTTCTTCCAATATTTGAAGCCTTTGGTCAAGAGATTTATATCATGGCTTGAATATTCGGCCAGAAACGTAAGAAGGCAAACCCCGCCCATTAATGCCTGGTGGCCGAGATTGTGGGGAACTGAGTTTGACCAATACGCTCGCCCGAGAGCCTGCCCAGCCTTACAGGCATTTCACTGGCCTGATGAAGAGGATGACTTAGTCACTCCTCGAATCGGCTGGGGTAGATGGTTCAACAACATGACTAGAGCCAGCATCTTCGTTCCGACACTTGCTACAGTAGATGACGCGGTACAGTTTGGCAGATCTTGGTTCGGCGTATTGACTGAGGAGAATGGAAACAACGCCGACAACGCCAAACCTCCCGCGAGGTTACCAGTCGCCTGGGAGAACAATGTTAGGGCGAGGCCGACTCGCAGTTCTCAGTCTGTTTCAAGACGGATTAGCATGTGTCGGGACCATCGTCTTATTATCCCCGTATTGCGACATGCCACCGGCGCAGCCGCGATGGCACGCGAACAGTCACAAATGGATTTGGACCTCAAAGCGATCAGCGGGCCTAAGGCCGCGTTGATAACTGACGGATTTGTCACTCTTGACCATTCTGAGGGACACGCATACTCTCACCATGACGACCCTTTGATCAAAATAACATTGTTCGGGAGAGAAGTTCGAGAAATTGCTGCCCACTACATAATAGAACACACGGGATTAACTCCTACTAACCCCGGCAGGGTTACCCTGACCGGAACGGCAGAATACGTGATCCCGGAGATCATCCAGACCATAGTGGATGACAAGTGGTTAGTACCAGTACAACATGCAACTGGGCCTTCGGCCCATAAGGATTTTCGCAATTGTTCGTGAGATAATCCGCTATTTCATATCGGAAGCTCACTTTATTGGTTACCCGGGGCGAATCATTCGTCCCGAAATGGTGAGCACGGATGAGATTTATTCAAAGAAACGGACCGACGAATATGCCTTGGACTGCCGCATACGTGCGGCTGTTGAAACGGACGATATCATAAAAAGGTGGGCCCACAAGATGGGCAGGAGAGTATAGAACGACGTCCGTTGCCACGGTGCTCTAATAAAGGACGCCATTTCTTGGCTACAGGATAAGTATCCTGACCCTGGTGCCGAACTCCAGGACAAAGAAGATGGACCTTTCCGCACTGCATGCGGAATATATGGTGCCGCTGCAGCACCTGCTGCCATAAGTATAATACAATTTATGAACGATCGTAGGAATAACGATCCTGAACACGACGGCGAAGCCGAAATCGTGGGGCCACATGCGCCAGCTGGAACAAAGGCCAGACCTTTCTCGCGCCCGCCGCCTCTTCGACCTGACATCTCAGACGCTCAGGTATCCGAAGAAGCTACTGGATCCCCCCGTCCAGTCGCCGGCTCAGCCGTGACGACCAGGGAGACAAACCCACAACATCCCGACATGGGGGACCGGTCGGAATCACAACGCGCGCGCGATGCTGCCATGGATGCTGCCGCTAGCGCTGACGTGGATGCTGCTGCCGGCGCTGCCATGGACGCTGCCGCGGGTGCAGCCGCGGGTGCTGCCGGCAGCGATGCAGGCGACAGCTAACGACCCTTCCAGGTCCTACCCGCGCTACGTGAACGGAACCCTCGTCGGGTACTACATCCACCGGAACAGGGTCACGTGGCTTGCCGACGCTGAGTGGCACACTCTGAATTATTCACACCAGCTATCAAAATGGGAGCACGACTTCCGCTTCCCGCCGAGGGGGACGGCACCGATGAGCGACGCTGGAAGAGAAAAGGGCGGTCTCGCACGCCTCGTGGCGTAGACGCACAGACGGGAGGATCGGCGCCGTCAAATCCGCCGCCTCCGGCGCCGCCCAGACGGGAGAACGAGCACAATCCGTGGAAGGACCTGAACTGAGTTTCGCCCGCGTGACTCAGTCGCGGCAGGCGCATGCAAAACAATTCACCCACGCGCGGAACGCGTGTTGGGCGCTGACACCTCTACTGGTCGGCTAAGCCGGTCCAGCGGAGAGAATTTATTTATCACAATGGTGGGAAACGTCGAGCCCCTTCGGCCCTTGGCCCCCTGGCAGCCACCGTTGAGCTGTAAAAGCTTTTTCGGGGTGGCTCCGGTGGTTGTGCAAATGCACAGGCCGGGGGTGCCGTGGCTGGATGGGCTCTGCGCGGCCCGCCGCGGGGGGAGTAAATATGCTCCTCTCCGCCTCATAATCAAGTAAGACATAACTTAGTTTGCATGCGTTGCACTGTCCGCTGGAACTGACAGCTGCGTTCCGCAGCTGCATGACTGCTCGAGCAAGCCAACCTTGGTTTGCAGGAGAGAAAAGGAGTGCGCTGGGGCGTGCGGGCGGCTCGTCGTCGTCCGTCCCTGGCCGACCTCCTCCCTTCGCATTCCTGATTGAGTAGTCTTGCTTAGCGGATACTTGTCTTATCAATGTCTCATCCCGTCCCCTCTCTCCCTGAGCAGAGTGAACATGAGATCTTAATTCCTCTGTCATCTTACCCCGATTCTCAGAGGAAATATATTATATAAAAAACCTACAAAAACACAAGGTTTCGCAACGCGGATTTTCAACAAAAGCGTGCGCGCGCGCTCTTGCGTAGTCGTCGTCGTCGTCGTCGTCGTCGTCGCCGTCCTCCCTCCTCCCGCGCCGTCGTCGTCGTCGCCTACGTCGCCCTCTGTCTTTCCTCGTGTTCGTCGTCGTCGTCCTCTTTGGCGTCGTGGTCGTTTCCGTCGTCGTTGTCGCCGTGGTCGTCCTTCCTCCTCCTCCTCCTTCGTCGTCGTCGTCGTCCGTCGTCGGCGTCTCGTCGTCGTCCCTCCTATTCGTCGCCGTCGTCGTCGTCGTCTTCCCTCCTCCCTCGTCGCTGTCGTCGTCGCATCGCCGTCCTTCCTCCTTCTTCGTCGTTCGCGTCGTCGCCGTCCTCCCTCCTCCCTCGTCGTTGTCGTCGTTGTTGTCGTTGTCGCCGTCGTCGTCCTCCCTCCTCCCTCGTCGTCGTCTTCGTTGGCGACGTCGTCGTCGTCTTCGTCGTCGGCGTCGGCGTCGTCGTCTTCGTCGTCGTCGACGTCGGCGTCGTCGTCGTCGCCGCCGTTTTCGTCGTCGTCGTCGTTCGGAGACGTCGTCGGTGTCGTCGTAGTCGTTGTCGTCGGTGTCGTCGTAGTCGGTGTTAAGAGGTTTTGCAAACCAAGTTGCGGGTGGGTGGGTGGGATGTTTGCAAGAGCGTGGGATGTGTCAAATCATTTGTAAACATCATCATCATATATATATATATATAAAAATATAAATATAAATATAAAATACTCTACCCCCCCCTCCCCCCGGCGTTATCGGCCCCCCTTTCGGGTATGTAAATCATATATGATTCTGACCACATGTCCATCCTGAATATGAATTTACACTATCTCCGGGGGGCCCGGGTTCCCCCCCCTGAGGTTCCCTTGCGAGAAAAAAAAAGCACTATGCGGTGCCATTTTTTGTTTTAACATAGCACTTGTTCACGAATCCCTTGCAACAGCTGGGACGAAATGCACGCGCGCGCGTCGTCGCGCGCGCATGCCGAAATCCTTCAAAAACCTTCGGTGCTGGAAGGATTTCGCAATCGAGTTTCCAAAACACATACAAAACCACAGAGTTTCGTAACACTGAGTTGTGCAAAAAAAAAAAACTTACGCGCGAGCTCTTGCGAAATCTTAAGAAAACCATGAGTTTTTTTTCAAGAGTTCCACAACATGCTACCAAACGGGCGTCGCGCGCGCGCATGTCGAAATCTGTCGAACGCCCTTGCGCGTGTGCCGTTGCGAGAATCCTTTGCAACAAATGAGACGAAGTGCAGACGCGCGCGTCGTCGCGCGCGTATGTCGAAAACCTTCAAAACCCATCGGTTTCGGAAGGATGTCAAAATCGTGTGCCCCAAAAATGGTCAAAAACACAAGATTTCGCAACACGGATTTTCAACAAAAGCGTGCGCGCGCGCTCTTGCGTCGTCGTCGTCGTCGCCGTCCTCCCTCCTCCCGCGTCGTCGTCGTCGTCGTCGCCTACGTCGTTCTCTGTCTTTCCTCGTGTTCGTCGTCGTCGTCCTCTTTGGCGTCGTGGTCGTTTCTGTCGTCGTTGTCGCCATGGTCGTCCTTTCTCCTCCTCCCTCGTCGTCGTAGTCGTCGTCCGTCGTCGGCGTCTCGTCGTCATCCTTCCTGTTTCGTCGCCGTTGTCGTCGTCGTCGTCTTCCCTCCTCCCTCGTCGTTGTCGTCGTCGGCGTCGCCGTCCTCCGTCCTTCTTCGTCGTTCGCGTCGTCACCGTCCTCCCTCCTCCCTCGTCGTTGTCGTCGTTGTCGCCGTCGTCGTCCTCCCTCCTCCCTCGTCGTCGTCGTCGTCGTCGTCTTCGTTGGCGGCGTCGTTGTCGTCGTCGTCGTCGTTGTCTTCGTCGTCGTCGGCGTCGTTGTCGGCGTCATCGTCGTCGTCGGCGTTGTCATCCTCGTCGGCGTCGTTGAAGTCTTTGGAGACGCCGTCGGTGTCGTCGTAGTCGTTGTCGGCGACGTCGTCCTTGTCGTCGTCGGTGTCGTCGTCGTCGTCGTTGTCGTCGTCGACGTCGTTGGAGACGTCGTCGGTGTCGTCATCGGCGTCGGTGTCGTGGCCAAGTGCCATGTGGTACCTACCGTCACGGTCTTGTCTTAAGAGGTATTGCGACCAGGTTGCGGGTGGGAGGGTGGGATGTTTTCACGAGCAGTGGAGAGGACAGTTTCAAGACGGTCAAAGTGGATTGCACCGCGTAGATTCGTTTTTCTAAAAACAGAATAGGATCTACCCCCCCCCGGCGTTATCGGTTCACCTTTCGGGTATGTAGATCATCTATGATTCTGACCACATGTCCATCCTAAGTCTGAAGTTACACTATCCCCGGGGGGCCGGTATCCCCCCCCTGAGGTTCCCTTGTAAAAAAACACTATGCGGTGACATTTGTTGTTCCAACATAGCACTTGTTCACGAATCCCTTGCAAAAACTCTCGGTGCCGGAAGGATTTCGCAATCGAGTTTTTTTTAGTTAAAAAACCATAAAAAAAAACAAAAAAAAAAAAAAAAAAAAAAAAAAAAAAAAAAAAAAACGGGTTTTTTTAAAAAAAAAAAAAAAAAAAAAAAAAAAAAAAAAAAAAAAAAAAAAAAAAAAAAAAAAAACGACAAAAACACATGGTCTCGCAACAGTGATTTGCTAAAAAAGCTTCCGCGCGAGCTCGTGCGAAATCTTAAGAGAACCATCGGTTTTTTCAAAGATTTTCACAACATGGTTCCAAACGGGCTTCGCGCACGCGTATGTCGAAATCAGTCGAACGCCCTTGCGCGTGTGCCGTCGCGAGAATCCTCTGCAACAAATATGACGAAGTGCAGACGCGCGCGTCGTCGCGCGCGTACGCCGGAAACCTTCAAAACCCATCGGTTTCGGAACGATTTCAAAATCGTGTGTCCAAAAAACCTACCAAAACACAAGGTTTCGCAACACGGGTTTTCACCAAAAGCGTGCGCGCGCGCTCTTGCGTCGCCGTCGTCGTCGTCGCCGCCGTCCTCCCTCCTCACGCGTCGTCCTCGTCGTCGCCTACGTCGTCCTCTGTCTTTCCTCGTGGTCGTTTCCGTCGTCGTTGTCGCCGTGGTCGTCGTTTCTTCTCCTCCCTCGTCGTCGTCGTCGTCCGTCGTCGGCGTCTCGTCGTCGTCCCTCCTATCGCGCCGTCGTCGTCGTCGTCGTCCTCGTCGTTGTCGTCGTCATCGTCTTCCCGCCTCCCTCGTCGCTGTCGTCGTCGGCGTCGCCGTCCTTCCTCCTTCTTTGTCGTTCGCGTCGTCGCCGTCCTCCCTCCTCCCTCGTCGTTGTCATCGTTGTCGTCGTTGTCGCCGTCGTTGTCCTCCCTCCTCCCTCGTCGTCGTCTTCGTTGGCGACGTCGTCGTCGCCATCGTCGTCGTCGGCGTCGGCGTCGTCGTCGTTTTCGTCGTCGCCGACATCGGCGTCGTCGTCGTCGCCGCTGTCGTCGTCGTCGTCGGCGTCGTTGACGTCGTCGTCGTCGTCGGTGTCGTCGTTGTCGTCGTCGTCGGCGTCGTCATCGCCGTCGTCGTGGGTTTTGCAAACCAAGTTGCGGGTGGGTGGGTGGGATCTTTGCAAGAGCGCGGGATGTGTCAACTCGTTTGTGAAAATCAATTGCACCACGTAGATTGCACCGCAGCTGTGTACGCATGATTCTAGCCCATCGTCCATCTTAAACATGAGTTCGTACCATTCCAGCCCAACCAGTATCGACACCACCGGCCATCCTCTGCAACGAATACTTTGCACGAGCACTCGTTTCACCCAAAATCATTAGTTCTCAAGAAAAACACCGCGAAGTGCGCGCGCGCGAGTCGTCGCCCGCGCACGCCGAAAACTTTCTCGGCCTTTGGTTTCGTAAGGGTTTCAACATCGAGTGTCCAGAAAACGTATAAACACACATGGTTTCACAACGTGGATTTCCACAACAGATTGCGCTTGCGCTCCTGCGAATTATCACGAAAACCGTAGATGTTTCATTAGTTCGGAAAGTTCTAACAAACGGGTTTCGCTCGCGCTCGTGCCGATATCGTTCGAAAGCCCTTGCCCCAGTGCTGTCGTAAGAATCCTTCTTGCAAAAGTGGGGCGAAGTGCGCGCGCGCGTCGTCGCGCGCGCATGCCGACAGGATTCAAAAAACGCAGGTTTCGTAAGGATGCCAAAACCGAGTGCCACGACACCATACGAACAAAAAATACACATCATTACGCAAGATCCATGTTCGAGAAATCCTGCGTTCGCGCTGTTGCGAATTGTTAAGAAAACTACAGGTGCAACATTTTCATGGAGTTCTGCTGGACGGGCCTCTGGCGCCGCATGGCAAAATCATTCGCGCGCCCTTGCGCGCTTGCAGAGGGGGCACGATCCGCGCCAAAAACACAACGCGGGCCACTCTCGCGCGCCGGCCGCGCGCGCATGTCGAACTCTGTCCAAAACCTTCATCACCGACGCGAGGACGCCGTCATCGCCGTCGGTGTGATCAGCATCGGCGCCGTCGCCGTTGTTAACATCATTGCCAGCATCGCTGTTACCATCATCGTGTCTACCGTCGTCGACGTTGCCATGATATGGCGCCCGCCCAAGTCGCCGACTCGCAGCGAAATGCCCACTGCGATGTGCCCAGCGGTCAGCGCCACCGCGTTCGCGTCGGTCGCGCCAAGCTAGCTGGCCGCTGCACGCGCGTGCTCGGGTTGGCACGGCTTCAGAGATGCACCAGCCAACGCCAATCATTCATCGCAATCGCCGACGCATGGGTTTTGCAAATCAAGTTGCGTGTGGATGCGTGGGACGTTTGCAAGAGCATGGGATGTGTCAATTCGTTTGTAATAATCAGTTGCGTTACATAGGTTGCACCGCGTAGATTGCACCACACAGGTTTTCCTTTTTTAAAATGAATTCGATTCAACCCCCATCGTCATCATTGCCACCATCATCGGCGCCGTCGTATTGCCATTCTTATATGATCGTTTCCGACGGTGCCGACGGTGCCGGCATCATTATGATACCACGCCCGCCAGAGTCACCGTCCCGCACTGAAGTGCCCACGCGCCAGCGCGGCTTATGAGATGCGTTGGGGACCTCCCATCGGTAAACGTTTTCGCGGCCACGCCAGTTACACCCTTGTACCACACCAGGTGGTCGCCCTGCGCGCGAACGTTCGTGCGCCACCGCGGCCGCACAGATGCGCGGCAGCTGCAATGGTGGCCGCAAGGGTTTTGCAAAGTAAATTGCGGGTGGGAGGGTGGGGTGATTGTGCGAGCAGTGAATCCGCAAACCATGCTTTGACGAAGACAAATTGCAGAACGTAGGTTGCACCGCGATGCAACCGCAGATTTTGCACCACGCAAAATGCGACATACACACCTTGCGCATCGTTCGTTGCACATCGAGAGTACAACAAGTTATTGTTTGATGATCGTGCTCACATGTTAATGCGTACCACATGGCGTTTTTCTTTCGCCCGGCTCATCTTCACCGAGATTGGGCAACTTGAAGCGCGTCGGGCTCATACGCAAGTCGACCCAAGAAGAGGAGATGAAACACGTGATGAGGGAGGAGGGAGGGGGGAAGGGAGCTCATGTACCAGAGTGGGAGTTCGTGGAATTTGATGCGAGGGAGGGGAGGGGGAGGAGGAAGAGGAAGGAGGAGGAGGAGACAGAGGACGAGGAAGAGGAGGAGGAGGAGGAGGAGGAGGAGGAGGAGGAGGAGGCATTGGCGCACTCCTACACGGCAAACCATTTTGCGCCCTGCGGCCCCCGCAATGGCGTGCTTACGTGCGCGAGCCTAGCGCAGGATATCCAGAATGCTTGTCTTCCGTGGCCTCAGCCTCCGCTTGCCCGTTGATTCAGTCCCCCCTTTGTTGTGGCGTCGTGGTTCCCACTGCTCGCTATTTGACACTTCCCCCTTTGGGCGCTGTTTGCTCTTGGCAAGGCGGAAGTCCGACAGCTCGAGCGAGGCGAGCGCAAAGTCGGTCAGGATCTGTCCGTGGGAGAGCAGCATCAACGGCATTTGTTTTGAGCGCACGCATTGGGATCAGCAGGGCGAGTCGGGGAGGCCACGCGGGACGCGATATTGAGTTTTTTTCAACAGTTCGGTCGTTTGAAGAAGTCGAGCAGCAATACGATCGGAGGACCAGGAGGAGGAAGAGGAGGAGGAGGAGGAGAAACATGATGATTTGACCTACGGCTGGGACAGGTGGCGATCGCTTCTACACCCGCTCTCGCTTCGGCGGTGCTTGTTGTTTGATGGTGGTGTTCTGGGGGGTCCCTGCCTCTCTTTCGCCTTACGGTCAGGAGCTTTTGCCTGGCGTGTCGCGGCGAGGGCCTCGGCGATACGCTTTGCCTTGCGAGCTGATAGCGTGTCGCTCCACTCCGTGGGGCGGCAGGCTCGAGAAATGATCGGGACGTTGACGCCTGGAAATGGTGACGTGGTTAGCGTGTCGCGCCGAAGCGCGGAGGACCAGAACCGGTGGTGCGACATGCTTAGCAACAGTTCTTCGCAGTCTGTTCCAGTGTGTCAGCAGGTGTGCGCTGGGCTGGAATGCTTGCGGCTCGCTGCAGACACATCTCTTCTTCCACCTCCTCCCATCCTCTCTCTGTACCTCCTCATCCTTGTTCATCGTTGCTTATGAATATTGCGGGGGGAGTCTAGACTTGGCGCGGCAGACCACTATTTCTATCCAGGAGGTAGATGGAGAAGGAGCACAAGGAAGAGCAGGATATCGAAGAGCAAGAGTTTAACGATGAGCTGCTGGCTTCAAGTGTGGACAGCTCTGGCGTGTGCTGGAGAGTTGGCGGTGGAAGGTGTCCTGCAGATGGGCCTACCGTTCGTTTGGCAGCCGCGCCTGTTGTATCGGAGGTTGGGGGCTAGTGATTCCAAATGGGAATTTGGTTTCGGGTTCCTTTCGTGTGGTGCGTTCATGCGTGCGAGGCGAAGCTGCGCGAGGGCGATGTCGAGTCGGACAACAGGTTGCTGCACCCGTTGCGCGGGGGCTCGCCGTGGTTGTCCCGTGGTTTTCCCGTGATTGTCGTGTGCGGCGGTCCTGTGTCTTTCCCGAGTTTTTCCCGTGGGGTGTCTTGTTGGCTGTTGCCCCGCTGATTGTTCCGCGATCGCCGCTCGGCTGTCATATTGCGACGAGCGTTGCTTCAGTCATTGTGCTCTACGGTCGTGAGACACAGCCAGAGAATTGCTTCGCACGTCCCCCAGGACGAGCTTTGCATCCTGCGGTGTCTGTTGGTGGCCCTGGGGCCCGGTAAGGGCCCCCAGAGGCCAAGATATGGCGAAACACGAATCCGTGAGGTTGGGGGAGGACGAGGAGGATGAGGAGTCGGGAGCCTCGAGACGGGGGTCAGTGCAGACGGGGGTCAGCCAGAGCGCCGGATCTTGCAGGATCCTGCAGCGCCAGGGTCGCATTGACCCGGGTTTGGGTGCAGGATCCTGCAGGATCCTGCAGGATCCTGCAGGATCCTTCGCATTGACCCGGGTTTGGGTGCAGGATCTTGCAGGCCTGATTGAACCGGGTCTGGATTGACCCGGGTCAGAAGATCCCCGAAGGAGGAGGTTTCAGAGTTCCTCTGTTCTGTCAGTGCCACGGTGGTGCGCACGGGCCCAGCACCAGGAGCGACTCGAGCAGCGGGGTCAAGGTGCAGGCGCCGCGGCCGCGGCACCCGCCGAGGGGAGAGGAGGTCGAGGTGGACGTCGCGGCTGTGCAGAAGATCGAGCATCGAGGCTGCAATGGGAACCCATGCCAGGAAACATCCTGCCTGCCTCCAGGGTGCCCTGGGTTTCTTGGGTTTCGATGCTTTTGCTATATGGAACGCGTGGCGTTCCCACACCAAAAAGTCCATGGACGTCCTGGTGTCTCAGGATTAGGTTTCTTGCGGAAGGTTTCTTGTGGTCGAGCTCCTATTGTACACCTTAGGCGATGCTTAAGAAAACTTAGGTTTTCGGCCAGAGTCTCGATTATTCTTAATGTTTCAATGTAAATCCTAAGATTTGAATGGAAACTTTAGGTTTTTATTCAAGTTCTGAGACTATGAATTTCTTAACCCATGATTTCTTAAGCATTTCGCAGGGTGTAGAGGTCTTGTTTTCTGCCTCTGGGAGGCTTCTCGTGGCCGCGGCTGCCTTCCCTTCAAACTTCTTGCTCGGTCGGAATCGCACCCCAGAGGAGAAGACGCGGCCGCCTTTTGAGTCGGGGGCCTAGACCTCTCCTCGTCTTGAGAAAAGTCACAACGGCGGGTTGATAGGGTTGTTTTACTTCGGAGGTCCTGATTGCGTCACGAGGCCACCAGAACATAGATCGGGACGAAGCGCCGGCCCCAGGGGAGGTGTCGAGACCTTTGGGGGGCCACGTCCAAGAAAACGACTTCGGAGGTCTGGATAGTGTGTGGAAGGAGGTGTAGAAGCAGAAATATTGGATAGCGCACATGGAGGAGAGGGAGGTGTAGCAGGAGGGGCAGCGGGGCACAGGAGATGAATCGAGCGGCATCCCGGAAGATTGTGTCGGGGGTAAGCTTGCGAGCGAGGCCGAAGGATGTCGACGATATCCGCACAATGCCATGAGGAGCAGGTTCATGATGAGTTGTTGACTGCAGGCTCGACGGAGCTGGACTCCTTGTGACCGTTCCTGAAGTGTCTGCCTCCGGTGGTCCAAGCATTAGTGAGGATATGAACATCGGAGGAGTATGAGGAGGAGGTCTCGTGATGAGACGGGGAGGAATGATGATGAGGAGGAGAAGGAGGAATGGGGGAAAGCAAGGACGAAGAGGAGGAGGACGGCAAGGTAAGATGAGGAGGCGGTGGAAGAGGATCTGGGGTTGGAGGACGAGCAAGATTCTGTGGGCGTAGTGGAACATAGAGGATTGTCAGGCAATGATGATGATGAGGAGGAGGAGGAGGAGGTGGAGTTGAAGGAACAGGACGACACGGGAGGAGGAGGAGGAGGAGGAGTAGGAGGAGGAGGAGAATTTGGAGGACGAGGAGAAAGGTGGATGGTTATGTGGAATATTTGGATATTGGCGAGTGCGGGGATGAGTAGGAAGGGGGAGAGGAGAACGAGGAGGAGGAGGAGGAGTGAGGAGGAGGAGGAAGGCAGGATGGACGGAGGCGGAATCGAGGAAGGAGTGATGGAGTGAGGAAGAAGAGGAGAAGGGCATCGATGGCAGCGAGCAAATGCCGCGACCCCGGAGGAGCCTGGCAGTGCTGTTGGCGAGGAGGGGAAGCTGGAGAACCAGGCGCCGACTCTCTTCTTCCTCCTCTCACCTCACCCCCTCCTCCTCCTCCTCCTCGTTCTCCCCACCGGGTTGCGCACAGACAGCCCCCCAGGTAGTCCCGGTTGGCCTCAACAGGCCCCCCAAGTTGTCCAGGGCGGTCTCAACGCCTTGTTGATCCTTCCTCTTCGTCACACTTATCGTAATCCTACTCGTCATCGTTACCATCTCAATCACCTTCCTTCCACCACCATCCCCATCACCATCACCTCGTCATCTCTCGTCGCCGTCATCTTCCACATCCTCCTCTTCCACGGTTTTCCTGTCTCTTGGGGGGCTAGTCTGATAGGTGCCGTATGGGTCCCCGTTATCCAGGTGCCTGCGGTAAACCCCGCCACCATGCCAGGGCTGCAGCGCAGCGCTTAACAGATTGAGTCCATGTCAGTTCAGCGCGAGGTCTGAATTCGCGTGGGTCTTAAACTCGACCTCGTTCCTCGGATTTGGTGTTGTCTAGGATTTCTATTAGGCCGTCTTGGAGGGTTCCTGAGCAATATTTGGGCCACGTGTGTACTCTCTTGGGGCAGTTTCTCGCCTTTGGATTTCCCTGATGTGTTGGGGAGGCCCTATGGTACGTGACGCTAATCCGGGTGCACATCGTGGGGTCGCGCCGCTGATGGAGGGTAAGGCCGCCGTCTTGCGTCTTGGTCCCCACTAGCATGCTGGTGCAGTGATTTCGCTCCGCTGTGTCCGAGGAGCACCGGGAGGGGAGTCGTGGGCGATGTCTCGCATCCCAATGCAGGAGTTCACCCCATCACCAAACTGGCCCTTCAGAAAAATTATCCCAGTGCGACCCTACCTGGGATTTGGAGCCCTTAGGAAAGCAGCATTAGTAGTAACAGTTAAGCTGAAGCTAAGCTGAAGCTAAGCTAAAGCTAAGCTGAAGCTAAGCTAAAGCTAAAGTCAAGCTAACGCTAAGCTAAAGCTAAGCTAAAGCTAAGCTGAAGCTAAGCTAAAGTTAAGCTAAACCTAAGCGAAAGCTAAGCTAAAGCTAAGCTGAAGCTAAGATAAAGCTAAGGTAAAGCTAAGTTAAAGCTAAGTTCAAGCTGAGCTAAAGCTGAGCTCAAGCTAAGCTCAAGCTAAGCTACAGCTAAGCTAAAGCTAAGCTAAAGCTACAGCTAAGCTAAAGCTAAGCTAAAGCTAAGCTAAAGCTAAGCTAAAGCTAAGCTAAAGCTAAGCTAAAGCTAAGCTAAAGCTAAGCTAAAGCTAAGCTAAAGCTAAAGCTAAAGCTAAAGCTAAAGCTAAAGCTAAAGCTAAAGCTAAGCTATAGCTAAAGCTAAAGCTAAAGCTAGAGCTCTCAGGGGACTGGGGGAACCGCTCCCAGGGGACCGGGGGAACCGCCCGGGGTGGGTTGATCCTGCCATCGGAGAGATCTGCCACTAACGCGAGATCGATGCGAGGCTCCGTCAGGGTGTCCACTATCATGGTTTTGCCGGAGTTAAAGACGTCCTCAAGATCTTCCAATGTCATGTCTTTGTCACAGCGAATGTCTTCTAAAGATGACCGGGATGACGCAGAGCGTAGAACTTTGCCTCGGTAGACAACTAGGACACGCTTCATATCCTGTTCACGCGAACGCCGCTTCCCTGTGCGGGAAGGTGGGCTGTGCAGCACCGCCGAGACATCCCCGCTGGCGCTGCATGGCCTTGCTCGGAGTGTGGGCTGTGCAGCACCACCGCTCCTGCGGCGCCTGGCCTCAACTCGGCGAGGCTCATCAGCATGATCGTCGTCGTCGTCGCCGCGACGATGGCGCAGACGGCCTCGACTGCGGCTAGGCTCGCGGCGACCACCGCTTTGACACAGATCGATCACGTCCGCCGCTGTCAGGGGCCTGCCTCCGCGCGACGTGGGGTGGGGCATCACCGGCGGCCCGAGCTTCACCAACTCATCCCAGATGTCCAGTGGCTCCAGCTGGAAGTATCCGGCAACCTGGAACCACGAGTCGCACCTCTCCAGCCAGTCGTCGTCTTCATCAAGCCACCGCCTGCTGTCCACAGGGCGGATGCGCGTGTACTGGATGACGCGGCCCTTGCTCCGCCTGATCTACAGGCCCGAGTTGCCAACTCCGTCGTTCAAGACACTCCACAAGCACTCGAGATCGTTGTCGATCATGTGGGTCAGCTGCAAGTGCCGAGAAGCAACACCCTTACCATCCTCCCCGTTCTTCTGAGACGTCAAATGGATGTTCGCGTCAGGCATCTCCATCTCGAGCAAGCCTGTGCTCCGGATCAGCTTGACGACCCACGCCTCTACCCTGCCCAGGCGGGCATGGTGCGGGGACCACGTGCCCCGCGTCGTGCGACTGATGAAGTGCATGTCTTGCAGGCCGTACTCAGCCGCAAAGAGCACAACGAACGCCCAGAAACCATCCTCGACAGCCGTGTACATCTTGCTGCCTTCAACCCGCTGGTCGTCGTTCCGCTTGGACGCGACGTCGCCCGCATCGATGGCCACGACAGGCCGGGTGGGATGTGCAGCACCACTTGGTGCCGAGGCGGGCTGCGCAGCACCGCTGAACGCCTCACTCCGCCAACCTCGGGACATGAGCGTGGGCGGCTGTGTGGCAGGGCCTCCGGACTTGAGCCGACATACTTACGGAAGGCACTGCTTGCGGGGGCTCCGGTCCGGCCATCGAGGCTAGCTCGGCATCTGTCGCACATAGCTTTTGCTTTGCCTTTCCTTTGCTCTGCTGTTGCTTTTGCTTTGCCTTGCTTTGCGTTGCTTGTGCTTTGCTTTGCTGTCGCTGCTGTTGCTTTGCCTTTGCTTTGCTGCTCTGCTATGCTATGCCATGCTATGCTGCGCTGTGCTATGCTGTGCTGTGCTGCGCTATGCTGTGCTGTGCTGTGCTATGCTATGCTATGCTACGCTGGGTTATGATATGATATGCTGTGCTGCGCTATGATACGCTACGCTATGATGTGCTATGGTGTGCTAAAGGTCAACGAAGCGAAGATGAAGGTAAGCTAAGCTAAGAAAAACCCGAGCGATGATGAAGCTAAGCTAAGCTAAGATGAAATAGGCTAAGCTAAGATGAGATAAACAACGCTAAACTAAGGGGACGTAGCTGGGGGAACCGCGGGGCGGATACTGGGGGAACCGTCCGGGGCGGTGTGCACTGTCTGGCCCCTTTAAGAAAGAGAGTAAGAACCCTCTGGGCAGAACCTAGGTAGGGGAATGACTACCCTGTACCGCGCTTGACCACTCCACTGCTCGCGCAAACATCTCACCCACCCACCCGCAACTTGGTTCGCAAAATCTCTTAAGACCGTGACGGTGGGTACCAAATGGCACTTGCCAACGACAGCGACGCCGACGACGACAGCGACAACGACGACGACGACGCCGCCGACAACGACTACGACGACACCGGCGACGTCTCCAACGACTTCGACGACGCCGACAACGACGACGACGACGACGACGACGACGACGACGACACCGACGACGACGACGCCGACGCCGACGACGACGACGACGATGACAACGAGGACGACGATGACGACGCCGACGACGACGACAACGACGACGCCGACGACGACGACGACGTCAACGACGCCGTCGACGACGACGACGACGACGGCGGCGGCGACGACGACGCCGACAACGACGACGAAGACGACGACGACGCCGACGCCGACGACGACGACGAAGACGACGACGACGTCGCAAACGAAGACGACGACGAGGGAGGAGGGAGGACGACGACGGCGACAACGGCGACAACGACGACAACGACGAGGGAGGAGGGAGGACGGCGACGACGCGAACGACGAAGAAGGAGGAAGGACGGCGACGCCGACGACGGCAACGACGAGGGAGGAGGGAAGACGACGACGACAACGACGACGACGACGACGCGACGAAATAGGAGGGACGACGACGAGACGCCGACGACGGACGACGACGACGACGAGGGAGGAGGAGGAAGGACGACCACGGCGACAACGACGACGGAAACGACCACGACGCCAAAGAGGACGACGACGACGAACACGAGGAAAGACAGAGGACGACGTAGGCGACGACGACGCCGACGACAACGACGCGGGAGGAGGACGGCGACGACGACGACGACGACGACGACGACGACGCAAGAGCGCGCGCGCACGCTTTTGTTGAAAATCCGTGTTGCGAAACCTACGGTTTTTGTAGGTTTTTTGGACGCGCGATTTTGAAATACTTCCGAAACCGATGGGTTTTGAAGGATTTCGGCGTACGCGCGCGACCACGCGCGCGTCTGCCTTCGTTTTTTTTGTTGCAGAGGATTCTCGCGACGGCACACGCGCAAGGGCGTTCGACACATGTCGACATGCGCGCGCGAAGCCCGTTTGGTAGCATGTTGTGAAGATCTTGAAAAACCTATGCTTTCCTTAAGATTTCGCAAGAGCTCGCGCGGAAACTTTTTTAGCAAATCAGTGTTGCGAAACCATGTGTTTTTGTATGTTGTTTGGAAACTCGATTGCGAAATCCTTCCGGCGCTGAAGGTTTTTGAAGGATTTCGGCATGCGCGCGCGACGACGCGCGCGTGTGCACTTCGTCTCGTTTTTTGCAAGGGATTCGTGAACAAGTGTTATGTTAGAACAACAAATGTCACCGCGTACGGTTGTTTTACAAGGGCCCCTAAGGGGGGGGAACCGGTCTGCTTGGGATGGTATGATTTCATATTTAGGATGGACGAGTGTGAAATATGAAACTATATTATCCCAGGGGGAGCTGATAAGTCCGGGGGGGGGGGTCGAGTCTATTCTCTTTTTCGAAAGGAGAATACATGGAAATTCGGGGATGCACCCCCGAGGGGGCTACGCGGACGCACCCCATGTCGAGGCTGGACGCCCTGCCGACCGCAGATCCCCGCGGCGGGCACAATTTTCTTGTCCGGTCGAAGCTCCACAAAGTCGTGGATCGAGGTCGCCATACCATCCGTTGTCCAGCAAGTTTGGCTGTCCAGCCAGTATGGATCACGCTGCCCTGTTTGCTGCGACGCCCCGGAGGCGAATCAGGCATGGCGGCATTTGGGGTCTCCGCTTTGAGAGACACCATCGTTCATCCTCCTACTCCCTCCTTTCTTCAATCCGCCTTCGCGCCGCTTTCCTCTCGCCTGCATCTCACCTTGTTCCTCTTCAAGTGGACCTGAACCTTCGGACACGGGCCAGTCAACATTCAGCGCGTGTCATCCTCATGTTGTTTGTCCCCCACCTTCGTCTCCCTCCTCGTCAGCCAGGATGGCCGGTGTGTCTGTGGGCCCAGCGCTCGTGGGTCCGATCGGCCCCCCGCCGCGCGGAGTCTTCTTCGGCAGGGAGAGGCGACCTCCCAAACTTTTGGACCCGCGGGCTGCTTCGAGGCGCCAGCGTCTAGAGAAATAACTGTCCAAATGCGATGTGGAGCGAAGTCCCAGACGCTCAGGGCTCAGCAATGTCCGCTGCCTCTCATTGCGTCGTGTCTCCTGCCGTGCCCACGTGACTCCCTCCTCCTCCTCCTCCTCCTCCTCCTCTTCCTCCTCCTTCTGCTTCCTGCCTCCTGCCTCCCACCCGCCACCTCCGTTGCCCTCCCCGCTTCTGTGCCTATGCATGTTTGCTCCCTCGTCTAGTTCACTGCCTTCTCATGTCCTGGCCAGTCCACATTTCCCAGACCTCCGACGCCGTGATTTTCTCATGACGTGGACCCCCAGAGGTCTGGATCCCTGGATGGGACCGGCTTCTCATCCTGAGTTGCTGTTGACGGTCCCAAGGCCCAGCGAGGGCCCTTGGAAGCCAAGAGTAGGAACAGTGGAAAACTTCCCATTGAGAGGAGATCGGGGGCACCTTCGTCTCTCCATCAGACAGCCTACTTTTCTTCCCTTTCTCGATTGGCGCCCCGAACCCCCCCGCCTTCCGAGGAGAACCCAGAGATCGCCAAGGCGAAGGGCGAGGCGCTTTTTCTACCAAATCTGTGGAGGCAGGGCCAGGACAGGGTGGGGGTGGATGATGGTAAGGTGGAGGAGGGGGGAGGAGGAGGAGGAGGAGGAGGAGGAGGAGAAGAAATGAGGAGGAGGCAGAGGAGGAGGAGGAGGAGGAATATCTGGATGATCAGACACACCCAAGGTCGCTGAGGAGGAGGATGACGAGGAGGAGGAGG
Source organism: Prorocentrum cordatum (assembly GCA_963575745.1). Classification (NCBI taxonomy): domain Eukaryota; class Dinophyceae; order Prorocentrales; family Prorocentraceae; genus Prorocentrum; species Prorocentrum cordatum. The sequence goes on along the minus strand of CAUYUJ010018516.1, from coordinate 258,080 downwards.
ATCAGGATGGGGAGGAGGTGGAAGAGACCATTGCAGGCTGTAGTGGTTCCAGAGACTCTCAGCGGTTTCTTATGTTAAGTGTGACTTCTAGGTGATCTCATGAAGGGGGGGAAAGGAAGGAAGGTCAGGTCAGGTCAGGTGTGCCTTGCACCAGACGTTGCGTGAGCAGGGTATAACAGAGAAGAAAGGAAGGATGGAGGAACCGCAACAGCAGCGGCGGGGCAGCAGAAGAATGGGGAGGAACGTGATGTAGTAAGAAGGGGGGGAGGGGTAAATCGTTCAACCCCGCCCAGCCGTTCTTAGGGAGAGAGGGAGGGCCAGACGAGAAGACGGGCTCGCGCTTCGCAGTCACGATCTCCCAAGCGTCGCGTCCTGTTCCTGCTGCTCCTGATGATCTTCCTCTTTCTCGCTGCTCACTCCTCACTCCTCGTTCATCCTCCTCCTTCTCACTCCTCACTCCTCCTCATACTCCTCCTCGTCGTTCTCCTCCTCGTCGTCCTCATCCTCCTCCTTCTGCTTCTCCTCTTCCTGCTCCTCCTCCTCACTCCTCACTCCTCACTCCTCCTGACTCCTCCCCTGGACATTCTCGGGGCCGTGTGTAATATCCCTGGCTGAGCTCGCTTGGGCATTCTCAGGCGGTTTGAACGATCCTTGGAGTCAGGAAGGGGCTGGGGGGGTGGGGCAGCGCGTGCGAATCGCTGCAGCGAGGAGGGGGGGCCTTGGAAAATGGCAAGAGCCGTTGTACCCCTCCACAGCGTGCCAAGGGGGCACGGTGGCAGATGCCGCCATTGCTCTCCATCTCTGTTCCCTGCATTGCACTTATCCTCCTTATCATTCTCCGAGCCCGTGGATCAGCGACAAGGGCTCGGAAGGGCGATGGGGCAGGAGGAATGCAGGGCCACGAGGCAACGAATCAGAGGGCCCATGGAACAGCGCGCGTGCCTTGCGACTCCTGGGCAACTCTGGGCGTTCAGCTTTCTGCCGTATTCTGCGAAAGTGCGCCAGTGGATCTCCCTGAATACACTAAAGGGGGGGGGGTCCAGAACCCCCCCCCCCCCCCTCCCCCCCTTCAAGGGGGGGGGGGGGGGTCCAGAACCCCCCCCCTCCCCTCCCCCCCTTAAGGGGGGGGGGGGTCCCAAATCCCCCCCCCCCCCTCCCTTGAAGGGGGGGGGGGTCGGGACCCCCCCCCCTCCCCCCCTTGGTGTTGGAAAGGGGGGGCGGGGGGTCCGGATCCCCCCTCCCCGTGTAGGGATTACGGAGTTGGGAGTATGGAGTGGTGAGTAGTGAGTAGTGGAGAATTAGTGCGTAGTGAGTCGTGCGCGAGTAGGGAGTAGGGAGTAGTGAGTAGTGAGTAGTGAGTAGTGTGTACTGATAAGTGAGTAGTGGGTGGCGAGCAGTGAGCAGTGAGTAGCGAGTATCGAGTAGCGAGTAGTGAGTACTGAGTAGGGAGTGATGAGTAGTGGGTAGTGAGTTAGTGCGTAGTGAGTAGTGGGTGGCGAGTAGGGATTAGTGAGTAGTGAGTAGTGGGTCGTGCGTAGTGCGTAGTGAGTAGTGAGTAATGAGTAGTGAGTAGTGAGTGGTGAGTAGTGAGTAGTGAGTAGTGAGTAGCGAGTAGTGAGTAGTAAGTAGTGAGTAGTGAGTAGTTAGTACTGAGTGGTACGTAGTGCGTAGTGAGTAGTGAGTAATGATAAAATATAGAGTAGTGGGTAGTGGCAGTGGGTAGTGAGTAGTGAGTAGCGAGTAGGGAGTAGCGAGTAGTGAGTAGTGAGGAGCGAGTAGGGCGTAGTGAGTAGTGAGTAGTGAGTAGAGAGTATTCAGTAGTGAGTAGTGGGTAGTGAGTAGTGAGCAGCGAGTAGGGAGTAGCGAGTAGTGAGTAGTGAGTAGGGAGTAGGGAGTAGGGAGTAGGGAGCAGTGAGTAGTAAGAAGTGGGTAGCGAATAGTGGGTAGTGAGTAGCGATTGGTGAGTCGTGGGTAGTGGGTAGTGAGTAGTGACTCGTGACTAGTGACCTAGTGAGTTGTGACTAGTGACTAGAGACTATGTAGTGACTAGTGAGTAGGGAGTGGTAAGTAGTGAGTAGTCAATAGTGAGTAGCGGGGAGTGAGTAGTGAGTATTGAGTAGCGAGTATGGGAGTAGCGAGTAGTGAGTCTTGATTACAGTGTAGTCAGTATGGTGTAGGGAATAGTGAGTAGCGAGTAGCGAGTAGTGGGTAGTGAGTAGTGATTTGTGGGCAATGAGTATTTAGTAGTGAGTAGTGAGTAGTGGATAGTGGGTAGTGGGTAATGAGTAGTGATTGGTGAGTAGGGAGTAGTGAGTAGTGCTTAATGAGTAGTGAGTATTGAGTAGTGGGTAGTGAGGAGTGAGTAGGGAGTAGTGAGTAGGGGGGAGGGAGTAGTGAGTAGGGAGTAGTGAGTAGCGAGTAGTGGGTGGTGGGTAGTGAATAGTGGATAGTGAGTAGTGAGTCGTGAGTAGTGAGTAGGGGGTAGTGAGAAGTGAGTAGCGAATAGCGAGTAGTCAGTAGTTGGTAGTGAGTAATGAGTAGTGAGTACCCTTTGGGGCTGGGGTTAGAGGTTGGGGTTAGGATTAGGGTCTTGGGTTAGGGTGAGGGCTCGGGGTAGGGGCGGCGGGGGTCGGGTTCCGCAGGGGGCGGCGTGGCGAAAGGGGGGGGGGTCGGATCTCCCCCCTCTTTTGAAAGGGGTGAAGGGGGGGGGGGGTCCCCGACGACGGGTTGGGGAAAGGGGGGGAAGGGGGGGGGGTCCCCGACGACGGACCGGGGAAGGGGGGAAGGGGGGGGGGGTCCCGACGACGGATCGGGGAAAGGGGGGGGGGGAGTCCTAACCCCCCCCTCCCCCCTTAGGAGATCCAGCGGCGCACCCTCGTATTCTGCTGCCCAGCTGCTCTCGTGTAGGTCGTCGCGGAAGTACACGTCCGCCTCCCATGTGCCCTCGTCCTCCTCCACTTCCTCCGTCTCCTCCGCCTTCTCCTGACCTCTTCATCCGTCTTCTTCCCGCAGAAGATTTGGAGAACTCGCAAAGCTGCTTTTGACCCCAATCCCGCTTCAGCGGGGGGGGGGGGGCGCGAGCAGCATGTCCCTCCAGCTCCACGTATAAAACGCAGACGGGACGCAGTAAAGATGCACATCGAGGCACGAGAAGTACCAGCGCTCTGGTGCGCTGTCCCCGAGGCGCGTGTAGTTAATCGTGCGTCGCACGGTCAGCTCGACTGACAGAGCAGAGATGGCATCTGAGATGGATGCGATATCAGCGACGTCGGAGAATGCAATATCACTGAGTGGTGTGTATACACCCCGAGAGCGCGGATAGGAGTGAGGCCCCCCTCGCCCCGCATGCACCATGTTAAGATGGCAATGAAAATCAAAGCCAGCTGAAGGCGCGCAGAACAAATTGCCCGCTTGGAAGTGATGCACGGGAATGATGAGCGTTCCGATTGTCGCCGTTCGCTCTCGAGCAATTTTCCACCTTCAGAGGTGGATGGCCGCGCTCGCAGGTGCATTCGCGGGCCAAGTAGTTGGCCGGGCTTTCCATTGGGGCTCAGCGGTGCTCGGGCAGGCCCTGGGCACGCGGCTTGGCCGCGGCGGGGGCGGCCCGACCAGATGCGTGTGCAGATTCGAGGGCGGCGGAGTCGACGCGGGCTTGATCGCGCTGCTCCAGAGGCAGCTCGAGCGGCGCGGCCTGGAGAACCTCGTGCGCCAGGAGACCGCCTCGACGGGCTGGGACGTCAGTGATTGGGTGTTCGTGGCCGTGCTGATTGCGTTCGCATTCGCGGCGGGCTTCTTAGTGCGTGGCGCTGCTGGTGAGGAGCTCGGGTCATCTCGCGTCAAGTCCGTCGTCGCGGTTCTTCGTGGATCCGATGGCGCCGAAGATGTCTCGCAAGCAGAGTACCCTCGAGCGCTTGGTGCGGCTGGGCAGAGTGCCCGCCTTCTACGATCTGGCCGATAACTACTGGCACGAACGCGTGCTATTTGAGCCCCTCGCGGGGACTCGCTGGATTGTGGCGACCCCGCACTTCGATCTGCACGATGAGGATCTGGACGAGGAGGAGGAGGAGGAGGAGGAGGAGGAGGAGGAGGAGGAGGAGGAGGAGGAGGAGGAGGAGGAGGAGGCAGGAGGCAGGAGTAGGAGGAGGAGCAGGAGGAGGAGGAGGAGGAGGAGCAGGAGGAGGAGGCAGTCGGCCCCCGAGAGGCGGCATCGGCACCGTGCAGAGGCAGCGCGCGGCGCGTCGGCGTGGACGAGCTCGGGAGACGCCAGCCCGAGCTGCTGCGTGCTGCTCCGTGAGTGTGCGGAGCAGATCCGCGGCGAGGAGGCTTCGCCCGCTCTCGCCGATGGATCGCCCGAAGAAGAAGAAGAAGAAGAAGAAGAAGAAGAAGAAGAAGAAGAATAAGAAGAAGAAGAAGAAGAAGAAGGGGGGTGGGTGGGCATGCCAGGGGGCGCGGGGCCGCCGCCTCTGCCCCCTCCTGCTGATGCGCCCGCTCGCAGCGCTGTGGAGGCCGGAGGTGTGCTGGGCGACTGGGAGGCGGCCGAGGCCCGCGCGGGGTACCAGATTGGCGACTTGATCTCCAAGGTGCGACCGAAGGTGACGTTCGGAGATCGGATCGTGCTCGAGCTGGCTGATGGCACCTCCCTGGCGGTGGGGCTGCCGGGCGCCGTCTCTCACCCCACGCCACGTGGGGGTGAGGACATCCCGACGCTGGCTGTGAAGGTCGATGGCCTGGGTGAGCGGAGCCGACCCTTTTCCGACGCGGTCGACGCGATGCAGCTCGTGAGCGTCGAGGGCTGGCCGATCGTTGGGCCACGAACGTGTCTGTGGCTTCTCGCGCAGTCTGTCAAGCTGAACTTCACGCCGATGCAACGCCATCACTGGTGGCGCCAGATCCTCAGCGCGTCGGCTAAGGATCCAGGTGTGGACGAGCATGCCTTTCTCAGTGAGATGCTGGGGGTCGGGTTCCAGGTGGACCAGGTTTGCCTTCCCAACCTCGTCTTCTTCGAGATGGTGAGCAGATGTGAGCAGGAGGCACCAGCTGTGGGAGGAGGTCTACGGCACGGCCTTGCGTGAAGCCGAGGGAGGAGGCGGTGCAGGAGGGTCAGCCTGGCTCAACAAACGCGAGATCTTCCTGGGGCAGCAGAGAGGGCGAGGGGCCGCCCTCGTGGCCCCAGAGCTGAAGGAGTGGGTCGCGGAGCGCTTGCAGAAGGATGCCGCGATCCTGAAGGAGAGGCGCAAGGGGCGCGAGGAGAAGATCTTAGCCGCCGGTGTTGCTCCCTCAGGGGCCTCTGCTCCAGCGCCATACGCGCGCACCAACGCGCAGGAGGGCGGCGACTCGAGTGGCCAGCCGAACCCCAAGAAGGGGCCCAAGAGGCCGAAGACGGCTCCCAAGGGCGCCAAAGGCACGAGCTAGCTCGTGCCCCTCAATCTTGATCAGTGGTGACGTCTGGGGCCCCCCGGCCAGCTCGTCGCAGCACGCAGGGGAGGCGCCCGTGGACTCCCCGGTGCTACAGTTTTGCATCATGGACGTTGTTGACTCGTCAGGCGGCCTGCTTCCGATCCCACTGGGCGTTGGGCTGGATTACGTGCTATATGGCTCGGGCCCGCTCGGGTCATCACCTTCCTCCCTGCGTCGTGGTGCAAAGCGTGATCGACAGAATCGCTGGTTGCGCGATGGTCTTCGTAGTTTGAACGCGCTGGGAGGTCGAGGGCGACGAGTTGCGCTTGATGCGGCGCTGACAGAGGCCCAACGCGTCGCTGTGCGCCGCCTCGCTGGCCTGCATGGTTCGGTGAGCTTTCCAGATTCGCACCATGATACCTATGCCTCGTGGAAGGCGTTGCAGGGACTTCGACCTGGCTACTCTGAGTCTGAGTCGGAAGGCGGCGGGGCAGTCTACCAGCCGGGTACGATTTCATTACCTTGTGGAGGTGCTGGCCGGGTCGATTTGGGCTCGATCATGCCAGAGCCGCTGCTCAAGATTCTGGAGGCTGGCCACGGCTTACTGCGCGATCCTGCTGAAGTTCACTCCTTGTTTGGATCTTGCACTGATAACTTGCGCTATCTAGACCCGAAGATGGCGCGGAGGGGCTACGATTTTGGCCTCGCCCTGTCGGAGCTGTTTGACGCGGGTGTGGTTGAGGTAGACCCCGGGGGCGCTTTGGAGGAGAATGGATTGTTTTTCGTGCGGCGCAAAGACAACAAGCTTCGCTTGATCGCCGACACGCGCGCTGCCAACCTTCACTTTGTCGAGCCGACCTACACCGAGCTTGCCAGCCCCGAGGCTCTCGCCGCCATTGAGTACGACGGGCCCGACATGATTGGGTTCTGCTCCGGAGACGCTGAGGTGTGTTTCTATCAGTACGAGCTGCCTGCGTGGGCGAGGCGGTACTTCAACTTGCCTGCGATTAAGTCTCAGTACTTGCCTGCTGCTATGCGGGGACTACTGGGTCTGGCTCGAGGCGCGTCGGAGCTCAAGTTCAGGGTCCGCGTCGTGCCAATGGGCTGGAGCTGGGCTGTTCACTTGATTCAGCAGGGGCATCTTCACGTCATGGAGAGAGCCCTGCAGAGTGGCCGCTGGGTACTTGACAAGCGGCCTGGCGTTGACCTTCTGCAGGAGGACGCAAAGGTGCTCTACATCGGTAACTTCGCCGTTGCCTCGGTGGACCAGGGGCGCGCCGGGAGGGCCGCCCAGGTGATGCGTGAGGCGTTGGCGGAGCTCGGGGTGGTCAGCACCATCGAAGCGTCGGGCGGCAGCAAGGCCGAGTTGCTGGGGTGCGAGCTGGACAGGAGCACTGGTCACTGGCGCATCAAGCCTAAGCGATTCTGGCGGCCCATGGGCGCTCTGGACTACCTGCTGGAGGTCAAGGGCAGGAAGGTAACGGGCCATGAGATTGAGCGCGTCCTGGGGCACATCGTAGCCGCCTGCATGCTGAGGCGGGAGGCGCTGGCCACGCTGTCCGCTTGCTACACCTTTGCAGAGACCTCAGGCCTGAAACGCCAGCCGCTGTGGGCCAGCGCGCAGCAGGAACTGTTCTGGGCGCGCTCGCTGTTGCCGTGCATCATCAGTGAGATGGGCAAGCCCTGGTCCCAGACTGTCACAGCGTATGATGCGTCACCTTGGGGCTACGGGGTCGTCGAGACTGAGTGGGGGCCCGAGGAGGTCGCCAGCCGTGGGTGGCTGTCGGAGCGAGCCAGGTTCCGTGGGCCACTTGCTGCCGCTGGCGCGCCACGGGATCGCACCTTGGAAGCGGAGGTGGCGCAGGCCCCAGATGCTGCCTTGATCCTGACAGGGCGGGTGTCGGAGTTCCCGGAGGTCAGCTCGAGAGCCTTGACGGAGGCTACCTGGCGGGTGGTGGGCTGCGGCCGCTGGAGGCGGCGTGAGGCGATTCACTGTCTCGAGGCCGCTTCTGTCTGTTGGGCCGCGAGGCGCATAGCTAAGCACGCTCGACGGCACGGCCAGCGCCACCTCGTGCTGGGAGACAACATGTCGGTCACGCTTGCGCTCGCAAAAGGGAGAGCACCTCATCATCGTCTCCTGCTTGCTTGCCGAGTCATCTTCGCTGTCAGCGTCGCGGCCGACATTCGCTTGCATTGCCGATGGTTACCCTCGGAGTGGAACCCCAGCGATCAGGCCTCTCGCCGTTATCAGCCGCCTGGGCTCAAGTACGAGCGTGGGCGCGGTGCGCATGGAGAGGCGGACGCTGACGGCTCGGGCGCCGATTCCGCCGTCCACCTGGAGTTCCGGGTCAGGCCCAGCCAGCGGGAGCAGCAGACGTTCCCGCTCGGCGCGGCGCACGACGCCAGGCTCGAGCAGCGCGGCGAGGGTGCCCACTCTGGGGTGCCTGGGCCCTGGCCGGCGAGCGTCGGGCTCGCGGCGCAGGCCTGGGCCGACCGAGCGGCGCGGCGACGCAGAGGCGCGGCGACAGGTCGTGCAGGATCGGGGGCTTCTCTGCCCGCGGCGGCCCAGGCTGGCTGCCGAGAAGGTCATGCTGAAGACTCAGACGATCTACCTGGGCGTGCTGAGGGCCTTGCTCGCTTGGCCCCGCCTGGGCTGCCTCCCAGACTGGTCGCGCGAGGACTGGGATTGCGCGCTGGTGGAGTTCGTGGAGTGGCTCTTCGACAAGGGCGGGGCGGCTGCAACGGCGAAGCGGGTCGGGCCCGCTCTGCTGTGGGGAGGCCCGCGTCTTGCCTTGGGCCCGCTGCGTACCGCCTTCCCCGTCCTGCAGCAGGCGCTGAAGGGCTGTGTTCAGCAGCGGCCCGAGTTCTCGCGCCCCCCGCTGCCCTGGGCGGTGGTGGCCGCTGCGGCCCGAGAGTTGCTCGACCTCAACATGGGCATGGCTGCAATTGGGATCGTGAGAATGTTCGAGACTTACATGCGCCCTTCCGAGTCGCTGGCGCTCTCAACCGACCATGTGGCGTTGCCGCTTCCAGGCGAGTCGGGGGCCGCTCGCTGGCTGACCTTCGTCATTCGGGGCCAGGAGGCGCTGGTACCATCCAAGACGAATGCTTTCGACATCAGCGTCCCGCTGGACTTGGAGAGACAGCGCTGGCTTGCCCGCTGCGTGGAGGTAGTGGTGCGCCGCCGCGGCTCGGGCAACTCGCTCCTCGGCCTGGGGTGCGCGGACTTCGCCGCAGCCTTCAAGACGGTCTTGAAAGGAGTTGGTGCCTCGGTGCTGCAGGGCACGCTCTACTCGCTCCGCCGTGGCGGCGCCAGCCACGACCGGAGCATGGGCGCCAGGTCATTGGCCGCCGTGCAGTAGCGCGGCGGCTGGCGCGCGTTTCGGAGCGTCACGCGGCACGAGAAGCACGGCCGCCTGGGGCTCGAGCTTCAGAAGCTGGAGCCGACACGCCTTGCGGCAATGCGGCGAAGGTCGGCTGGTATCGAGCTCGCCTTCGAGAAGTACTTCGGGCTGCGCTGAGATCCTCGCGCTGCCGACGCCCGAAGGTAATCGTGGAGGTCTTCTCAGGCTGTGGCGAGCTCAGTCGGCACCATCGCGTCAGAGAAGAAGCCGTGATAGAGTGGGACACGACAAACGGTGAGTACTTCAATCTTCTTATCCCCGAGGTGTGGCACGTCTTGAGAGGCTGGATCGTCTCAGGAATCGTGAAAGCAGTGTGGATCGGCGCGCCCTGTGAGGGCTGCACTCGTGCCCGTGGAGCCCCGCCGCATAGTCGCATGCCCAAAGTAATTCGCTCGCCCGAGTTTCCTCTTGGGCCCCCTGGCGTGTCTGGTAGGGACCTCGAGCTTTTGACTATTTCGAATCGTCTTGGAGCCATTGCGGGTGAATTGCAACGTTTTTGCATCCAGCGAAACATTCCTGGCGGGAGGGAGAACCCGCGGCAAAGTTTCCTGTGGCTTCGCCCCGATAGAGTTTCGCTCTGGGAGTCTGGCTCTCTCGAGGAAAGAATTGTAGACCACGGTGCGTGGGGTGGGCCTTTTAGAGGACGCACTCGTTTACGCTTTTGGTGCTGCCGTCCAAATCCTGGTTTAGATAATCTGGTTTGTCGTGGGCCTCGGGGCCTCTGTAAGTTCACTGGGGGACCCCATGTCGAGCTGATTGGCAAGGCTAATGGACAATTTCTGACGAAGTTGAAGAGTGCCGATCCTGCCCTTCTCTGCCCCTTCCTCCCCTCTACTCTTCACCAAAGTAGTTCCCAAAAAGAGATTACAAGAGCCTGGCAACTTTATAAGTAAGCGATGTTCAGTGCAATGCTTGCTGGCGGGATGTCGTTTTGAAGTGTGGAGTTATCGTTTGATTCGAGCGCCGTGGCCCTCAGTGTAAAGCAGTGCCCCGGCGGATGTCCTGCTTTGCCCCAAGCAAGTCACGGATTAGAACAAGCGATCATGGAAGTGATGCACGGGAATGATGAGCGTTCCGATTGTCGCCTTTCGCTCTCAAGCAATTCTCCACCTTCCCAGGGCCAGCCCACAGCCTCGGAGGAGTTTTTTTGCCGATTTAGCTGAGTTATCGTTTGATTCGAGCGCCGTGGCCCTCAGTGTAAAGCAGTGCCCCGGCGGATGTCCTGTGTTTCCCCAAGCAAGTCACTGACTAGAAAAAGCGATCATCCATATTCCCGCGGGGGATTTGCGCAGAAAACATAAATCTGATCAACGCATCTGCACCGCATCGTAATATTTGGCAGGGTTGAGTGTGGGAGTGTCGCTACCTGGACTGGCTGGTATACTGATCTTTAGGATGAACGACTGTGCATAATGAATATGAAACGTATGCGGAGGGATCCCTAACACCCACTGCTTGCACGCAGAGCTTGCAATCAGTGGGTGTTAGGGAGATTGCCTCGACGAGAGTGGGTACCACTCGTTGCAATGTTTACTAGGGCCGTATTTGCGTCCCGTGGGAGGTCGGACGGCCTTTTGGGTGTCCATGGGGGGCGAAGTGCGTGAGGGGTGCCCCGGATTTCAGCTCACCTCAGCCGTCTGAGGGATCAGCTGAGAGCGTAAGGGGTACGCCGAATTGAAGCTCTCTCCAGCCGCCATATCGCCATCAGATCGTCCCTGGAGGTCCATGGGACACAAAAGGTGTGAGGGTTGTGTCGAGTTGAGGTTCCAAGGATATGTTTTGGGTGCCAGCCGAGTGCCTATGACGCACGAAGTGTGTGAGGAGTCTGCGGAATTGAGACTTCCAGGATAATGGAAGGGCAAATCAGGATGGATCCCAAATAGATACTGACCTGGGCTTATAATGTTCCTGGATTATTGACCAGGGTTCATAATGTTTCCCCCGGAACATTACGAACCTGGGTTTTAATGTTCCGGAAATATTGATTGGGGTTCATAATGTTCCCCCCGGAACATTATAAACCTTGGTTTATAATGTTCTGGGCTTACCGATCCCGAAAATATGTTAACTTGGGTTTATAATGTTCTGGTAATAATGTCCAGGGTTCATAATGTCCCGGGAATAACGAACCCGTTTTTGGGTAATTCCGGAATGATAATAATTTGTTTATTTTCCCCTCAACGCCCGGGTGCCGCACCATGTTTTCCATGTTGGAATACTGACCCAGGTTCGCTATCTGCAGGAGATAATAAACCTGGGTTCGTAATGTTTCCGGAATATTGACCCCTGGTTAATTGTTCTGGAATGATGATAATGATTCAGCCGGGGGGGGGCGTTGGAGAGTAATGACCGGATTGAAATAAACCGTGGTTCATAATGTTGGAATAATAATCTTCGTTTGATGATTCCGGAAAGATAATGATTCAGCCGGGGGGGGCTCAGTTTGATCCATCCACAGGACAATAAACCACAGGGTATCATTTGAAGATAATGAACCTAGGTTTATCATTCTTTGATAATGAACCACGGTCGACGAGGATTTCGCACCTACACTCGGGCAAATCACAAGTCTTCCTGCGTCTCCAAGCAGTCTCGAGGCCCAAATCTAGGTATCGTTTTGTTTACGTGTTCCAGGAGCCTGAGAGCGTAGATCATTCCTATCTTCACGTGTCCCAAGTGTGTGTGGCAGGAAATGCGTCAGGGGAGTGTAGAATTGAGTTCCTCTTGGCCCTCGGAGCGCAGATCACTAGTATGTTCACGTGTCCCAGGCGAGTTTTAGCAGGAAGTGCTTGAGGGGCGTACCGAAATGACAATGCCATAGCGATGAAGGCGTTGTTCATTAGTATTTTAACGCATCCCAGAATAATGTCAGACAGGGCATGCGTCAGACTTGTGACGCTCTGTGACGCCTGCCGCCGGTTGGGCTCAAGCGGCGCGCCTCTAGAATATGACTACCCCGATCTCGGGGTTACAATCGCATCCGAGTAATAGAGAAGGAGTCCTCCATATCTTTCGACGACGCACTCTCTCATCCCATGCTTCTCTATCCGTGAGGTTGTGGTTCGCAATCTTGGGGTTGTGGTTCGCGCTGGCCTGCGCTGTGGCCTCCTGCGCATTCCATCTGCCCTTTGCTGCGGGCTCTGGCTTTCACAGTTTGCTTTCATAGATTCTCGCATGTCCTCACCATGGCCTCCTGGTCCTCCATCATCATTCCTCCTGCCTTCCTTTTCAGTTCCTCCTCGTCCGCCCTCCTGGAGGAGCCTCGAGGGAGGAGGAGGGGGAGGAGGAGGAGGAGGAGGGAGGACAGAGGAGGGAGGAAAGAGGAAGGGGGAGGGAGGGGACAGGAGGGAGGAGGGAGGAGGGAGAGGGAGAGGAGGGAGATGAGGGAGAAGGGAGGAGGGAGGAGGAGGAGGAGGCAGGAGGGAGGAGGGAGGAGGGAGGAGGGAGGAGTGAGGAGGGAGGAGGGCGGAGGGAGGAGGGAGGAGGAAGGAGGACGCGGAGGAGTAGGTGGAGGAGGTGGAGGAGGAGAATAATGAGGAGGGGGAGGAGGAGGAGGAGGAGGAGGAGGAGGAGGAGGAGGAGGAGGAAGAGGAAGAGGGAGACGAGGAGGAGGAGGAGGAGGAGGAGGAGGGGAGGAAGGGGTTCCTTCGTTTTGGTAGGACGGCGTCCCGCTCGATTCCCCCAAGTGGGCTCGCGAGGCAACCCCGGGGATGCCTTCAGAGGGCCTCGAGTTTCATCGCATACACAATCGTGAATATCTGTGTACAAACATATACAAATATACACGTATGTATCCATTAGGTGGTACGCACATAGCAAAGCATTGTGTATAAATGTATGTTTGTTTGTAATCAGTGGTTGCACGTGTATGTTGTTCGTGGGGACAGGTGTCTTCTGGCCACAGGAAGCACCGACCATCTTATTTACCATGTGGTCGGTCTCCGCTTTCCGTATTTAAGCATACAGATGTACATATCTATAGTTTCTAAGTAAACATACATATATATATATATAAATACACGGCCGAAGGGCTGAACACATGGCCGCACATCCGAACTTATATTCCGAGCGCCTCGTGTTATATATTGTGTGGGCTATGCATTGTATGGTCCCGAAGCCCCAAACAACGAAATGCGAGCACGATAGGTCTTGGCAGCGCGTAGGGATTCGGATCGCATTCGAAATCGTATATGGAAATCACGCACACCATCTACAGGTATTGGTCGGCGAGTCGACCAGGGCATGTGAAGGGTTAGTCCAGCGCCACAGCTGCGAAGGCCGCCATAGAAACTGCTCCCGAGGGCGGACGCCTTAGGAGAGGAGCTCCTTTATAAGGTTGGGCACGGTGGTCGACCCCGAAAAACCAACCACTTTCAGCGCAAAATGGTAGGTTTTCCTGCGCCATCTGTTCGGCCAACCATTCGGGGCCTCCGCTGCCAGCACCCCTTCACGTATCCCAGTCGGCGACCCGAGTGGGATACGCGAGGGGATGTTAGGAGCCTGCGCCGACTTCCTTCGCATGTCCCAGTCGGATCGCCGACGGGGGCATGTGAAGGGGGAGGCGTGGTGCCGCAATCGGCGGTCCGACTGGGACATGTCAGGGCGAAGTATGGAGCCACAGCTGCGTCGAACACGCCCCACAGCAGTCGCAAGATACTGGTGGCTCCATACTTCGCCTTGACATGTCCCAGTCGGAGCGTCGAACACGCCCCACAGCAGTCGCAAGAGACTGTGGCTCCATACTTCGCCTTGACATGTCCCAGTCGGACCGCCGACTGGGACATATGAAGGGGGGTCGGCCTCGGCCCCCGACCCCCCAGTCATGTCCCGGTCGGCGGTCCGACCGGGACATGACTGGGGGGTCGCTGGATTCGCCCACTCCTGCGTGCTCCAAACATCTAGTGATTGATACGGTGCGCGCTCGGCGCAGCTGCAGCGCCGCGACTCCCTCCCCAGAGGTGTCCCACACTGCTTGCGTCTGCTGCGGGGCGTGTTCGGCGCAGCTGCGGCACGACGCCTCCCCCTTCACATGCCCCCGTCGGCGATCTGACTGGGACATGCGAAGGAAGTCGGCGCAGGCTCCTAACATCCCCTGCGCGTATCCCAATCAATCGGGTCGCCGACTGGGATACGTGAAGGGGTGCTGGCAGCGGAGGCCCCGAATGGTTGGCCGAACAGATGGCGCAGGAAAACCGACCACTTTGGGCTGAAAGTGGTCGGTTTTTCGGGGTCGACCACCGTGCCCAACCTTATAAAGGAGCTCCTCTCCTAAGGCGTCCGCCCTCGGGAGCATTTTCTATGGCGGCCTTCGCAGCTGTGGCGCTGGACTGCCCCTTCACATGCCCTGGTCGACTAGCCGACCAATAACTGTAGATGGTGTGTGTGATTTCCATACAATTTCGACTGCGATCCCAATCCCTACGCGCTGCCTAGACCTATCGTGCTCGCATTTCGTTGTTTGGGGCTTCGGGACCATACAATGCATAGCCCACACAATATATAACACGATGCGCTCGGAATATATGTTCGGATGTGCGGCCATGTGTTCAGCCCTTCGGTAGTGCGAATGTATAACTATAAGTGTGGTTGCCCCCCCCTCCAAGATCAAACCTCTCTCTGCTTCTCCGTTCCTTCTCTTCCTCCTTCTCCGTGCCTTCTCTTTCTCCTTCCCCTTTCCTCCCTCTTCAAACACAATTCCTCTTCCTCCTGGCTCATCATCCCTCTCCTCCTTTTCCTTTCCGTTTCCTCCTTTCTGTAGCAACGCACACCAGGAATCCACAGTGTTTGGCGCCCTCGGAGCAAGGAAACGCTGTGTATGTTTGTTTTTTCTTGTTTGGTTTGGTCTAGGATGCAAGGAAACATTGTGTATGTATTGTTATTTTGTTGTTTTGTTTAGGAAGCTCAATTGCTCCCCGCGGCCTCCCCCCCAGCACCTCCTCCTTCTCCTCCTTTCCTTTCCTCGTCCTTGTTGAAAAGCAAGAAAAAGCAATAATACACAGTGTTTGGCGCCCTTGGTGCAAGGACACGCTGTATGTTTATTGGTTATTGTTTTTTGGTTTCGGATGCAAGGAAACACTGTGTATGTTTTGTTGTGTGTGTTTTTGTGTTAGAGCTCCGGAAGAGAAGGAGGAGTAGGAGGTGCTTGGGAGAGGCAACGGGGAGCATTTGAGCTTCTAAAACCCTTAGAACCAAAATCACCAAAAATACACCGTGCTCCCCTGCATCCTAGACCCAAGAAGCCAGAAACAACCAAACATACACAGCGATTCCTTGCACCAAGGGCGCCAAGCACTGTGTATTCTTGCTTTTCTTGCTTTGCAACAAGGAGGAGGCCAGGGAAAGGAGGAGAAGAAGGGGGAAAGAGAAAGGGGGAGAAGGAGGAGGCGCTGGGGGGGGAGGCCGCGGGGAGCACTTGAGCTTCCAAAACCCAGAAAAAAGCACAACCAATAATACGCGGTGTTTCCTTGCATTCTAGACCAAAAAAAGGCGTATCCGTGCACCAAGGGCGCCAAGCACTGTGCGCTCTTGGTTTTCTTGCTTTGCAACAAGGAGGACGACATGAAAGGAGGAGAAGGAGGGGGAAAGAGGAAGGGGAAGAACGAGGAGGTGCTGGGGGGGAGGCCGCGGGGAGCACTTGAACATCCAAAACCAAAAAAATACAAAAAACAAAAGACGAAGCAACACTACACAGTGTTTCCTTGCATCCTAAACCAAAAAACAACAACACCAAACATACGCAGCGTGTCCTTGCTCCGATGGCGCCAAACACTGTATATTATTGGTTTTATGTTGCTACAGAGAGGAGGAAACGGAAAGGAGAAGGAGGAGAAGGATGAAGGGCGAGGAGGAGGAGGAGGAATTGCGTTTGAAGAAGGAGGAAAGGAAACGGAGACAGATAAGGAACGGAGAAGGAGGAAGAGAAGGAACGGAGAAGCAGAGAGAGGTTTGATCTTGGAGGGGGGCGATCATACATGTACATGCATATATACGTATGTATGCTTAATTTCAGAAGTCGGAAGCCGACCACATGTTAAAATAATGGTCGGTTCTCCGATGGCCAGAAGACATTTTCCCCACGATCAGCATACACGTGCAAGCACTGTCCTCCTCGTCCTCCTCCTCAACCTCGTCACCCTCTTCCTCCTCCTCCTCCTCCTCCTCCTCCCCCTCCTCCTTCTCCTCCTCCACCTCCTCTACTTCCTCCTCCGCCTCCTCCTTCCTGATCTCTCTCCCCTCCGCCTTCCTCGCTCCTCCCTCCTCCCACCTCCAACCTCCCTCCCTCCCTCCCTCCCTCCTGCCTCCTCCCCCTCCTCCCTCCTCCCTTTTTCCCACCTCCCTCATCTCCCTCCTCTCCCTCTCCCTCCTCCCTCCTGTTCCCTCCGTCCTCCATCTTCCTCCTCCGTCCTCCTCCTCCGTCCTCCTCCTCCTCCTCCTCCTCCTCCTCCTCCCCCTCCCCCTCCCCCTCCTCCTCCCTCGAAGCTCTTCCAGGAGGGAGGACGCGGGGGCGGACGAGGAGGAACTGAAAAGGAAGGCAGGAGGAATGATGATGGAGGACCAGGAGGCCATGGTGAGGACATGCGAGAATCTATGAAAGCAAACTGTGAAAGCCAGAGCCCGCAGCAAAGGGCGGATGGAATGCGCAGGAGGCCACAGCGCAGGCCAGCGCGAACCACCCCAAGATTGCGAAGCACAACCTCACGAATGGAGCTTAAGGTACCTGCCCATACCTATTGTATGGATAGGCTAAAGGGTACTATCATACGCCTGTGGCGTCATGTATGGTACGACGGCTTCCCATGCCACTTCCGAGTATTTTGGCCAGTCTTGGGGCCCCCTCGCCGTGGGAAAAGTCACGCCAGGAATCCCAGGAGCGCGCAAGAACGCCCAACACCTTTTGAGTTGTGTGTTCAATACAGAGAATTCGGCGGGGCCAGGGGACACTCCAACTCGCGCCTCAGAGCACGATAGTCGATATTACAGGGTTGCCAACTTCTGTAGTATTGTTGCTCCGCTAGGCCTCCCGAGAGTGTTGATTTTTTGGCCTGGCGTCGACTCTGTCCGTTCTGTCGACTGGGCTCAAGTCTTAATTTGCGTCCTGCGCCGCCACATGAGCAGTTCCGAGAAGGCACACTTCGCTTGGGTCATCGCTCGCGATATTCTCAGCTTCTGGAGTCGGCCAGAGCCGACGACGTGTACTTGCCAGTGCCCCGAGGTTTCGGTCACGTGCCCAACCGCAGAGTGCAGCAGTCATCTGGAGGTGATTCGAGAGTTGTCGTTCGAGCAGGTACGTCAGACAACCAGCAAGTGCCTAGAGTCCGAGCAGGAGGCGTGTGCGCCGTTCCCGTGGCTGCTCGTTCTCTTGCTGATTGTGGCCGCCCCAGTCGTCGGGTTCGCAGGATTCCTCGTCGGGCGCATCACTACTCGGAAGGTTCGGACAGTGCCGACGGAGCCGGGTATCACCACTTCCTCGTCGGGACGGTCGTACGGGCCGTTCACGCCTGCCACGCTCGCTGCTCTTGAGCAGTAGCCATGGCGGCAGCGGCAGCCGCTGCTCGCCGAGCCTTGGGTATTCCTGAGAAGCAAGTGCTCGTCCATTTTGACAATGACGCCAACGGGCTGCGTTGGCACCACAGAATTCTTCTAGTCAAGGGAGGCGATGGACGCTGGGTGGTGGCGACTCCGACATGGGGCATTCAGCTAGCAGATCTGTCGCAGCATCACCTTCGGGCATTGCGACGAGGGCATCCCGTCGATCGAGATTACTTGCCAGAGGCGTTCTTGTTCGACCAGAACGCCTCAGACGCGGAGCTGGCGCGTGCGCGGGCCGAGGCGCTGGAGCTGGCGGAGGTCGCGGGGTTTGATCTCACGGCGGCGCAGGCGCAGGCGGCTGGCGGGGCGCCAGCTCAGGACGCTGCGCGGCGGATCGCGGACCCGGCCTCGCCGGCGCTCGGCGAGGAGGTGCCTATCGGGGCCATGCGTGACCGCGACGTGTCGGTGATCAAGGGTGATTCGGCCTTGATCCGCGCGACGGCAGGTGGAGCTTCGCCGAGAAGGTGCTGCCCTCGGACCACGAGGCGCGTCGGGGTCCTCGACTGCTGGCTGACGCGCGCGACAAGACCGCGCAGCGGTTCTTGGACGCCGAGACCGCGCTCAAGATGATGCGACGTGTGAAGCAGCCCATTCCAGCTCTGGACGCGCCACGGGCGCTCGAGGAGCACGCCGAGGGTCTCACGCGAGTTGGCTTCAACTTCGCGACGCGCAACCTGGACTGGGAGGCGAAGAGCGGCGCGGCGCCGAAGGGCGCGGTGGCGCGAGAGCACAAGTTCGTGAGCACGCGGCTCTACCTGATGCTCACGACAGACCAGCTGGACACCAGCAACCTGATCTCGGCCGAGTTGGCCGCGAGGAGGCTGGTTCAAATCGAGAGCGCAGTTCGACGGAACCCGAAGGCGCCGGATTTCGGCGGGCTCGACATGGCGACGCCGACGCCCATCGGTCCAGGCGGCGAGGTGATGACGAGAGAGCTCACCAGGTGGATCGCGGAGAGGCAGAAGGATGAGGGCTTCTTGCTGAAGCAGCAGAGGTTGTGGCGCGAGGAGCGGGCAGCTGACGACAAACGGCAGCGGGGCTGCAAGACCGGCGGCATGTCGGACCAGGGCGGCCCCAATGCCAGCGACAAGAAGTAAGATGCACGTTTCGCCCCCCGGTGATGCGGGCCCTCGCTGCTCGAGAGGGGCTCCGCAGAGGACCCAGGGGGCCTTTCCGAGCCCGCAGCTTGGCCGCCGTCAGCACGGTGACCCGCTGCCAGTTTTGGTGCCGCCACAAGGGCGGCTTGACGCTTTCCGCGAACATCGGCGTCATGTACAGCAGCGTCTTCGACGTCGACGTTTCCGCGAGCGGCGGGTGAACTCCGTTTTTGGGCGCACTCAACGTTCTGCAGGAGGGCCCGTCGCGTCCCTTTCGTCGGGCTGATGAGGGGCTACACTCAGCCATTCGGGCGCCACTCGCTGGGGCGCAGGATTCCGTGCACTGGCGAGTTCGGCGTCTTGTTTGAAGTGCTGGAGACGCCCCAGCCGACCTCGAGCCGCATGAAGCCCTCCAGGAGCTTCTGCGCGTGAAAGACTTGTACACCGTGGAGCCGAGCAACCTCGGGAGCTTCGACTTCGATCGGGTGAAGGTGCTCTCGGCTGGCGTGTCTGTCAAGGACGTGGAAGACCTGCCACCCCCGGAGCAGCGGGCTATATTGGCAGATCCAGAGGGCCAAATTTTGAGGGACTCTTCGGAGTTCGAATACGACTCCGGCGCGTTCGCGCCATACTGGGATCCGAAGCTGCGCTTCAACATGGCGGAGCGTCGGCGATTGATTCTCAGGCTCGCGGAGTTGGGGCTCGTAGGGTTCCGAACGTCTATTCGCGCACGCATTGGTATCTTCGTGGTCAAGAAGATGGCCTCCAGAGATTGATCGTCGACGCTCGAGAGCCCAGACTGCGTCGTCGACCCCCGCACTCCTGGCTCGGGGCCGTGACGGCGATGACCGGGGTCGACCTCTCGGACTCCGCGATCCGGGCAGTGAGCGAGGACGACGGTGACTTGAGTTGGGTGAAGCCGTCGGCGGGAAGCGTCGACCCCTACAACGGGTTCTACCAGTTCCGCAACCGCAGCATGGGCTCGCGGTTCGGCATCGACTTCGCGGCCAGGGCGGACTACTGGGGCATCGCCGAGGTCTTCTGCGAGACGACGGGCTCCTACCTGGCGGTCGCCGCGGACACCCCCGCGTTCCCCGTCTTCGAGGGGATGGCGATGGGATGGAGCTGAGCTCTGTACTTCTGCCACGCCACCACTGCCGCTGCAGGTAGCGACGGGAGCGCGGTGGTGGAGGACAGGCACGCAGCGCCGACGCCCACGCCAGGTCTAGCCGTTCGGTCGCCGTACGTCGACAACGCGAAGCGGGACTTCGACGCGAAGCACCTCGACTTCCACGAGGAGCACGCGGCTTCGCAGGAGCTGCAGCTGCTGGGCGTGGTGTTCGACGGTGTCCGACGGCATATCCGGCCCCTACCGCGACGCACTTGGCGGCTCCACCTGGCCCTGCAGGAGGTGATCAGGAGGGGGTTCACTAGTGGCCGCGTGGTCCAGATCCTCGTTGGTCATCTCGCTCGCCACTTATAGCTGGCCAGGGCCGCGCTGGCCAGTCTCGACAAGGTCTGGGCCTTCATCGGGGAGCACTACGACAGCGAGGCCGAGATCTGGAGCTCCGTCCGCTGGGAGCTCGAGGTCGCCAGCTGGCTGGTCTTCATGGCGGGCGTCGACCTCGGGGCGGAGCCGGCGCCCGTTGCCTTCTGCGGGGGCGCCTCCACGAAGGGCTACGCGCTGCACGTCGCGGAGATCACCAGCGCCGAGTACCGCGAGGTTGCCGCCTACCGTGATCGCTGGCGGTTCGACCTCGTCGAGCGGGAGTCTGCTGGCTGGATCCTTGCGCCGCCCTGCGCCGCCAGTTGGCATGCCCGGAACGGGACCGGCGCGGGCCCCCAACCGGGGCACTTGGAGTCGGGGGACGGCGCATCTCAGGGACGGCGCCGACCCTGGCGGCAGCTTGACGAGATCGAACGACCCAGCACTGCGGTGAGCATCCCGCCGCTGCCCGACGCGCTGGTCGACCCAGCGCGCTGGCGGCGGGCGGTGCGCGGCGGCTGGAAGTACGACACCGCGATCCACGAGAAGGAAGGCCGCGTGATGCTGACGGGGCTGGTCCGCGCCAGCAGGGAGGTCGGACTCCATGGGCGGCGTTTGCTCAGCATCGGTGACAACTTGGCCTGCATCTGCAGTTTCGAGAAGGGCAGGGCGAAGTCGCACTGCCTCCTTCGGCTGTGCCAGCGGGCTGGGGCGCTCACGATCGCATGTGGCCTGGTCTGGGCGCAGCGGTGCCTGGAGACCAAGAGGAACCCCGCTGACGAAGATTCCCGAGCTGCCGATCGTGGCGAAGTCGGAGCGGGCGAGGCCCAGCTTGGGCGTGCTGGGCGAGCCCTGCTGCGTGAGGCCAGCGCCCCCGCAGCCGCGCCGGCTCTGCCGACGCCCCGCGGGCGGCCGCGGGCTGCGGCTCGCCGGCCTGCCGCCTGCCGACTTGGGCGACGCGGGCCCCGCCTGTCGCCCGCGTCGGGCGAAGGGGCCGCAGCGATTTTTGGTCCGAAAAATGATGCCAGCCCGGTTGCTCCTGATCGTCGTCGCGCTCGGTCCGTCTTCCTCGAAGTGTTCGCGGGGCATGCCACACTTTCGGCCGCCGTTAGGGACGAGGGTCTTGAGATCGGGATGCCCATCGAGATCCACAGAGGATACCATCATGACCTGGGAGATCGACGGCTGCAACGATTCGTTAAAAACGAGATCCGTCGTGGAGGATTCTGGGCCCTTCATCTGGTTACCCCTTGCACTGTTTGGAGCGTGGCTAGTCGCGCGGGGAATTCGTCGACCAACTGGGGTACGTCGTTAGCTACCCTTACCAGAGCGCTGCTTAGACTGTCGTCAACACGGGGTGCTGTTCACACTCGAAAATTCGAGACCGTCGGGGTTGTGTCGTTGGGAGCCAATTCGTCGAGAGCTTGAGCGAGCTAGAGCCCACTTCGTGCGATATGATAACTGCACTTATAGAGCCAATTACATGAAGCCGACTTTCATTGCCACCAACATTCCAGAGATGAAACAGCTGAATCTGTTGTGTCCTGGGAATCACTATCACGAGCATCGTCTCTCATGGCAGGAGCCACCAAGAAGCCGCTCCCCGCCGAGCCGTGGGTCCCGCGATGCCCGCAGGCATTCCGGTCGCCGTGAGGCGGCAGCGCCGGCGTCTGGGGCGGCGAGCACCGCTGGGTCGGGTCTCGACGAGGCCGAGCTCGACCTCGCAGCGTCACGTGCAGGTGTTGATCGACGACGGGTGCTGCGGCGGGCTGCCAGGCGGCGCGTGGCCGGCGACGCTCCGACCGAGGGGTGCCTGGAACGGTCTACCGTCTCGGCGGCGGTGGCTAGACAGTACCGCGCCTC
The DNA here is from genome assembly GCA_963575745.1 of Prorocentrum cordatum. Taxonomy (NCBI): domain Eukaryota; class Dinophyceae; order Prorocentrales; family Prorocentraceae; genus Prorocentrum; species Prorocentrum cordatum. The sequence goes on along the minus strand of CAUYUJ010018516.1, from coordinate 236,244 downwards.
TGAGGCTTCGTTCGTGGAGTGGGCCTCGGAGACGGGGCGCGGTGCTGATCCCGCCGCGCCGAGCGTCGTCGATCTGTCGCTATCCGCCTACTTCGATTACCTTTACCTGGGCGGATGTGAGCCGTGGGAGGGGCGGCAGGCCCTGCACGGGTTCGCACATATGCACCGCTTCCCTCGGCCCAAAGACACGTTCCCGCACGCCGTGAAGGCGCTTGCTGGCTGGCTCAAGCGCGCCCGAGTCGGGCCGCGACCCGTGCCCCTGGGAGGCGCTGGCGCTGCTTGCGACCTCATTCATCGGGCTCGGCACGCTTGCAGGCGTCCTGGCTGCTGCCTGCGCGGTGGTGCATTTCGACGTCTATGGGCGGCCGTCGGCGACACTGGCCCTGACGCTGGACCACGTCGTCACAGGGTCGGGCGCCGCCAACCGCCGGTGCAACCAGCTCGCGGTGATCGTGGCGCCGAGTGGCCCAGGCCGCAAACCAGCCAAGAACCAGCAGTACGATGACACTGTGATCGTGGGCGGCATGAGCCCAGAGCGCATCTGGATCCGGTCTGTGCTCGAGCGGCTGATCGCACGAGCGAAACGGCTCAAGCTGGGGTCGCTGTTCGATGGCCTCGACCTGCCCACTTACGAGTCACTCTTCAGGCGCGGCTCGGAAGCGCTCTCGCTGCAGTCCCTTCGGCTATGTCCACACACTGTTCCTCACGGTGGGCCCTCAGTGGACTTCCTAGAGAAAAGGGGGTCTCTCGAGCTCATCAAGCGCCGTGGCCACTGGCTCTCTGGTCGGTCTGTTGTTCGATATGGCAAAGAAGACTAGCTTCTCAGGCAGGTTAATAGAATGACTGCTCAGCAACAGCGTAGTGGGAATCGAGCGGCCACAGCTCTGCCCACCTTGCTTGATCGCGAGCTCACTCGAATCCTGAATGTTGGCACATGATCCAGCTCTCGCTCTCTGCCTGCCATCCATCCATGCTCTTTCTACCTGCCTGTGTTTAGCACAGACGAGAAATCGTCATATCCCCTCCTTCGGGGGCCCAGACCCAAATCACGATTTCTCTTGCGTCCATTCTTATAACGTGCCCGCCCCCCTGTCCCTAGAACCACATATGGGATAAGGGCTAGAACACGTCCAGCCGGCTGGTCTTTTTGCTGCGTTTGTTAGGTGTTCCCTTGACTCTGTTCCCAGCTTGTGCAGCAGTATCGTCAGCCTGTCCGTGTATTGTCCTGTTGTGATGTTTGTTGTGTGGCAACGATCGGCTGGAAAATGATGATATTGCTGGGCTTCGCCTTCAATCTCACGTCCCTGACTCGAGTCGCCGACTCGGGACTGTCTGGGAGGCCACCCTTCGCACTGTAGTGTTATTACAGGGCTGTCAACTTCTGTAGTACTCTTGCTCCGCTAGGCCTCCCGAGAGTGTTGAATTTTTCGCCTGGCGTCGACTCTGTCCGTTCTGTTGACGCTTGCGCTCAAGTCTTCCCTAATCCCCCCCACCCTTTGGGGGCTAGAGCACGTCCAACCGGCTGGTCTTTTTGCTGCGTTTGCTAGGTGTTCGTTTGACTCTGTTCCCAGCTTGTGCAGCAGCATCGTCAGCCTGTCCGTGCATTGTCCTGTTGTGAAGTTTGTTGTGTGGCAACAATCGGCTGGAAAATCGTGATATCGCTGGGCTTCGCCTTCAATCTCACGTCCCTGACTCGAGTCGCCGATTCGGGACTGTCTGGGAGGCCAGCCTTCGCACTGCAGTGCTATACATTCATAAATATGTATGTGCACGTGCGGTTGTCTTGTACCTTTGTATTGACACATGTGTATACACGTGTATACATATATACACATACCGGCATATACCATATTCTCGTATATTATCACGGTGGTGCCCACCGTGTTCATTACCACGCTCCTTTCTTTTTTGCCCCCTTGCATGGATGAGCGTGTTGAACGCGAGATTCAGGCTCTTGACGAGCTCCTGGCCCTGAAGTCTGTAGAGCCGCTGGAGGACCGACGTCTGCTTTCCAGCTGAGCTTCCCATGGATCTTCCAGTGTGTGGAACGCGTTTCGGGGAATGGGCGTCAGGGCAGACGGGCACCAGGATCGTCTACGCGTGAGCGTGACCTATCGCGAGCGCGCAGCGGACAGGAGCGACAGCACCAGCAAGGAAGGAGGCAGAGAACCGGAGGCTATGACATAGTGAGAGCAGGGGGGAAAACGAAGCAGCCAAGGCATGATGGCAAGAGAAATGTTGGAGATGTGGTCTCGTATGCTTCCTCGTCGTCGTCTCCACCCCTCCCCTCTTCTCTACCCTCCCCATCATCCTTAGCATCCACTTCTCCTTGCGTTGCGTATCCTTCATCAAGGCCGTAGTTCCAGTACCATCTGTAGATTGTCATTCGGTGGGGCTAGGCGTGCACAGCCTCTGCTTGAAGAACCCCTGTAACGCCAGAGTTCGTCCCGCCTTTCTCATTCGTCCTTGCCCCCACCTTGATTTCACGTTTGTCGTGTCCCTCCCTGTTCCCCTCCCTCTCTGCGGGCGCGCGCGCACAGGCCCGCATGAAGGCGTGGCGCGCACTGCTGCGGAAGTGGCACCCCGACAAGAACCAGGATCGGACCGAGGCAGGGCCGGAGCTTCGAAAACAGCGCAGCTGAAATCGGAGGCCACCTAGCAATGTTGACAGAAAACAGGTAGATTGTACAGTCGAGCATCTGATTAAGGGACCTCCCGAAAAGCCTGGCCAGCGTTTCTTAGCCAACTTGCCAGAAATCTGGCCCAGTTTCTTGAGCATTTTCGCCCTTCCAGCGCCAGCAACAGAAATTGGCCCAGGTTTGCTTCAAGAAATTTCAAGGAGGCTGGCCCAAATGTCTGAAATGATAGTTTGTTTGATCGCATCTTCGACCGTACACCGCCACCACCTCTGGCCAGCGCCACCGTGGGCCGAGGCGTGCACGCTCTCCTGGCTGAGGCCGGGAAGCCGTATACATCACATTGGGGCCCAGTTGCGGTGGCCAGGGGTGGCGGTGGCGTGTAAGTGCCGCTTCCGCACGGGGGGGGGCGCTCACTGGATTCCGAGTTCCGATTCGACGCGCAGACTGTCGACGCGGGGCTTGGTTGCAGTCGATCCAGATTGCGGTCGATCTCGATCTGATTCACAGTTGTGATGCTGACCCACTTGCCTGCGCGTGTTTGGTTTTCCTTTCTCTCCCCATCATAAGATGGCGCCTGGTCATTCCCCATATCCTAAGATTGGGTTATTGTTATTGCCCAAACGCCTCCGATTCATTCCCTCCCAGTCCTCACTCAGACTCTCTCATATTCAGATTCATCCATGACATTCAGACTCGCGCACACTCAGACTCCCTCACATTCAGACTCGCACATACAAAGACTCACTCACACTCAGACTCATATGCACTCAGACCCATTCGCACTCAGACTCACTCGCAACCATACTCACACTCAGATTCACTCACACTTAGATTCACTTACACGTATTGTGAGAATGTCCCAGGCGAGGTGGTGGTTCCAGCGCCCCAAGGGGGAGCCGCCAAGGGTGATTGCACGGCCCCTTGCGCGCCCAGAGTGTGGTCTGTCTTAGGCGGTTTGTCTGCTTGGTGGCCCAGACTCGTCTGCTTCGGGAGCAGAGTGTGAGGATGTCACATGCGGCTGGCTGGCTTCAGCGCCCCAAAAGGGGGGAGTCGCCAAGAGCGGTTGCACTGCTCCGTTCGCGCCCAGAGTGTGGTGATGTCTTAGGTGGTTTGTCTGTTAGGTGGCACCAGCTCGCTTGCGTTCAGAGCAGAGTGCGAGGATGTCTCTGGCGACTTGCTGGCTTCAGCACTCCAAAAGAGGGGAACCGCCAGGGGTGGTTGCACGGCCCCGTCCGCACACAGATTCTGATGATGTTTCAAGCGATTTGCTCTGTTTGCTGGCCAAAGATCGTTGGATTTCAGAGCAGAGTGTGCGAATGTCTAGGGCGATGTATTGTTTTCAACACCGCAAGGGGGGCCGCCAGGGGTGGTCGCATTGCCCCGTCCGCGCCTAGATTGTGGGGATGTTTCGGGCGGTTTGCTTGTTTAGTGACCAAGACTCTTCTGTATTCAGAGCAGAGTGTGAGGATGTCTCAGGCGATTTGCTGGTTTCAGCATTCAGAGGGGGTGGGGGGGAGGGCGCCAGGGGTGGTCGCACGGCCCCGTTCGCGTCCAGATTGCGGAGAGATCTCAGGCCGTTTGCTGATTTAATGGCCCAGGTTCGTTTGTTTTCAGAGCAGGTTGTGGAAACTATCAGGCGATTTGCTGGCTTCAGAACACCAAGAGGGAGCCGCCATGAGTGGTTTCATCCCCCCGTTCTTTGCCAGAGTGTGGGGATCTCTGGCGGTTTGCTTGTTTGGTGGCCTTGGCTCCCTTGCTTTCAGAGCAAATCGTGAGCACGTCTCCGGCGATTTGCTTGTTTGGTGGCCCAGATTCTTCTGCTTGTAGAGCAGACTGGAGATCCCAAGCGGCTTGCCTGTTTCGTGGTCCAGGTGTCGGCTTTCGCGCTCCAAGTGGGGGCCGCCTGGGCCCGTTCGCGCCAGACTGTTGGGCTCTCTCACGCGGTTTGCTCGGTTTGCCCAGCGCTTCCTATCTCATCCTACCACCTCTTTCCCTGTCCCTCTCGCCCCGTATGAGCCTGTTCCATCTTTGTTTTTTTGGTGGCGTTGTCAGGCACGAGCACGAGAAGCGGGGGGCCCGAGTGGGACAGGGCCAAAAGGCGCGGCCATCGGTCGCGGGCCAACGGGGACAAACAAGCGACGGCAAGGTGAGGCACGAACCAGGAGCAGGAGGCTAAGGCCAGCAGGAGCAAGATCAGTGCAAGTGGGCACGGCGAAAAAAGACAAACCCTCATAAAATGTGTTAATGAGATCCGCGCCTGGCCCAGGTTATTTCTGGACCAGGTCCCCGCCCCTATGAGATTGTGCGGATGTCGTTAGCGTGGCGTTGGCTTCAGCAGCCAAGTGGGAGCAGCCATGGAGCAGATTGTGAGGATGTCTCGACCGGGCCGCTAGTTCCAGCACCCCACGGACTGGCAGCAGCCAGGGAGCAGAGTTTGAGGATGTATCGAGCGAGGCGCTGGAAGAAGGAGGAGGACGCAGGAGGAGGGAGAATGGAGGAAGGAGACATAGAAGGGAGGGGGTACGACGTGGAGGATGGTGAAGAGAAGGGGATGGGCTTGTTCAACGCCTGTCTGTCTGGGAGTTGTTGTCGTCGTCGTTGTCTTTGATCGTAGCCGCCATCGTCGGCGCCGTCGTCGTCGTACCCGTCGTCCGCTCGGACTCGCTGTCACGTCGAGACACAGCCAGACGGGTCCCGTTTCCACAGGAAATCGCGGATTCCCGCCGCCGAGCGAGGCGTCACCGGCCGCATTTTGGGGGAGGGCACCTCCCCCGATCCATGGATTGCGCGACCGCGCGCCAAATCCATGGATTGCTAGTCCATGCCTGCGCGCCCCCGAATGGGGAAGGACCAGAGGCTGGGTGGTCAGGGGGGGGGCGGGCGTGGGAGAGAAGGCCGCCAGACCGCCCACGATGCGCGCAGCTGTGCGGCATGCGCTCTGTCGGCGGCGCCCCATGCCGCCGGCCAATGCTGCGCCTCCCCCGTCCCTCTCCCGCCGCGCCCCCGTCTCCTGCCTTCCCTCCCGCCCTCTGCCTCCGTCCCTCCCTGCTCCCTCGGGTGTCCTCTCCTTTCCTTGGCCTCCCTCCCCTGCGGAGCTGCGGGAGCAAGAGAGACGCACCTGCTGCCGCTGCTGCTGCTGCTGCTGCTGCTGCTGCTGCGCTGCTGCTGCTGCTGCTTGGGGCGCCACTCGTCTCGAAGGTTTGGCGGCGCCGTGCCCAGGGATTTTCGGAAAGAGCCGACGGCTTGGGTGGGGGAGGAGCAGAGGAAGAGGGAGCTCAGACCAATTCGGAGTTACCATCGCCCAGCATATCCACCATTTGCAACATGCCGCGGCTTTGCGCAGGCGTTCAGAGCGACACCCTTCACAGAGCTCCTTGCAAACGGCGTTGGGCAGGATTGGTCTCTTCCCCGCCTTCCAGCCAAATCAAGAACGGTCCAGTATCGATCGCTGGCTGATCCAACAGTTCTGTCGGCGTCCCTGCCAGGTTGCTACAGCAGTGTTCCAGTTCCTCCAGAAGGGCAAGCCCATCTTGGAAAATAAATGAGGCCATTCATCGCAGCACGCCCCCCATGCGTTCAATCTCTTGAGCACGTGGGTTGCGCTCGGTCATCAGATTGTCTAATGTCGCGCTAGTTTGGCTCATCTTGCTTCGTGCCGTGTGCAGTGCCACTCGTGGCTTGTACACGCAACGTCTCGTCGGCCGGAACTTTGCAAATTGCTTCGTGTTGCTGGTTTTCCCCGGTTCATGCTGGGTGTGCTTCCTCGTGCACGGATGCGTGTTCACAGTTGTGTGCGTGTTTCTTTCCACACTGAGCGAACAGTCGGAACCGATGATAGGAATAGGTAGCCTTCCTAAGGGTACCCGTGCATCCATGCCTCTCCGGTCCATCCTTCACCAGTTTCGATGGCCAGCCCCGCTCGAAAAGCTCTGAGATGGACGTCCAATGTGCTTGCATCCGTATCGCGCACCCTTATTACGGTCGGAACGAGGTATAAGATCGAGGTCGGCTCGGGGATGGTACCCCTAGTGTTTTTCGTGCACTGGATGTTCTTGTACATCTTGGTTTTTGGGCAGCGGAGAGTCTCATGCTCTTGAAGGATGTTATTCTGTTCGAGGTCTGGCCGTACCAGTGCGTAGCTGTCGGCAGGCAGGGCTTGTCATCTCTGCCCTGGCACCTCGTATACGACTTGGCTGTTCTGTTGGTGCAGACGGCGCGCACGGTGCACTTCACTCGTGCGGCGGTTCCCCATTGATTCCATATTCCAAAGTCGCGTTTCTGGATTATGCCCTTATTCCGAAGTCGCTGTGCCATATTGTTTCGTTATTCTTCAGTCGTGGTTCTATGCGGTCTCCTTATTCCTAAGGCGCGATTCTCTATTGTGTCCTAATTTCTAAGTGGTGGTTCTCTATTGTTTCTTTATTCCTAACTCGCGCCTCCATATTGTTTTTGTTCCAGAGTTGCGATTATATTTGATTCAGCTTGAAAGTTTCAGCGGGAATCGCGCGACGCTCGCATATCTTGTTGTCGGGTTATCCCCCCGCCGTAGCGCCCCATAGCCTGTGCAGGGCCTTGCCGAGGTGCCTGCAAGACTTGAAATACAAAGGCGGCGACGGCCTTAGCTACTAGGCCGACGCAACGCCCACATGAGAATTGACGTTCGCCCGCCACCCCGCGGGGGGGGTCCAACTTTGGGAAAAGGGCCGGACTACAATATTGGGGTGTCGCAGTTGGCCATGTCCGCCGGCCTCCACCCTTGGGCTACCCTGCAAGATGCATGTTGGGGCCCGAGCCCCCATGCGTACCCTTAAAGATTTTTAATAACCAAACTCGGCAGGGCCTAAACATGGCACCATAATCCACGCGTGCTATGCGGATTGCAGCTCGGGGAGACGTTGAGTCCCTGACCTGAGGGCTTCAACGTGGCCTGGGGGCCTCAACATGTCTTCAACATGGCACCAGAATCCACGCCTGTTTTGGGGACTGCCATGTTGAAGCCCTGACCTGAGGGCTTCAGCATGGCTTCAACAAGGCCTGAACATGGTACCAGAATCCCCGTCTGTTTTGCGGATTGCGATGTTGAGTCCCTGACCCGAGGGCCGCAACATGGCCTCAGCACGACGCCAGAATCCACGCCTGTTTTGCGGATTGTGATGTTGAGGCCCTGACCTGAGGACTTCAGCATGACTTCAACAAGGCCTCAACATGACGCCAGAATCCATGCCTTCTTTGCGGATTGCGATGCTGAGGCCCTGACCTGAGGGCCTCAACATGGCTTCAACAAGGCTTCAACATGACGCCAGAACCCACGCCTGCTTTGCGGATTGCGAGGCCTTGACCCGAGGGTGTCAACATGGCCTCAACAGGGCCTCAACATTGCCTCAACGTGTCCTCAGCGTGGGCAACAGGACCGGCGCCTGCTTTGCGGATTTCTTCCAGGCAAAGGTCGAGACCCTGACTTCAGGGCCTCAAGTCATCTTCGCCCGCTCCAACCGTGAATTCTTTATGTCGCATATAGCCGATTACTTCGTGTTGGACCTGGCGGGCAGAAGACATCATATTTTCCTTGTAGCAAGGGCCAGTGCGGGCGCAGCAGAGTTGCACGAAAACCGATGTAAGTTTGAAGCAAGCAGCGCCGGTGAAAATCTCGTGAGGTCTGCGCGCAGAACTCGGCAGGAAAAGCTGGCAACAGCGTCGAAGCAAAACGAACCGAACAAATCATGAGCTGATCACGAGATTTTCACCGGAAAGCCGTAGAGAACTTTACAGAGGAATTCCGTCAATGCGCCACAGACAAGAATGCAACAATCTGCAGATAAGACACAACAAAGCGCTGCGATATTTGTTCTCTCCGCCGGGCAGACATGGCTTCGACATGGCTTCAGAGTGGCCTCGACGCGCGCGAGTAACCGACGCTGCTACGAGGAGATCGCTTCTGGGCGATGTCGAGGCCTTCTGAGGGCCCCACGCCCCGCAGAACATTTAAAGTTGGAATCGGATAACGGCTGCAATTCGCGATTCTACGCTGTCTTATCATCCCAAAGTCGTTGTTCCATCTGGCTTCCCTATTCCCAAGTCGCGGCTCTACATTGTGTCTTTATCATCTTGCACGGGGTGTCTAGAGCTCCGACCATATCATTTCGGCGCGGCCCCCCCTCCATCGCCCGCCCATTCCGCCGGCCAGCGCGCCCCCAGCGAGCACCCGCCCCCCCCCCGCCCCGCCCCTCCGCCCGCCAGCCAGCGCGCCCCCTCCGCCCCGACCCTTTTATTCCAGCACGCCCCCCCCCCCCCCCCCCCCGCGCACGCGCGCCCACAAGCCAGCGCGCCCCCCCCCCCGCGCCGACCTTTTCATTTCGGCGCGGCGCCCCCCCCCCCCCCCCCGCCCAGACCGCCGCCCCCCCCCCCCCGCCGGCCGGCCCGCCCCCTCCGCCCCTAACCTTTTTATTTCGGCACACGCCCCCCCCCCCCCCCCCCATCCCGCGCGCCCCCTCCGCGCCCCTCCCGCCCGCCCGGCCAGCGCGCCCCTCCCCGCCCGCCCCGACTCTTTTATGCCAGCGCGGCACCACCCCGCCCATCCCGCGCGGCCTCCTCCGCGCCCCCCCGCCCGCCAGCCAGCGCGCCCCCTCCGCCCCGACTTTTTCATTTCGGCGCGGCGCCCCCTTCGCGCCCCCCCCGCCCGCCAGCGCCCCCCCCGACCGCCCCGCCCGCTGGCCAGCGCGCCCCCTCCGCCCCGATCCTTTCATTCGGCGCGGCACCGTCGCCCTGCCCCGCGCGCCCCCCCGCGCCCCCCCCCCCCGCCCGCCCCCGCCCCAATGTTTCAACCTAACAGCGAAGACTGATAGGTTTCTAGTGGTCTCAAAAGAGAGCATCCTGACTCCCCAGGGGGGTTTGGGCAGATGCCGGACGGGTGCCGCGGGAATCCGGGGATTCCTTTTTTTTTTTTTAAAAAAAAAAAACAGTAACGCATTTTGTGGTCTTCGAGTTCCCAGAACTCCATTCCTGGGCATGATTTTGAATGCCCGGGGCCAACTGTAGGCCACTTCGTGTTCTTCGAGTTCCCAGAACTTCATTCCTGGGCATGATTTTGAATGCCCGGGGCCAACTGTAGGCCACTTCGTGGTCTTCGAAATCCCAGAATTCTTTTCCTGGGCATGATTTTGACTGCCCGGAGCCAACTGTAGGCCACTTCGTGTTCTTCAAGTTCCCAGAACTCCATTCCCGGGCCACATTTTGAATGCTGAGGCAGGCTGATGCTGAGGCTGAGGCAGGCCGAGGCTGAAGCAGGCTGAGGCTGAGGCCGAGGCTGAAGGCAGACTGAGGCTGAGGCTGAAGCAGGCTGAGGCTGAGGCTGAGGCTGAGGCTGAGGCTGAGGCAGGCTGATGCTGAGGCAGGCTGAGGCTGAGGCTGATGCAGGCTGAGGCTGAGGCAGGCTGAGGCTGAGGCCGAGGCTGAAGGCAGACTGAGGCTGAGGCTGAGGCTGAGGCTGAGGCTGAGGCTGAGGCTGAGGCTGAGGCAGGCTGAGGCTGAGGATGAGGCTGAGGCTGAGGCTGAGGCAGGCGATGCTGAGGCTGGCTGAGGAAAGGCTGAGGCTGAGGATGAGGCTGAGGCTGAGGCTGAGGCTGAGGCTGATTCAGCTGAGGATGAGGCAGGCTGAGGCGGCTGAGGATGAAGCAGACTGAGGCTGAGGCTGAGCAGCTGAGGCTGAGCTGAGGCAGGCTGAGCTGAGGCAGGCTGAGGCTGAGCTGAGGCTGTGCAGGCTGAGGCTGAGGCAGGCTGAGGCTGAGGCCGAGGCTGAAGGCAGACTGAGGCTGAAGGTGAGCAGGCTGAGGCTGAGGCTGAGGCAGGCTGAGGCTGAGGCTGAGGCAGGCTGATGCTGAGGCAGGCTGAGGCTGAGGCTGAGGCTGATGCAGGCTGAGGCTGAGGCAGGCTGAGGCTGAGGCCGAGGCTGAAGGCAGACTGAGGCTGAGGCTGAAGCAACGAAGCAGGCTGAGGCTGAGGCAGAGGCAGGCTGAGGCTGAGGCTGAGGCTGAGGCAGGCAGATGCTGAGGCAGGCTGAGGCTGAGGCTGAGGCTGATGCAGGCTGAGGCTGAGGCAGGCTGAGGCTGAGGCCGAGGATGAAGGCAGACTGAGGCTGAGGCTGAAGCAGGCTGAGGCTGAGGCTGAGGCAGGCTGAGGCTGAGGCAGGCTGAGGCTGAGGCTGAGGCTGAGGAGGCGGAGGCTGAGGCCGAGGCCGACGGCAGACTGAGGCTGAGGCTGAAGCAGGCTGAGGCTGAGGCAGAGGCAGGCTGAGGCTGAGGCTGAGGCAGGCTGATGCTGAGGCAGGCTGAGGCTGAGGCTGAGGATGATGCAGGCTGAGGCTGAGGCAGGCTGAGGCTGAGGCCGAGGCTGAAGGCAGACTGAGGCTGAGGCTGAAGCAGGCTGAGGCTGAGGCTGAGGCAGGCTGAGGCTGAGGCTGAGGCAGGCTGAGGCTGAGGCAGGCTGAGGCTGAGGCTGACGCTCATGCAGGCTGAGGCTGAGGCAGCCTGAGGCTGAGGCCGAGGCTGAAGGCAGACTGAGGCTGAGGCTGAAGCAGGATGAGGCTGAGGCTGAGGCAGGCTGAGGCTGAGGCTGAGGCAGGCTGATGCTGAGGCAGGCTGAGGCTGAGGCTGAGGCTGATGCAGGCTGAGGCTGAGGCAGGCTGAGGCTGAGGCCGAGGCCGACGGCAGGCTGAGGCTGAGGCTGAAGCAGGCTGAGGCTGAGGCAGAGGCAGGCTGAGGCTGAGGCTGAGGCAGGCTGATGCTGAGGCAGGCTGAGGCTGAGGCAGGCTGAGGCTGATGCTGTGACTGCGACTGCCGTTGCCACTGCGACTGTCATCGCGAATGCGACTACGACTGCGAGAACAGCAGAATTCTACAATTGGATTCTCATCTGAATCTTAAGGGGAATGCTTCCAGATATGCTCCTACACATCGCTGTTAGGTTGCTTTGCCGGGGTAATTTTATATCAGCGCGGCACCTCCCCCACCCCCCACCCCCCCCGCCCCACCCCACCCCACGCCGACCTTAATATCTCGGCGCGGCCCCCCCCGCCCGCCCGCGCCGCCGCCCCCCGCCCGCCGGCCAGCGCGCCCCTTCCGCCCCCGCCCACCACCCGGCGCGCCCCTCGCCCCGATCACATTTCGCGGGGCCCCCTCCGCATCCCGCGCGCCCCCTCCGCGCCCCCCGCCCGCCAGTGCCCCCCCCCGCTGGCCGGCGACCACCCTTGCGCCCCCGACTTTTTCATTTCGGCGCGAGCCCCCTCACTCCCCGCGCCCCCCTCGCGCCCCCCCGCCCGCCAGCCGCTGCCCCCCCCCGCTCCGACTTGTTCATGCAGGCGCCCCCCCTCCCCCTCCCCCCCCACCCACCCACCCGGCCAGCGACCAGAACCCACATACCAACACAGAACCTCCCTTCCTCCTCCTCCTCCCTCCTCCTCCTCCTCCTCCTCCTCCTCCCCCTCCTTCTCCTCCTCCTCCTCCCCCTCCTTCTCGTGCATCCCTCCCTCCCTCCCTCCCGTCCCCTCCCGTCCCCTCCCTCCCTCACTCCCTCCCCCTTCCGTCACTATCCCCTTCTTTCGCCCAACCCTACCCAACTGACGCTTGCCGAGGTGGACTTGCAGAGAGCGGAAGCCACCTGGAGAAATAGGGGTGGTAAGATGAGCGTGGCACTGCGGAGGGAGAACAATGAACCTGTGATAGCTGGCCGTCATTGAAGACGAGCACCTGCCCTTAGCAGGGGCGACCGCGGAAGGCGGCGGGAACTAGTGCGCAAAGATGAGTTATTCCTGGGGCTCCAATATTCGCCCTCCATGCCCCGCGAATCGCGAAGCGAGAAAAACTTCGCGCCTTGCATTCGCGTGAAGCCCCTGGGGGTGAAAAAGAGGATGAGAAGAGTCGGAGCCGAACCGCAAAGCGTGAAGCGCGAATGGTTTCGCACCCTCGGGGGGACCCTACTTCACTTCACACCAGTGATTTGGCCGTCCTCGAACCAAGTGGCGAGACATCCTGCGGTGACCCCAAATCCTCAGAATGCCACCCCCAGGTTTTGATACTCAGGGTCACCAGCGGGTTTCGTGAGTCCTGGGACCACCACCGCTCGACGCATCCTCGAAACACGACCCGAGTCCCAACACCGCGTGGTGAAGTTCTGGGGACTCTGGGTCACCATTGGGTGTTGTCACCGCCAGAACCACATGTCAGACACGGCCTCCTGAAACCCCCGGAGGTTTCCCGTGGGATGCCTTGCCGCCTCCCGGGGCTTCCTGAGCGTTTTGAATCTTCCAGGGGGGTCCTGGGGCTTCCTGGGGGTCCTGAGAAGCTGGTGTCTCCTGTGGTCTTCTGGCAGATCCTGAAGCCTCCTCGGGCTTCCTGAAGTGCAGCGGTGCCTCCCCGCACTTCTTCTTGGAACGTTCAATGGCCTCCCGGGGTTCCCTTGGGTTTCCTGGGGCCTGTGGTGATTCCCCATATGTTTACTAGGACCTTGTGGTGCCTGGACCTACTGGAACATATTGTTGGCTCCTGCGGCCTCCATGGGGACCCCTGTGCCTACTGAGGCCTGCAGATGAGATGTGTACATACATTCGTAACACCCATATGTATAGCATGTCATATGCTGCCTACGCTGTACCATGTAGTATAACAACTGTATAATGTCAGCACCAGTGCATATACGTAATCAGGCTAAACGAATATATAAGCATGATTGTACTATGTATGCATCTATATTTACACAAACATATACATCATATATAGAAACCATATAATATATACAAGTATATGTTATACCATATTATATACGAAATTATATATATATTGTATTATTTCTGCGAAATCATATTATTCGTGTTCAGATGTTTACGCTTGCAATTGTACGCCATATATACACCTTTGCACTTCATTATGCATATACGAAGCTGTGTATACATTAAACCTATATGTGATGTGTTCATCTTATACTATGTATCATATGCAAAAACATTCCATTCTGTACGATGTAAAACATCATATACATTATTATAGACGTGTGAACTCACAGGTGGACTACATAAATTGTACTGTATATTCATACGCGTGCATATGTGCATGTATTCATGTAAACTGTCATCTCTATGAGGTCAAACCGATAAATGCACTACACGCGATAGTGAGCGATTGGACTTTCATATGCGTTCCTGAAGCATGATTGGGCACCCTTGGGCCTCCTGGGACCTCAAGGGGCCCTTTAAGCCCAATTGCGAATCTTCCGAGGGAAACGGGGACCGCCTACTGCGAGCGCAGTGGGGCCCCCTTCTCCTGGAGGCTGCGCGGGAGCAAAGAGCGCGGGCATCAACCTTTGCAGCTCACCCCGCCGCTGCCAGAATTACAATCACGTGCGCCTCTTCTTGGTTGAGAGGTCGAACATTGCAGCGCGCCCCCCCGGGCGCGTTGCGCCCCGAATGCGCCGGAATACTTCTTCCTGGCGCTCTGTAGGACCACGGCGCGGCATTCGCCGCGTCGTCGCCTCAGGAACAAAACTCTTGGATTGCGCCTGCGCGCTATTCAAGTGCGCCGTCCAACTGGCCCGATTGAACAGCTGGGTCGAGGTGGCCACTAACGGCCGCATGCTTGCATGCTTCACCCGGACGGTCGTGCGACCCGCCAGGGCCCGGTGCGCGAGCGCCAGCTCCATGGCGCCCCAGGTCCGAAGCTCGGCTGCAAGCATCTGGTTGCTCACGCGAAGAGTCTGCCTGAAATCTGAATTCAGGGTGGCGTGCACCTGCTCGTTCCTGATCGTGCCAGTGCCAAGCAAGGCGTTAGCGTCCGCCGTTAATCGAGAACGGTACCTGACATTGTTGAAAAAAACCATTCTGCTCTATTCGGTCGACACGCCGCCACCAACTGCTCACGGAACGTGACCTTGTCATGCTTCGTGTCCAGGCGGCCTGGGTACACTGCCACGAAACTGGCAAACAGCCTGCAGAACTCGATGCGAGACCGCATTGGCACGTTGGGATCCATGGCCTTCAGGACGCGCGCAGCCGCGGCCGGCTGCAAGTCGCCCTGCTCGACGCGTCCAATGTGGGCTTTCTCGGCCGCGGTCTGATGCGGCACTTGGGTCCCGTCGAAGAAAGGCCCCTGAGATTTGGACGGGTCAGGATGGCTGAATTTGCCCATTATCGAGCGCAGAACCAAGCCCGCGACTGTCGGGCGCATGCGGCGTTTGACGAAGTGCCGATCTGCGGAGAAGCACAAGTGCATGGGGTCGAGTGAAATGCCCATCAAATTCGGGAATATCTCGCGCATGGATGCGACCAGCTGGTGGCCGACCACGTCCGCCGCCACGTGCTCGACCCTGTCGCGAAGCGCCGCTGGCACCGCGCGCTCCGCCGCGCTGCAGACAGAGACGGGGCTCTCCGCGCATGACGTCTCCAGGCCGAGCACCTCGCCATGGAAGCCGAGGATGGTCAAGACGTTGTGCTTGTCGTAGCTGGAGCGACCGTCGACCTTCAAGGTAACCTCGTGCGTCGCGTCGACAGACAGGGGCCGAAGCCCGCCGAGGCCGGCCACCTTGACTTTCAGGCTGTCGACGAAGCTGCGCATGGCGTCGGACTCCATGATGTCCAGCGCCAGAGCGCCCATCGTCTGCGAATGCTTATTCGCTAGAGCGGTGACCTCGCACCCGCGCGCCAACAATTCGGCGACCGCTGCCCGAAATGCCTTGCCGTGGACGCCACCAGCGCCGAGAAGTTGCCGCGCGTATGCGTTCGCGAAATCCACGGTGCAGTAGTGCTCGCCGAACTGCCTGCGCCCCTCCAGGCGTTGATCGCGCCTCGGCCAGAAAACTGGCCCCTCGGCTGTCAGCGCCAGCGCCGTGCAGCCGTCGTAGTTCCCCAATCGCCCCCGTGACTCATCCCTCAACCCCCCAACCCCCCGGCCGGATTTCTTTTCTTCTTTCCGCGGGGGGTCAACCTTCGCGGCGACCCGTTAAACCCGGGACCCTTGGCGGCGCATGGATTTCTTTCCTTCTTCCCCGCGCGCGTTGCCGTTGGAACCCCTGGACCCCTCCGACTACCGTGCAACACGTACTTGAGTACAACTGGTACTATCATGTCCTATCGCGCAGTTGTTCCTATGTTGGGTTTCCAATGTATTAGGTTTCCAATATATTGGGTTTCCAATGTATTAGGTTCCTAATATATTGGGTTCCCAATATTTTGGGTTTCCAATATATCGGGTTTCTAATATATTGGGTTTCGAATATATTGGGTTTCCAATATAGTGGGTTTCCAATATATTGAGTTTCCAATATATTTCGTTTCCAATGTACTGGGTTCCCAATATATAAGCCCGAACCCGAACCCAAACCTCGCCAGCTGTAATTCAGTTGTTCCCGTACTAATACAAATCCCTAGTGCAACCGCGATTAAGGTGTTGTTGCATTGCACTTACAGTCTCGGCCCTCACGCTTTTCTTCCTCTGGTTGCGCTTGGGGGGGTGGGGCCCCTCGCGCGGGCACCCCCGCGGCTGGGAGTTCATTCCTCTTCCGGAATTTGAGGGGGGGGTAACCCCCGTGCTCGAACCCCATCGCCAGGTTTTTTTTCTTTCCTCCGCGGAAACCGGACCCCCTGGGTTCTTCGGCGCGCCCCATTTTTTTTTCTTTCCGGTTGGGCCTCCATGGGTCTTAGGTTGGAGTCGCCCGGGTGATGTTCCCCATGATGGAATAAATTGAACGACGCGCGCCTGGCAGAGCTGAGAATCTGGTCCACTGAACTATCAGCTTCCTTGCCCTCGACGCATACATGCAGCGCTTCTCGGACGCGGTCACGACGTCGTGGTCGTGCAACGCGCGGGTGAGAGCAGCCAGCGCTGGATGCGCCACCTGCTTCTGGTCATTATTCAAGGTTGCATGCGAGCAGGACAGCTTGCCAACTGCGTGGGGCCGCGCGCGGTCGCGAGCCCGGTCTTTCCTCTCGAAGATCCGAGCGCAGAACGGGAATTCGAGGCCGTTCCCCCCATCGCCGAGGTCGTCGTCAGCGAGCCTTCCTGCCCGCAACGCAGCCTCCTCCTTCAGCATCTGCGCCAAACCATCATGTCGAAGGCGCTTCACTGACGTCGCGGCTGGCCGCTTCGCGACCGCCCGCGCCGCAGCGGGCCTCTTCGTCGCCTGCCCTCTGGCGATTGCCGCCTTCGCGGCTGGCCGCTTGCCGACGGTGGGCTGGACAGGGCGGACAGCTGGCGGCCTCGGAGCGCGTCGCGCCCCCATGGCGGCTGGCCAGCGGCGCCGCGGGCCGCGCAGGCGCAGGGAAAGGCGGGGCCTGGTCTCTGCGCTGGGTAAACAGGAGCCCTTGAGGCGATGGCACAGCGCACCGTCGACTGGAGACAAATGCACGCCGATGGCGCTGCCCCCCAAACATCCACGGGCGAGTGCCCTAACTAGGATTTCGACGCGAGTTCGGCCTCGGCGACGAGGGCACTCGGAACCTGCAGCAGCTGTGACGGCATCTTTCCCTCCGACATCTGCCCTCGCACCTGGCTCGACTGGCGCCCCCTGGCGCCCCCGTGCCTGGCCCAACCGCTGCTGCAGAGGCGGACTTTAATTTCTAAATAGCGTCCGTCGCTCTAGCTGCAGCTCCCCCCCTGCGCTAGGCGCCCCCATTGCCAGCCCGCTTGCGCGCCTGGCCCGCCGCCGCCCACCTCGCTCCAGAGCGAGCGCGGCCACCCTCTCGACAAGATCTTCCACGTCGTCGACCTAGCCCACTACCTCGCGAACAATCCCGTCATCGCCCAGGCCCCTAAACTTCTGGATCGACGCCCACGCGGATGCGCGCTTCATCCTGGCCTCCGTCAGCAACGCGCGGAGGTGCCGCGAATCATCTGCGACGCGCGTCGTGGCCGCGCGAAGCGCGCGGACCTTGAACCGCGCGCGGACGACGTCGTGCCTGATGGGCGGGAAGGGGTCGAAACCGCGATCCACGACCACGTGTTCACGCAGCCAGTGCCCAACGTGATGCGGCAGCACCTGGGAGGCGCGCGCCAATCACCCAATCAGACTTGCACACACACACGCACACACACACACACTCCCTCACCACCACCGCCACCTCCACCACGCACCACCAACACCACCACGCACAACCGCCAAACACACCAAGATCATCGCGCTCTGATATCAATACCAAACCGCCAGAAACACTGTGGCCCGTGAACGCAGGATTACCCCTCGGCACCGGGTCATTGTCGGCGCCTGCGAGCGTGGGGTACGGGACGAAGCCGTAGCTGGGCTGAGTGGCGGGATTGCTCGGCTGAAAGAAGGCAGCGATCGTCCGCAAGGTGTCCGCTGGGACCTTGAGACATCCCAAAGCATGGGGGGGGCAGATCTACCCGACAGCATGCCCGATGGTCGATCGCGCGGCCTTGTCGACCGACCGATCGAACAAATCGATTCAGCGGGATCGCGCATCAATGGGAAAGGCTCGCCACTATGCGAATGAGACTTGAGATCGCGTCTGTCGATCCAGCTGATAGATGTCCCACAGGCCGCCGACCGTCTCGACCGCAGAAGAATGCCCGCTCGCGAGCGCCACGAGCGCCTGGTTCCTCTTGAAAAGCTCTTCTCCTGCGGTGCTCGGGGGCCAAGAATCTTGATCGAGCCCCCATGAATCCCGCGTCGAATCTCATGTCGCCCCAGGAGTGCCCAAGGAAGGGCCCAATGCAGCTCCAAAAGTACGCTGTGAACCTGCATGGGATCCTCTTGGGGGCTTCGTGGATAGCGGGGCATCCCCGTGCGACCCCCAGGGGCCTCTGCAAGACTTCAATTTACGTGTGTCTGGAGAACGTGACGCTTTCACTGGTCAGTCCTAGAAACCGCAGGTACGCCACGTAATCGATGCTCTGCTCGATCTGCACTTGGAGATGCTGGACCTCCTCGAACGCGCGCGCAGCCATGGAAAACGCGCGAACAACTGGAGTCGCACGGAACTGCGGGATGGTCTCGGAACGCGGGCGAATTTTGAGCCGAGACGCCTGCAGCACGCGCACGAACACTCTCCAAGACAGCTCAACGCACCCCATCTTGCCCCCCCGCCCCCTCTCCCCCCGGTCCAAGATCAGACCTGGCCCGAGACCGCCCCCGGTCGGCTCATGGAGGCGGCTAACAGCAGCCCCGTGGATGTCCAAGGCGGTCCGAGCTGTCCCGAGAACACGCCAAAAGATCAGACGCGAGCTTTCAGTTCTCGCCGCGGCAACGTGGAGGCGCGGCGGCGGAGGGTGGCACTGATGACGACGCAAGTGCTGAGGGGCTGGCCACGATTGGGGCAACAGCAAGAGGGTGGATAAATCGCTCCTGCAAGCGCCCACAACTCCTGATATCGACTGCAATCATCAGCGCGCGCCGACTGCCCCACCGACTACAGCGCCCCTTGAGTCGGACCCCCTGCCAGCCGCCGCGCCCGCGGGCGCCTCAGTCCCGACCAGCCGCCGCGCTCGGGCGGCACCTCGCGCCTTCCCACGGCCCGGCTTCTTGCTGCCGCGCATCTCGGCCATGTTCTTCTTGACGGCGGTGTCCAACTGCTCCCATGTCATGTTGGCGTAATTGTTCAGGGCCTCCTTGAATTCCACGCTGGGCTCGCAATCTTGATCTGCTTCGTCCACAAACACCAGGGCGCCCATGTCGGCATCGTAGCTCCCGAGCTTCGGGGGGCATGCTTTTTGCCACGCTACGGAAGACATGCACCGACATCCTCCCGATCTCGCGGTCCTTGGACTCCTTGCCCGTCCACAGACCATGGATGGGCCCTGCTGGCGTGCACGACCAGGGCCTCGCCACTCTCACATACTCTCACCGTCCGTGCGCGTGGATGCCTTGCCGAGCATGCGGCGCGCAATCTCCGTGCCTGGCATGTTCTTCACGACCGCCGCGTTGTCAAGCTCCCAATCAGCTCGGGTGGACGCTAGCGCACTGTCGTTCTCTTCCATGGCCAGCCGCCCCGCAGCAGCGTCGTCGCGGAACGCGGCGCGGATGCCGTGGAGGATGCCCTCCAGCTTGAACGCGCGCTCCATGTGAGAGCTCTGGATTTCCTGCGGCATCCCCTTGCACGCGAGCCCCGCCTGATTCCACATGATGTCCAGGAGAAGAAGGCACGCGGCGATCATGCCAAGTTTCTATGGCCCGATGCCGTTTTCTGCTCCCTTGTCCGCGTCGTTCGCGTCGCGAGCGGTCTTCACTTTGATGTTGTAGTTGGTCGAATACGAGGCGAACTTTCCCTTCGCGGCCGCCGAAAGGACGATGTCACGATGGGGGCCCTGCTGGGCGCAGTGCTCCACCAGCGCAGCCGCCCTCGTGCCCAGATCGACCTCGTCGGCGATCGCGATGTCGCGCCGCGGGGGCAACCACTCAGGCACGTACCGCACCTCCACCAGCTTCATGCGCACGCGCACCTCCGCCGAGTCTGGGAGCGCGTGGATGAGCCCGCCCACGTCGGGCACGAAGGGATGGTTGGCGCCCTCGGCGCCCTCCCCGCCCGCTCCGGCGCCTTCCACCTCCTCTTCGTCCTCGCTCGCGATGCGGAAGAACGCTTTGAAACAGCTGACGGAGCTGAAAGCACTGCCAGCACCGATTTCTGAACGTATCTCGACAGGAATCTCGACCCAATCCGCGGGGCATGCTGCGCCATCGAGATCGACGTACATCTCGTGGGGATGAACAGGCAATCCGGTGCACACGGTGACGCGCGCCTTGGCCTGGCAGCCGGGGTCGCCCCGCTCGCCTCGCAACATCTCGATGCACGGCGTCGGGTGGAAATTGCTTAAGATGGATGTCGATACTGGGAGAGAGGCAAGGCCAACGTGCGAACCGTTCGACTTGGTCTCGTGGTCGGACTTCCCAGATTGCACGAGCCGATTGAACCAACCGGCCAGCGGCGTCTGCCCTGCTCCTGGGCCATCATGATTTCTTCTCGTTTGGCTTGTCCAAAATATTGAGATCCTGCAGAAACTGGTAGATCTCGTCGTAGACGAGCCCTTGGCCATACCAGACCCGCCCATGCATGCCGCTCTGAGTCGCCATCGCCGTCTCCGCGACATCAAGGTCACCCAGCCCTGCTCTATCAAGAAAGTCAGCGTGCATGGACGGTAGCTTCACCACCGCCTTCGTCTGGTGCACGACTGAGAAGTCGCCAGCGCACCGCTCGCGCACGCGCTCGATGGTACCGCCGAGGAAGGCGTGAGACCAAACTCCAGGGAATACGCCACCGCTCTTGCCGTCATCTAGCTCGTTCGGGTTCGACTCACCGCCGGCCCCGAGCGTGCCCTCCGTCTGCGTCTCCGCGGCCTGCGAGTCCCTGGATGTCTTGCGCTTCTTCGTGGCCATGATGTCCTTGAACGCCTTGTCCTTTGCTTCAAACATTCGCTGCAAGCGTTTGGTCACGTACGAATCCACGTGCGCTATCGCGCTCTCCGCCACGGCGGTGAGACGGCTCTTGCGGGACTGGCTGTGGTTGACGTTGAGCACTGGGAAGCACACTGGGTCTGGCGCTCCCCATAAAAAGTACCCGCGCGCCGTTGGACAGCGCTGGCATCAACCCGAGATGGTACATGAATATGGGGAACGGAGGGTGGGCGGCTCGGACGCCTTGGTAGAAAGCTGCCTTGTAACTGTTCTTCCCAGCAATGAACTCGCCGTGCTCTTGCCACTTGCGCTCGACGTACTCGCCGATGGCCACCATGACCTGGCAATGCTCGCTGCTCACGGCCATCGGCCCAGCTGGAAGCGGCGGTGCACCGGGTCTGCCTCGGGCGCTAATGCGGCGCGGCGGCGGTGCACTGGGTCTGCCTCGGGCGCTAATGTAGAGCGGCTACTTGTGCCTGCAAATGCTGCGAGATGACGGCAGAGTCTGATCTGGCCTTCATGACCACGGCCAATTCCCTTCGTCAGATGATGTCAGATGCCTGGCCGCCGAGATGACACGAAGGCGTCATTCTGTTCAATCTCCACTCGATGCAATGACGCGTCGCGGCATGCAACGCACTAGGCGCCGATGTGATGACGAGTCGCGGGACCCGCCGTTTCAACGAAAACGGATTGCAACGCGCTGGCCATTCTGAGACGAGCCCTGGAGGCGCCCAAACAGGGCCCCAGCGGGCCTCTTGTCGGCGCCCAGAAGTGCCATCATAAAGATGAAGATGCATGGAACCTGCCACAAGATCAACGCTGCTGTTACTAGTTTCGGACGCCCGCGAGGAAGTCGGGGCGCAGCGCCCGAACTTCCCGCTGAAAACTCATCGATGTGTTGTCTCTGTGCTCGCGATGGAAGACCGCCCTGGCTGGGGCGGCGGGGCCTGGCGCGCCGACTGGGCGAGCGGGGCGCGGCGGCACCCGCGGCCTCTCGCCATCTTTGACGCTGCGTAATCGGAAGGCGGCGGGCGGTGGCGGCGGCGGCGGCAGGGGGGAGGTGGAGGACAGCTGTTCGCATTGATGCGACCAGATAAGAATGAAGATGTAACTGCGCCCCGCCCCCCGCTCCACAACGAGCACCGACGCCCCAGAATGCGCCAGCAGCTCGTCCAGCGCTGCTGCCGCGGCGGGCCTCACGTGCCGGCGTGCCTTCACTGCGCCCCCGCCATCGACGTGCGTTCGATCAGTCCACGTCGAAGGCGCACCTCGCCGTCGCGCGGCCGTGGAAGCGCCCGCCGACAGCTTGGAAGTGAACTGGCACGCGGCGAGGCACGTCAAAAAGGCTCTTGAACAGCTCGATCATCGTGGCGACGGTGGTCGACTAGGACACGATAAACCGGTTGCGGAAGCCTGGCTGATCAGCGCGGCAGCTGACCATGATCTGGCGGCGTTCGCGGTCCGCTCCCTCGGCCCGCGCCAGCATCCACATCGCCTCGACGGGGCGGACGAACGCGTGCGGAAGATTCGCGTTGGTGGCCACGAAGACAGTCGCGACGCCCTGCGGTAGCGGAATGTTGTGCATCTTGTCGAAAGCCTCGTAACCGCTCCGCAAGCTAGGCAAGAGAATCCGCTCACCGCCCGCGCGCAAGACGCTGTTCTGGCGGATGCTGAGGATGCGCCACTGGATGTGCTCCACATGGACGGGCTCGCCAGGCGCCCAGTCGACTGGCGAGAATCCGAACTCGAACACTGCCATTGCGACAGCAACGATCTGTCAAGGAACGCGGTCGCAAGACAATGGCGTAGGCACCTTAGCTGTCTTTTGGCTGAACCAAATGGCTGAGGCCCGCCGCGAAGTCAAGCAGACGCTTCCGGGGGTCTCCGCAACGGTGTCCAGCCGCGAGGTCCAGACGCGCAGCACCCGCAGCAATATCAAATTTGTTGGGCGCCCTGGTAACACTTTGGAAACACGGTGCAGAGATGCCCAGGATCCCCAGAGATTCGCAGAGCTCTCGCAAGACGCAACTAGAAAAGGCGTGCTCAAGAACGCCACGATCAGCTACCCACATCACAATCAACAACATCAAATCTGTTGCGGGTGATTTGGTGGCATCCTGACACCCTCGGGAGGCTCCCCAGAGCTTCGCAGAACTCTCGAAAGACTTCATTCGGAAAAATTGGATCTTGAGTTCCAATCGCGCCCCCTCTGGCCGCGCCTCGCCGACTGGCGCCGACGCAGTCCGCGGGCCGTCAGCGAGGCGCCCG
This sequence comes from Prorocentrum cordatum, assembly GCA_963575745.1. NCBI lineage: Eukaryota > Dinophyceae > Prorocentrales > Prorocentraceae > Prorocentrum > Prorocentrum cordatum. The sequence goes on along the minus strand of CAUYUJ010018516.1, from coordinate 212,953 downwards.
CGGAGACTCCAAGAGGGCCCAAGTACGCCACTGGAAACTACCCAGAGCACCCGCAACAAAGTCGAACTTGTTCCAGGTTCTCTGGTTGCATCATTTGAATCCCTTCGGGAGAGTTCCCTGGGCCCCGCGGGGCTCTCGCAAGACGCGGCTCGGAAGGGCTTCATCTTTCAGCCCGATCGCATCCCGTCTGGGCGCGCCTGACCGACTGGCGCCAAGAGGTCGCTCAAACCGCTAGCGGGGGCGCCCCGAAAAGAGTCGCAGGGCGCGCCTGTGAAGCTCCCAGGACATGCCGCGCGTGTCCCCGAGATTCCCCGAGGGGGCACGTGACGCCTCGCGAGAAAAGCCGTGACAGCACATCGAACTTCCTTGGAAGCCGAAATTAGCAAACCGCCTGCAAGGGCAGCCAGCGGCGGCAGCAATGACTCATTGGAGCCGCGCAGACATGTTATCATCACGGCCAAATTGACGACGCGCGGCGGCGGCGGCAAAGGGGCGGCGCGAGCGCCTGCGGCGGCGGCGGCAACGACGACGACGGCCGCGACGACGGCAATGACCAACGCGCTTCCCCTCCTTCGCCCCCCCCCATCAGCGCCCCCTGGAGCGCGTCCAGAGGCGCCCAGATGGCCTGCCCAGAAGCCCACCGCATTACAAGTCTCACAACAGAAGCGCGACGTGATGTCATCCAGAGGCGCCTGCGAGAGTTCGCGACACATGCGCGCCGCGCCAACTACAGCGCCCGCTCAGTCAAGCCCCGCACAAACGCCGCCTCCGCGACGGCATCAGCCCCGACGGGCGGCTCGAAGGGCGCGGCCAACGTGCTGGGGCGGCCGAGCTCACTCCAGTGCGAACTCCGCCACGCGCTCAGCGAGATCTTGCAGAGCACGGCTGGCTGCCATCGACAGATGTTCCCTCCAGACTTGCATCCCAGTTTCCCACAGCCGCTTGGCCAACGTTCTGTCCCATGGGTCCGGGGTCGCAGGCCTGTTGGCTTCGGGGCCTGCCGCGGCCGCGATGTAGTCGGGCGAGCTCTTGACCGACGCCACGCCCTCGCATCGCTTGCGGTGGCGCCTCGCCCAGGCTGTTTCGTTGTCCTGGCCATCGTGCCGGTCGCCAAGCGGCGGGCGCGATCTCGCGACGCCGCGCTCTCGCCGCGTCGCGACGCCGCCCCCGTCCTCAGCAATCGCACCAGCAAGGGGCGTCGCCCGCAGATGCGGGTCGCCACCATCGCGATGGCGCCTCGCGGGGGCGGCCGTCGCGCGGGGCCCGGGTCCGCGGCGGTCGCAGATCGCAGCGCTCGGGCAACTGCGGCCGAAGAGATGCAACGCGCCGATGCGCCCACCAACAAACGTACCTCCATCAGCCAGGGGATACTGGTCGGCGCAATGTCATGGCGGAGTGGCTCACGCGCGCAATGCGCGTTCGGGAGACGCTCTCAAGCAGCATTACACCTTCCCCAAAAACATCAGAAAACTAATGGGTTTACCCGCGGGGCCGTCCGGAATCGCTAAAGAACCTTCGGTTTCAGCACATTTCTACATAATCGGCGCGGCCAAGGCGCAACCAGAACGTCCCTGGAACCAGCGTCGCAACGCAAAAATCATTGAATACCTATGCGTTTGGCGTGATTTGGGACGGCCCCACTGGAAAACGCATGGTTTTTGAACGTTTCTTATCGCCTGAACAACTGCACGATCACACCGCGTCAGCGACGACAACGATCGCACCATATGATCACGCGACGCACGGATTAAAGATGATGGCGGCTGCGGCTGCGCGCGGGCGCCTGCGCCCCAAAGCAACGCCGCCGCTCGACGGCTGCGCGTCGGCAGCCCCGCAGCCGCTGATCCTGGGCGCGGGGCGAGATCGGCGGGGGGCGCGACGCGCGCGCGCGCGTGCTCTGGATCGGCGGCGTGGCATGTGCATGTGCCACCATCCCATCATGGCACTGGTGGCGCGCACGTGCAAACCAACAAGTAGCATACGACGCTGGATGCTGCTGACTGGCACAGTGCACTGCGCGCGTGCATGTGTAGATATGTGTGGGTTACTGCACGCATATTGTAATGCATTATTGCGTATGTATATACGTGTATTTCAATATGTACAAACGCAAAACAAATATACTACGATTGAAGCAGTGGGGGTATACGAACCACGTAAGCGTTCTACCAAACAACAACAACAAAACAGGCAGACACACACATGACTAGACGCGAACTTATGAACATACGTTGCTGGCAGAGAGTGGCCTGCGAATCGAAAGAGCGAAATCCTGGGAGGCCTCGAGGGATGGCCTCATGGGTTCCTTCTTACTGTTTGGATAAGGACGTCGAAGACCATATCACCTGGAAGCGCCCACCACCAACGGCGGTTGCTCACGAGGGCGCGGCGCCGCGCCGAGGCAAGGGTACACTCGTGCCCACAGAGGCGGGACATCATCATTTTACAAGTTGAAATAAACAATGAACGCTGGAAGGTGAGTGCGCGCGCGGGCATGCCCGCGCCACGGTGCTCGGAGGTCGCCCTCACGGCATCATCGCGAACACCTGCTGGTAGAGGTCGTAGAAAAGGCGGAAGTCGTCCGCCCGGCCAGTCACCTTGTCAGGGTGCGTAGCGCGCACGAAAGTGCGGTACGCGGCCCTGACCTCCGCTCGGGTGGCGTCCGCGCGCAAGCCAAGCGCCTCCAAGTGGTTGCGGGGCAAGTCGGCGCGAGGCTGCGGCGGGGGCGCGGGCGGCGGCGGCGGCGGGGCGGCGGCGGGCATCGCCGGGGCGTCGGCTGGCTCGCCTGCGGCCGCGCAGGCAGGGCACCGCCAGCCGCCGCGCCCGCGGACTTTCTGCCAGCCATCCTCTGGCCGCGCGGCCCAGTGCGCGCGAAGCCTCTGGGCGCGGTTCAACCAGCTCCTTCCACGACGACCCCCCCGCCCAGCCCGCCTCGCGAGGTGGCCGATCGCGCAGCGGCCAGGGTGGTCGGGGGAATCGCAGACGGAGTTGATTCTGACTCCGCCCATCCTGCAAGTGACGCAAATCCACATGTTTGCAGGGTGCGCGGCCGCGGCGACGCGCGCCGCGCGCATCGCGATGAAGACCATCGGGGCAAGGTTCACCAGAACCTGGGCCCCGCGCGGGCCTGGCGATTCGAGCAAGCAAAACGTCGAGCCCTCGCGTCGATCGATCCTGGCGTCGGGGGCGCCGATCGGCAGCCCAAGAGGGATAGCGGCCAGATCGCAGATCGATGACAGGTCGGATCGCCGCGCGAGCCGAGGGCGCGCGCGCGGTCGGTCCACGTGCAAACCCTGCTGACAACCCCGAAGAGACCGTTCAACTCGGGGCGGTTCTCGAGGCCAACGACCTCGACGATTGCGCCGGCAGCGCGCGTCGTCGCTGCAACGGGCTCGCGTAGAAGAGGACTCGGGTAGGAGTTCAGCGGCGGGCCGAGACTCGAGCCGAGACGCTGCCGAGGCATTGCGCATTACCCAAAAATCGTCGGTTTCAGTACACGTCTACATAATCTGCGCGGCCAAGGCGCAACCAGAACGTCCCTGGAACCAGCGTCGCAACGCAAACAATCATTGAAAACCTATGTGCTTGGCGCGATTTGGAACGGGTTCCGCGGGAAAACATATGATTGTTGAACGTTTCTCATCGCCTGAACATCTGCGCGATCACATCGCGGTTGCGACGACAACGATCACACCATATGATCACGCGACGCACGGTTTAAAGATGGTGACGGCAGCGGCGGCGGCGCGCGCGCCTGCGCCCCCAGGCAACGCCGCCGCCCGTCGGCTGCGCGTCGGCAGCTCCGCAGCCGCTGATCCTGGGCGCGTGGCGAGATCGGCGGGGGGAGCGGCGCGCGCGCTCTGGATCGGCGGGCGACCGCGCGTGCAAATCGGCGCGGCATCCACTGGCAACCGCGCACTGCTGACAAATAATTCTACCGCCATGCGTCGACGCGTTGGACCCGCGACCACCTTGAATCTGCCTGCCTCGACCACTCTCACGCAGTAAGTCTCAGAACCGACTTCGTCGTCATTGTTTTCCTGGCCGCCGAACCGCTCATCCTTATACCGCGCAGCGGCTGCGTGATGCTTGCCTATGGAATGTGCAGGCACCTTCCCTCCATCGCAACCATGCAAGCATTTGCGCGCACAAGAACATGCACTCATACATCGTACTCTAGTGACGGATGCGATTCTCGGCATATGATTCACCATCTATGGTGCACGTATATGAGAATCCTTGCGCATACGTTTAGGATGGCTGCGATATTGGAACATCGTGTATAACGTTGTATTCATTTTACACGTAGTGGTGTATATGAATGTTATCTTGCATGCGTAAGTGCGTTTATATATTTTTACATACTATTATATATGTATATGCGTATGTGTATGTGTATATAGATATAGTTATATCCATAATATATTTATATCTGTATATATATATATATGTACATTATATACATGCTACATTTAAAATGAACACAATACCTGGGGACATCTTCGGCATCCCGAAGCCTCCTGGCAAAGCATCCTGCGGCGCCCCTGCCCCCCCCCCCTCTCAGGCACGATGACGCGGCGACCTCGCGCGATGGCCAGCGAAGGCTGTCAGCGCGGCGCGCCGCGGGGAAGAGGGGGCGCTCGCGCGCGGCCTTGCGTGGACGGCTTACGCGCGAATGTCGGCGCCGTCGCTCCCGCTTTGTACGTCGTCTACGTGCGACCAAGACGTGGACGACATGTGGAATTGGTTTTCAAGGCTGGGGCAGGTGGCTGGCAGGCTGGTGGCAGGGCGGCTGGTCTCTTCGCTGCCTCTTTGGGAGCGTGAGTCAGCGCTGTGCGTTAGCGGCGAGCTCGGGGGGCTCACCTGCGCCGAGCGGCGGCCAGCCTTTGCTCGCGGGCCCTCTTGGAGAGCGGGTTTAAGCTGTAGGTGCAGAGGCCGCCGCCAGGTGGCCGGCGCCCGAGCTCGCCCTCGGCGTTGTCGTCGCTCTCCTCAGGCGCCTCGTCGTCGCGGGGCCCTTCCTCTGGGGGGGCAAGCTTCTCCGGGCCCTCGCCCGCGCCGCCGGAGGCGGGCCTCCAGTGAGACCAACCCTTGGGCTTCTCCGTCAGCGGGCGGTCCTCGTCAGTGAGCAGCGCCGCGTTGCCGAGGACGATCAGCGCCTGGCAGGCCCAGATGATGAGATTCATCGGATCCGCGGCTGCCTCCGCGAGGCACTCGGCCGTGCCGAACCTGGCCTTGCCCTCGTCGGTCAGGGTGGTCTCCTTTGCGCGCTCAGTCAAGAGGCGCGCGGCGTCGTCCACCGCGTGGCGGGCGGCTTCCCCAGCGAAGAACTCTTTGGAGTTTGTCCCCAGGTGCCCCTTCGCGCGAGCCACCAGCTCGCCGTGCCCCTCTGGGCCCAGGCACCCAAGGCGCTTGAGCCAGATCGTCACGCGCGGAACCAAAAGCTTGCTGGCCGAGCAAACGCGCGTGCACCGGAGCACCGTCTTCGAGCTGAGCAGCTGGCCCTCCTCAAGGCCGCCATCCTTCTTCAGGATCCAGAGGACGCTCTCCAGGTAAGAGGCCACGTGGAGGCTCGTCACGGACAGCGCGTCCACGTTCTGCGTCGTGCTCACCTTGCGCAGGTTCGGGAACAGCTTGTCCATGGCCTCCCGGGGACACCCAGGCTGGAGCAGAGCTTCCACCATATCCTCCGGACCAGCCACAACAGAGGGGGGTCACGCCACTTGCCCGGACCGAGAGAATCCGCAGATTCGACGATCTCTCGACACAAGCGTCGCAGACGACGCCCCCCCCCCCTCGGAAAAAAGTATGAGATGTATTTCCCGCAGTTGCGGTTGGTCGGTCCTGGGCTTTGCCTGAGTTGCGCGCGTGCTCCACAGCGGCCGCGATCGCCACCCGCCGCGGGAGCGCAACCGAACCCAGGAGCTTGTAAACCTCGGCGCTCTTCTCGCCCAGCTTGACGCTGAAGTGAGTGCGCGTGAAGCGTAGGGCTGCCCCCAGCCGGGGGGCGATCTCCGCCCACGTCTGCTCCGCGGGGCCCGCAAGGGCCAAGCGCGCGAGAAGCAGGCTGGCCAAAACATGGCCGAGCTTCCCGAAGGAAGAGCGCCCGTCTGCTCTCTTGGCCTGCAGCTTCTTCTGCTGCCGGTTGCGCCTGGCCTTGGCCAGGTGGTCGTTCCGTTTCTGCAGCTTCTCCTTGTCCTTTGCCAGCCAGGCCCTGGCTCGGAAGCGGTCGTGCTTGGACCCGCCGCCCTCCTTCAGGAGGGTCTGGTAAGACGCCCTCAGCTCCTCGTTGCCGCGCCGGTTGGACCTAGGCCCCCCCTTTCGCCACGGTGACTTGAAGTCTTTAGCAGCAGGCGAGGCGGGCTTCGCAGCAGGCGGAGCGGCAGCAGGCCGCTTCATCGCTGGAGCAGGGACGGCGTAAGAAGGGCCTCGGTTAAGAAAGACCTAACAACTTGATCAACACGTAACATGATATATAGTTTGATGAATGCGATTGCATTTCATGCTGCACTCTGCGTGCAGAACGACACTTTTAGATGAGGTAGGCATCTTGAAATGTCAAGCATTATTTGGGACTATTCCCATCAAGTGCCCAAGATGGCCCAAGAAGGCTTCTAGACAACCCAAGAAGCCCTCCAAACCGACTCCAAGAGTGTGCCCAGACGGATGGGGGGGGGGGGCGAACATACATCTCGAGCCCTGAGCCCCGAGAGGCTCCGAGGAGGCCCCAAGAGGCTCCAGGAAGTTCCCTTTCTGCTTTCGGGGAGACTGGTCTCTCTAAAACCCTATCTGAATTGGAAGGGAAATCCCTTGCCACTTTCGGGCGGTCTCCCTAAAATCCCATCTGAATTTAAATGGAAATCCTTCCATTTAGGGAAGACCGGTCCGCCTAAAATCAAATCACGTTTTAGGGGGGCCGGTCCCCTTAAAATCCCCTCCCATTTTAGGGAGACCGGTCTCCCTAAAATCAAATCCCGTTTTAGGGGGACCGGCCCCCCTAAAATTCCTTCCCATTTTAGGGGGACCAGTCCTCCTAAAACCCCCTCTCCGAGGCCCAGACGGCTCCAGACCAATCCACAGGAAATCAAAAGGCTCCCGATAAGCTTCCGAGGGTTCCTGACGGCATCCAGAGGTGGTTTCAACGTGAGCACAAATAAGTGGCACAACTATCCTGGCCGAACAAGTCATATTTTGTGAGCCACTAAAGCGTATCAGACTCTTCTGGGGAAGCTTCCGCGGACGTCTGTCCCCCCCCCTGAGTTCCCAGGCGCCTGGAGGCCTTCAGAAACAGACTCAAAGCGAACAAAAAGAAGTGGTACAACTGCCTCGCCAAACAAACAATTCGACAATTCATGTTGCGAACTCTCTGAGAATGTCAGACGGTGTATATGCTGTTCTTCCTCCTCCTCCGCCTCCTCCCCCCCCTCTTCAACCTCTTCTCCTCCTCCTCATCCTGCTCCTCTTTCTCCTTCTCCCCCATCCTCCTCATCCTCCTTTTCTCTCCCTCCTCCTCCTCCTCCTTCTCCTCCTCCTCGCTCTCCCACTGTGCCCCCCCTCTCAACGGGGAACGGCCCTGCTATTTCGAGCATCGCAGCACCATCTCCCCACCTCGTGGAGGGGTGGGGGGTCAAGGTGGGAGGGCGAAGTTGCCCTTGGCTAGTAGGGGCGTGGCCCCTTCTGGCGACGATGACTCGACGACGTCGGAGTGTTCTCTGAAATTCCTGGAGACAGCTTCCTAATAAAAAACAACGCCATGAGAAACTCACGGGGGACTGAAACCTTCATCCAGAATAGTTTCTCGACGCTCACGAGGCATTGCGAGAGCCTTGAGAGGTCGATAGGGAGGAGGAGGTGGAGGAGGAGCAGGAGGAGGAGGATGAAGAGAAGGAGGATGAGGAGGAGGAGCAGCAGCAGCAGCAGCATCAGCAGCAACACGAGCAGCAGCTAGAGAACCTCACATCCACACCGTTCCACAGAGTGCGCTGCAAAGAACTGCTTGCGGGGCCACGCTGGCAACCGTCGTCATCGCCGTCGTCGCCACCACCGTCATCATCATCATGACTGTCGTTGTCGTCATCGTCATCATTACCGCCACGAGCAGTATCCTCATCGTCGTCGGCATCACCATCCTCGTCTTGGTCGTCGTCGTCGCTATCGCCATCCTCGTCGTCACTGTTACCATCACCACCATCACCACAATCATTGGATAGCAGATGGCAGAAGGGAAATCCCTTCCCACTTTCGGGCGGTCTCCTTAAAGTCCCATCTGAATTTAAATGGAAATCCTCCCATTTTGGGAAGATCGGTCCCCCTAAAATCAAATCCCGTTTTAGGGGGGCCAGTCCCCTTAAAATCCCTCCCATTTTAGGGAGACCGGTCTCCCTAAAATCAAATCCTGTTTTAGGGGTGACCGGTCCCCCTAAAATCCTCTCCCATTTTAGGGGGGCCGGTCCTCCTAAAACCCCCTCTCGGAGGGCCCAGAAGGCTCCAGACCAATCCGCAGGAAATCAAAAGGCTCCAGATAAGTTTCCGGGGGTTCTTGACGGCATCCAGAGGTAGCTTCAACGTGAGCACAAATAAGTGGCACAACTATCTTGGCCGAACAAATCATTTACGCAACCACTTATTTTGTGAGCCACTAAAGAGTATCAGACTCTTCTGGGGGAGCTTCCGCGGACGTCCGTCCCCCCCCCCGAGTTCCCAGGCGCCTGGAGGCCTTCAGAAACATACTCAAAGCGAACAAAACGAAGCGGCACAACTGCCTCGCCAAACAAACAATTCGACAATTCATGTTGCGAACTCTCTGAGAATGTCAGACGGTGTATATGCTGTTCTTCCTCCTCCGCCTCCTCCCCCCCCTCTTCAACCTCTTCTCCTCCTCCTCATCCTGCTCCTCTTTCTCCTTCTCCCCCATCCTCCTCATCCTCCTTTTCTCTCCCTCCTCCTCCTCCTCCTTCTCCTCCTCCTCGCTCTCCCACTGTGCCCCCCCTCTCAACGGGGAACGGCCCTGCTATTTCGAGCATCGCAGCACCATCTCCCCACCTCGTGGAGGGGTGGGGGGTCAAGGTGGGAGGGCGAAGTTGCCCTTGGCTAGTAGGGGCGTGGCCCCTTCTGGCGACGATGACTCGACGACGTCGGAGTGTTCTCTGAAATTCCTGGAGACAGCTTCCTAATAAAAAACAACGCCATGAGAAACTCACGGCCTAAGCCCCAGGAGGTCTGAAGCATTCATCCAGAATAGTTTCTCGACGCTCACGAGGCATTGCGAGAGCCTTGAGAGGTCGAGGGGAGGAGGAGGTGGAGGAAGAGCAGGAGGAGGAGGATGAAGAGAAGGAGGATGAGGAGGAGCAGCAGCAGCAGCTGCAGCATCAGCAGCAACACGAGCAGCAGCTACAGAACCTCACATCCACACCGTTCCACAGAGTGCGCTGCAACGAACTGCTTGCGGGGCCGCGCTGGCAACCATCGTCATCGCCGTCGTCGCCACCACCGTCATCATCATCATCATGACTGTCGTTGTCGTCATCGTCATCATTACCGCCACGAGCAGTATCCTCATCGTCGTCGGCATCACCATCGTCGTCTTGGTCGTCATCGCTATCGCCATCCTCGTCGTCACTGTTACCATCACCACCATCGCCAACATCATTGGATAGCATATGACAATTCAAAGCTCTAAGTGGAAGAGGACGAAGGAGAGCAGGTTGAAGAATGAGTGATTGGTAACAGTCCTCATCACCATCACCATCACCATCACTATCATCATTAGCACCAACATCAATCAGCATCAGCGTCAGCATCAATCAGCATCAGCATCAATCAGTATCAACACTCGCCGAATACTTCTAAGCCTCCGAAAAATTTCTGGGCCTCCGAAAAAACAAAAAAAGATATAATGTTTTAAAAGTTGTGGTCGCACCATAAAAAAAAAAAAAATGCGAAATTTAAGATTTTTGCTTTTTTCCAGGGCCCCAGGCACCGCCGGCGAACCCAGCAGGATCGCCGAAAATTTCTGGCCCTCCGAAAAACACAAATTTTAGTATTTATTTTGTCCCCCGAACTTTTGGTCGCACCAACAAAATCTTCAGCATCTTAAGATTTTTAAGATTTTTGCTTTTTCCAGGGCCCCAGGCACCGCCGGCCAACCCAGCAGGATCGCCGAAAAGTTCTGGGCTTCCGAAAATGCAAAAAAAAATATTTCAAAATTTGGGTCGCACCAAAATGTTTAAACATTCCAAACAATTGTAATTTTTGCTGTTTCCAGGGCCCCAGGCACCGCCGGCCAACCCAGCAGGATCGCCGAAAACCTTTCGGCCTCCGAAGAAGCAGAAAGTTTCAAGTTTTTCAAATGTTTAAAAGTTATGGTCGCGCCATTTTTTGTTTAAAAAGAAACTCTTGTTGTTTCCAGGTTACCAGAGTGAGGACCAGGAATCGGAGGATGACGAAGAGGAGGAGGAAGAGGAGAAGGAGGAGGACGGGGGAGGAGGAGGAGGAGGAGGAGGAGGAGGAGGAGGAGGAGGAAAGGGACGGAAGAGGAGAAGGAGGAGGAGGAGCTGCAGGAGGGAGAAAGGAGGAGGGAGGAGGAGGAGGACGACGAGGACAACGAGGAGGAGAAGGGGGGGGGCGGACAGCAGTTGGATATCCGTATCCCGTCATGCTCCCACCCCCTGTCTGGCATGTGGTTGTGGTCGTCCGTACCCCACCCACCCGCCCACCTGCCCGCCCACCCCGCGCGCCCCCTCCGCGCCCCCCCCCCCCGCGCTCCGCGCCCCCCCGCCCGCCAGCCAGCGCGCCCCCCTCGCGGCAGTTCTCTTATTTCGGCGCCCCCCCCCCCCCCCCGCACCTCATCCCAAGCGCGCTCCCCGCGCGCCCGCCGCCCGCCAGCTGGGGCGCCCCCTCCGCACCGATTGTTCTATTCCGGCGCGGCAACCTCCCCGCCCGCGCCGCCGCCCCCCGCCAGCGCGCACCTTCCGCGGCGCGCCCCGCCCCCGCTTCGGCGCGCCGCGCCCGCCCCCCGCGCGCGCTCCCCCGCCCTTCCGCCCGCCACCGGCGCGCCAACAACCCCGCCCTAAACTTCTCGTTGGGGCGCGCCCCGCCCCCCTCCCCCCCCCTCCCCCTTCCCCCTCATCCCGCGGGCCCCTCCTGCCCCCCCCCCCCAGCCCGCCAGCTTGCGCATGCCTTCCGCCCCGACACTTGTATTCTCCTGCGCAGAGCGCCCAGAGCGCACCGCCCCCCCATCCTGCGCCCCGCCCCCGCATCTCTCCGACCGCAAGCCGGCGCGCCCCCGTCCGCCCCGAGCATTCTACGTCGGCGTGGCACCGCGCCCCCCCCCCCGCGCGCCCCCTCCGCGTCGCCCCGCCCACCGGCCAGCGCGCCCCTTCCGCCCCTCGGCGCGGCGCCCCCCTATTATCCCGCGCGCCCCCCCCCGCGTCGCCCCGCCCGCCAGCCGCCGCGCCCCCCCCCCGCCCCGACCGCTTTTTTATCCCGGCGCGGCGCCGCTTCCCCCACCCCGAGCGCCACGCCACCTCCGCCGCCCCGCCCGCCAGCCGGCGCGCCTCCTCTGCCCGAAGTTTTTCGTCGGCACGGCGCCCCCCACCCTCCTTCCCCCCCCCGGCCCACCCGCCCACCCACCCACTCCGCGCGCCCCGCCGCGCCCCCTCACCCGCCAAGCCCCCTCCGCCCCGACTTCAGCACGGCAGCGCCCCCCCCGCGCCACCACGCAGCGCGCCCCCGCAGAAGACCTTCCGCGCCCCCCCCCCGCCCGCCAGCCAACGCACCCCCTCCGGCCCGCGCCCCCTCTGCACCCCCCCGTCAGCACGCCGGCGCGCCCCCTCCGCCCCGACCCCTTTCATTTCGACGCGGCGCCGCCTCCTCCGCTCCGACGCTTCCATCTCGGCGCAGAGCCCCCCCCCCGCGCGGCCCCTTCCACCACGTCGCCCCGCCCGCCAGCCAGCGCCCCCCCTCTACCCCGACTTCTCTGTCTCGGCGCGGCACCGCCACCCCGTCCTGCGCGCCCCTTCCGCATCGCCCCTTCGAACCTGCCAGCGCGCCCCCTCCGCCCCGTCCGCTTTTTTCTCGGCGCGGCGCCGCCCCCCCCCCATCCCGCGCGCCCTCTCATCTGCGCCCCCCCCGCCCGCCAGCCAACGCGCCCCTTCCGCCCGGGCCACTTCATTCCGGCGCGGCGCCGCCCCCCCGCGACCCGCGCGCCTCTTCCGCGCCCTTCGCGCCCACCAGCCAGCGCGCCCCTTCCGCCCTGACTCCCTTTCCGACTCGGCACCGCGCCGCCCCGACCCCGGCCTTGCTATAGGCCATCCGCCATCCGCATCCCACCGCCCACCGGCCAACCACGGCGCCCCCTTTGCCCGCGCCCCCCCCCCCCGCGCTTCCCCACCCGCTAGCCAGCGCACCCCTTCCGCCCCGATTCATTTGTTTCGGCGCGGCGCCGCCCCCTCCGCCCAGGCCCCTTCATTTCGGCGCGGGGCCGCCCCCCGCCCCGGGCGCCCCCTCCGCGCCCCCCCGTCGGCCAACGCGCGCCCGGCCCCGACCCGTGCATTTCTGCGCGGCGCCGCCTTCCCATCCCGAGCGCTCCTTCCATCGCTCCACCCGCCGGCCAGCGCGCGCCCTTCCGCCCCCTCGCCTTTGTTATGTACAAGAGCCATGGCACGTATGCCACTTGTTATTTTGTCGCGGTTTTGTTTCGTTATCTGTTTCTGAAGCCGCGATTATGCAGTGCCCCCCTTGTCCCGAAGCTGCGGTTGCACGCGGCCCCCTCATTCCCGAATCGCGGGTATATGTTGTTCTGTGTCTCCGAAGTTGAGTTGTTATGTTGTGTCCTTATTGCTAAGTCGCGGGTCTATGCGGGTTTCTTATTCCAACGTCGCGACTCTCTATTGTTTACTTATGCTTAAGCCGCCCCTCTCTATCGTTTCCTAAGTCCTTAGTCGCACCTCTCGACTGTTCCCTTATTCCTAGGTCGAGCTTCCTTAGTGCTTCTGTTATTCCGTAGAAGCACACCGGACTGCACTCCCCCCCCCCTGGCCCTTCCCCCTCTCCCTCGGGGGGTGGTTTTGGCCCCGCGGCGTTTTTTTTGTTTTTGTCCTGCGCTTCTTTTTGCCCCCCCCCCCCGCTGCGGTGCGCCGCCTTCCGAGCGCTTTATTTGCCCCGCCTTCGCGCTTTGTTGTTTCGTCTCCCTCGGCGCCCCCCCACCCCCCCGGGCGGGGGCTTGCGGCGGGCGCCCCGCCGCGCGAGGCGCGGGCATTCTGCGCGGGGCCCAGGGGGGTGGGCGCGCTTTCATATACATATATATATATATATATATATATATATATATTATATATATATATATATATATATATATATATATCGATGCTTTTTTGTTTTTTGTTTTCCCCTTCAGCGCTTTCTTCCCCCCCCGGCGCCCCCCCCCCCCCGGCGGCGGGCGCCGTCGACGCGGCCCCTGCGCGGAGGCCTCCGCGGGCGGGAGGGGGGCAGTCTGTGGTCAGCCGCGCAGGGGCGACTTCGCGACGTCGTCTGGAGGCCTCCGGAGGCCCTCGCAGGCAGCGCGCGCGCGCGCACAATTGTGCGCACAGGCGTCGGAGCGTCGCGGCGCACGCTGGCGCTGCAGCAGCACCTGGGCGGCGCTGCGCCGCGGTTCCCCGCGGGCGCGCGCCCGCGCCCCTGGTTGCGCTACAAGCCATAAGCTCTTTTCGTTCGGCTCGGTTTGCGCATCTCCTTCTCTTCTGTTCGTTTCGTCGATCACTTTTCCCGCGCGCCTCGCGCCGCTGCCTCGCGTCGCGGCGCGCGCGCGCGGTCGCGACGCGCGTCGTTCCACAAGCCAGAAGCGTTTTTTTTATTTTCTTGGCTCAGCTTGGTGATCACCTTTTCTTCCGTTCGTTTCGTTGGCCCCCCTTTTCCCGCGGTCCTCGGGCTGTCGTTCTTCGTCGTGGCACGCGCGCGCGGATGTTTATCCCCCTTCCTCCCGTCTTGATCGTTTTGCCCCCTGTTTCGTTCGCGCCCCGTTTCGTGGTCTTTCGTCGCGGCACGCGCGCGCACATCTCTCGCCATGGCACAAGCCACGCGCTTCCCGTCCAGTTCGCCCGCCCCCTTTTCCCTCGCGCGCACCGCGCGGTCGTCTTGCGCTTCAGCACGCATGCGCGCGCGCATCTCCGGTCGCGCCACGAGCCACAAGCTTTTTGGTTGGCCCGGTTTGATTATCCCTTCTTCTTTCGTTTGCTTCGTCGAACCCCTTTTCCCGCGCGCCTAGCGCCGTCGTTTTGCGTCGCCGCGCGCGCGCGCATCTCGGAGCACGACGCAAGCGACGAGCTTCTTGTTGCACGGGTCGGTTGGCGGATGCCTTTGCTCTTCCGCTTGTTTCGTCTATCCCCTTTTGCATTGCGCGCCTCGCGCTGCTGTCTTCCGTCGCGGCGCGCGCGCGCGGACTCAATGCGCATCGTTCCACGCGCCGCGAGCCTTTATTCACTAACAGCGAAGACTGATAGGTTTCTAGCGGGGTCAAAAGAAAGCGCTCGACGCCCCAGGGCGGTCCGGGCAGGATCCGGGGAGAAGCCGCGGAAGTCGATTTAAACAAGCAGTTGCACATTTCGTGGTCTTCGAGGTCCCAGAACTCCATTCCTCGGTATGATTTTGAATGCCCGGAGCCAACTGTAGGCCACTTCGTGTTCTTCGTGTTCCCAAAACACCATTCCCGGGCCACATTTTGAATTCCTGGAGCCAACTGTAGGCCACTTCGTGTTCTTCGTGTTCCCAGAACACCATTCCCGGGCCACATTTTGAATGCCCGGAGCCAACTGTAGGCCACTTCGTGTTCTTCGTGCTCCCAGAATACAACTCCCGGGCTACATTTTGAATGCCCAGAGCCAACTGTAGGCCACTTCGTGTTCTTCGTGTTCCCAGAACACCGCTCCTGTACCACATTTTGCTTGCCCGATGTCCCCGTCTTATCCCCTGCTACCCCCTTGCTGTCTTGTTATCTCTTTCATCGGCTTGCAAAGCATGCGGTATTTTGGTGTGCCGTTTGAGCACATGCCATCCCATCAGCCTTCATGGATTCGATGTTACTTAACAGCGAAGACTGATAGGTTTCTAGTGGGGTCAAAAGAGAGCATCTAGACTCCCCAGGGGGGTCTGGGCGGGTGCTGGGGAGAATCCGCGGAAGTCGTTTAAAGCAAACAGTTATACACTTCGTGGTCTTCGAAGTCCCGGAACCCCATTCCTGGGCATGATTTTGAATGCCCGGAGCCAACTGTAGGCCCCCGGAGCCAACTGTAGGCCACTTCGTGCTCTTCGAGTTCCCAGAACTCCATTCCCGGGCCATTGAATGCCCGGAGCCAACTGTAGGCCACTTCGTGCTCTTCGAGTTCCCAGAACGTCATTCCCGGGCTACATTTTGGTGGTGCTGCTCAGCCTGCCCGCTTGTAGACGGATTTATAATTCATAGCGGCGTCTCGTTTTCAGACACATCCACCATGGTTAGCAGTGTCTCGTTTGCAGACACATCCACTATTGATACCAGTGTCTAGTTTGCAAACACGAAGCTACATTCATTGATAGCAGTGTCTCGTTTTCGGATACAGCCATCGATAGCGATGTCTCGTGTGGAGAAAACAGTGAGCCGTTCCAAACTACATCCATTGATAGCAATGTCTCGTTCGGAGATACATCCATTGTTACAAGTGTTTCGCTTGGGGTTTCCTCCATTGATAGCAGAGTCTCGTCTGGGGATACAGCTAACGAAAGCACGGAGTCCTTCGAAGCCACCCGGCCTTTTTGCCAATCCCATTTTCCCCCTGCTTCTGATAGCCGTCTTTGGTTCAGACCGTGCCTCCAGCGCGGTCCACATTGCCAGATCGTGCTTTTCCTGCGCGGTCCACATTGCAATGGCCCTCCCCACGCCGCGATACTCGGCCGCATCCTCGGCCTCCCGCGGTGCTTCTCAGCCTGCGGGGGAAGGCCGAGGCGCGTCTGCGGCCGCGCCTGCTCGCGCTGCTCCTCAGCCTGAGTATTTCACGGTCGCCCCCTTTAACTTCGGGTTCGGGCAGCCAGCGATGTCCGGAAAGAAGTCCAGCACCCACTGCACCAACTTCGGGCGGGTGTGCGCCACGATCGTCGAGGGCGCTGATGTTGACTTCTTGTTTGCGTGCGAAGTCGGCGCGTTTCGTCAGGGCCTCAGCAGAGCAAAAATCCACGTGGAAGACATCCTGAAGGAGCCGTTCGGCGACGGCGTTCGCTTCGCCGAGGTCGACAACTATTTGAGCTCGTGGGGCTTCGGCGGTGCTTCTCAGCCTGCCGTCGTGCCCCTGCGCGGCGACGCACAGATCTACAAAGTCCCCATCGGACGACAGGTGGGCGCTGCAGTTGCACGGTTCAATGCGCAGACGAGCGGCCATAGCAGAGCGCACGTGGTCACCGGCAATGCGCACATCGTTTGCGGGGGCCGGCCTCCCAGCATTGTCGCGCGACAGATTGCAGTGAGGCTTCTCCGAGCCCACTTGGACGGCCTCGAGGCGCCAGAGCTGGACACGCCGGTCGCGCGCATCATGGTCGGCAACAACAACCTGAACTCCCAGCAGACGCGCGAAGTTTTGCAGCGCCGCACTGAGGACGAGGCATTGCGGGAGGTCTTCGCCTCACCGGCAGACCGTGTCGGCGACAATGTGGCGGTCTGTGGAGCCGTCGCGCGTTCCCGGCCCGTCGCTGCTGGCGCGTCGTGCATGGGCCGCGGCGCGCGCAACGACTCGCACGATGCTGTGTCGGTCGTCATCGCCCTCCCCGGTGCTTCTCAGCCTGCGGGGGACAAGAAGCGAAATATTGTCCAGATCTCGTTATTTGACACCGACGGGTCGGAGGCGGCGGCGTCAGAGGCCGACGGCCAGACCTGCGACGAGACCAAGGATGAGGTTAGCCAGCGCGCGCAGGCCCTGCACAATGAGATGCGAGAGCGTTGGGACCAAAGGTATGACGGGCATTGCGACCCAAAGCTCCTGCACCACCTGAGCCTTTTGCTCCTCGAGAAGAGGAAGTCCGCGCAGCCTGCGGACGGAGATTCAGCTGGTGCTCCTCAGCCTGGCTCAGATTACGACGCCGCCTTCGCGTCGCAGGAGGAGACAGCTCGAGCCATCGCGTCTGTCCTCCGGGTTCGCCATGAGTTTCTGCTGAGCAAGAACATCGCCGACTTGCGCCGCGCCCTCACCGAGGCTGAGCGCGGGGAGCTAGTATAAGGTGCTCGAGAAGAGCACGAGCACTCCGACCGCCAGCTTGCACTGCAGGAGCGAGATGCCGAGGAGGGGACAGCGAAAGGCAAGACTCCACCAAAGGGTTCTCGCGGCGCTCCTCAGCCTGCGAGCAAAGGAAGCAAGGCCCAAGGGACAGGCAAAGGGAGCCTCAACAAGTTCCGCAAGGACCAGCGGCGCAAGCGACGGCGCCGGCATCTGCAACGCGTTTGCGGCACCAAGCAGATCTGGGAGGTGTTGGCCTTCTCCGGCCGCTTCGATGTTGACATGCTCCGCCGAGCCTTGCACATCGAGCCCAGTGACGAAGCCGCAGAGCCACCCTCTCGCGACGAAGTCTCCCAGGAACAGCGCCGCCGACTCCGCCGCAAGAAAGCTGAAGCCATCGCGCGCTACAACGAGGGTCAACGGCTCGCCCGCCATCGGCAAGAGCTCCAGCGTCGCGGCGCTTCTCAGCCTGCCAGTCACGGCCAGGAGGTGCACACTTTCACGCGCAGGCAGTTGGACGTGCTGCGCCAGTGGGAGAGCGGCGAGTTGCTCTCCAGCTGCCTGCGGCAAGTCCCGCCACCGCGCTACTCCAGCATGCTCGGCGGTTCTCGTTCGAGGGGGCACTGGAGGCCGCGCTCGCGAGGGATAAGCAACATGACATCGATGATGATGATGCGGATGCTGATGCTGATGATGATGATGGTTATGATGATGATGGTGATGATGATGGTGCTAATGACGATGGTGATGATGATAATGATGATGGTGATGAGGATGACGATGATGATGATGATGATGATGATGAGCGCGAGGATATCGCGGGCGGCCTCTTGGGGGCTCGAATTTTCGGTTCGTGGTCCCCCTCTTGGGCCTCTTTTTGGGGCCGTCTTGGGGCTCTCTTGGGCTGTCTTGGCATTCTAGCACGCCTCAACGTGCCGGGGGGCGCGGTGGCGGATCCAACCGGAACGAGGTGATTCTGGCGGTGGGACATGGCCGCCTGCGTTCCGCGCGAGGGGACCACCTGGACATCGGCGGCGGCGCGGGCGGCGGGTCCCGGCGCGTCATCGACGGTTGGCAGCCGCCGGATTGGCGCGACTTCCTGCAAGACGAGCGGGAGGGGTGAAGCATCTGAGCCCGCGTGCCCGCTGTGCTTCTCAGCCTGCGTGCTTGTAAAACTAGTTGCAGCAGTAGTAGGACTGCGTGGCCGCGGTGCTTCTTGGCCTGCGGGTTTCTGCGGTGCTTCTCAGTCTGCAGGTTTAGCCCGCTCTCCGCTTCACACGCGTCGCCTCAGTGCGCTCTTCTTCCGTTTGCAAGATGTCTTCCAAGAGTTGGTTGGACACACGAGAAAAACAGCCAAAACAGATCTTGCTCCATCTTGGAGAAGTGTGAGACGCTCACTGCTGCGCGAGCGCCCCTGACCTTTCCCCTCTCGCCCTCCGGGGCCCCTGCTCCCCGAGGCCCTACGAGGGCCCGCGTTGAGCTAGAAGGTCGAGAATGGTTATCGCATTGTCTTGCTCACTGCTGCGCGCGCGCTCCCGACCTCTCCCGTCGCGTCCTCTGGGCCCCCTGCTCCCCGAGGCCCTGCGAGAGCCCGCGTTGAGCTAGAAGGTCGAGAGTGTCGCATCGAGAAAAACGCCCACTGCTGCGTGAGCAACCCTGACCTCTCCCCTCTCGTCCTCGGGGCCCCCTGCCCCCCGAGGCCCTACGAGAGCCCGCGTTGATCTAGAAGGTCGACAGTGGCTGTCGCATTGTCTTGCTCATTGCTGCGCGAGCACTCCTGACCTCTCGCCTCTCGTCCTCTGGGCCCCCTGCTCCCCGAGGCCCTGCGAGAGCCCGCGTTCTCCTCCTCCGGTGTCTGCGGTTCGTTTCCACACAATTCCACTATTGAGGGCAATGTCACGTTTGTACACATATCGATAGTGATAGCAAGGGTCTCTTGAAAGCCTGTGTCTTGTTCGAAGCTGCATCCATTGATCGCAGTGTCTCGTCCGGGGATGCATCCATTGATAGCAATGTCTCGCCTGGAGATATTGCCATCGAACGCAGTGAGCCGTCCGAAGCTAAGTTCATTGATGGCGCTGCCCCCTGCGGAGATGAATCCATTGATAGCAGTGTCTCTTGTGGGGCTACATCCATTGATAGCAGCGTCTCGTTTGAATATACAACTCTCGAAAGCACAGCTCTTGTGTAGCTATATAGCTCTTGAATATACAACTCTTGAAAATCCAACTCTTGTGTAACTCATCTGGGCCGCAGTAGCAGTATATATAATACTCGTGGTAGCAGCACCACTTTCCAGCGACAGATGGTGCGACATCCACGATCTGCAAAGCCTTGCCATTCTGGCTCCACTTGCCCCCTTGTGCTATTCGTCTGCCATCGGGCGCGCCACCGTGCCCTGCGCGGTCTTGCTCACCCAGTGTCACCTTGCCCTGCGCGGTGCTACTCAGCCTGCGGCACCGTGCCCTGCACGGTGCTACTCAGCCTGTGTCATGGCTACTACCCCAGAGCAGCCAACGCCCCCACTTGGTAGTCTCACGAAGAGCAGCGCTAAAGCCCAAGACTTCCTAGTGTGGAAACTCTCTTCGGTCGGCCTGGACAACCAGCAGCAGGACGTTTTTGTGCACACGCCTGTTCGTGTGGTCGTCGACCTCAAGCGCACAAAGTGCACTCCTGTCCTGCAGAGCTCTCAGGAGGAGACACCCTTGGCAGCGACGCCAGCTCCACAGACTACTGTGGCAGACATGGTAAGCGTCAAGTCGCGTCGTTGCTTCGACGCCATGGCAGTGGTTCATTCAGTTTCAGACGCGCGCGCTCCCGTGGGCCACCCTCCAGTAGCACATGTGCACCTCGTGGATGGCACCCTGACGGCCACGTCCAAGACGGCGGAGGCTGTGGTTGCTGTCTGGGGAGCAGACAACATCAAGACATGTCAGTCGCACACAGGCCAACCGCTGTTGTTTCTCAACGTGGCGGCCAAGTTCGAGGGCAACCTGCAGCTGAACCTGTCGCAAGATCGCGCGGTATCTGATGAATGCTCGTGCCCCAGAATGACCCAGCTCAAGGAACTAGCGGCGCAAGAGCACTTTGCGCAGGACCGGGAACAGCTTGCCAACAGCCATGAGGTCACATGGGACCCAGACCAAGCTTCCCAAGTTCCCACCGGAGACGCGCTCCTGTCCTGCTGTGCCTTTCTGGCGATGGCATCGGAAGACCCGAGCGCAACCTTGCCACTCTTGTTACAGGTGAATGGGATGCGGCTTGAGGAGCCGGAGCCCAGCGACTCTGTGGTGGAGAGCAAAGGCCAGCGCATCTTCTTCACCACTACTGCACGCGATTTCAGTGGCTCCTGCAGAGCTGCCGTCTCTCAAGCGGCAGCCTTGGCCTTGAGTGGCATTGATGCCGTGTTCGAGTTCCAGCAGGCCCACGAGGCTCGAGCTATTTTTTCCCTCCTTCGGGCAATTGCCGCACAATGCGACGCGTGCGCCATGTGGCTGCGGGGGCGGGCGGTCACGCGCCTGAGCGAACTTTTGTCAACGCGATTGTGGTTGCAGCATCCCCGCTGCAGATATCGCACGCTCCTAATACATCTTACCATGCCATCTTGGAGGTCCTGAAGCAGCGCCACGAGAGCCAGGGTGCTATGCTCGCGGCACTTACGGCATGCGCGTGCAGTATGCCCCGGCAATTGGCAGTGGAGATGCTTCTCAGCTTGCCCGGAATTGCCATTTGGCATTGGCTCTCGTTCGCACCGCAGAGAAGTCGCGGTGCGTGTCCACTGCGAGTGGCTTCCTCGTGTCTACAGCGGGTGTGAGGGGCGCCTTTGGCGATGAGAATTCAGACGCTGTGACTATTCACGGCTATTGCTCCGTAGACAACTAACTTGCTCTCCTTCAAAATGGACCCGCCCAACAGAGCGAAGCACAGAGACTACCTGTTGCTCATTACAGGCTGTTCAAAAGAGGCTATCACAGTGCACGGCGTCACCCACATCGACGAGGCCGCAGTGACAGAGGCGCGGCACTTCAGCAAGAAAATGAGAACACTTGGCACGCGCGCAGAGCTCCAGCAGTCTGGCGAGCACAAGCGAATGAATGAGTGGAACAAGACACCCGACTCAGCCAAGAAGTGCAGAGTCCTCGAAAGCCATCCTTCAGGAGAGAGCTTGTCGTAGGGTGCTGATGTCTTGCCAGCGATGCTTCTCAGCTTGCTGCGCAACGCGTGCCTCGCGCTTTTTGGCTGCTTGCTCGGCGGATTAGGATTTGCCTCGCAGGCTGCCAGCGATGTTTGCCTCAAGTCTCTCGCTTCACAGTTCCCGCTGACTCGCATTCACCTGCGGTGCTTCTCAGCCCTCAGTTGCTGTTGTGGATGCTTGTGGAAGATTAGTCGCTTGGGCCTGCAGTGCTTCTCTGCTTGCCATTGCTCTTGCGCGAGTACCTGCCATGTGTTCCAGTGGGTGCGGGAGCGGGTGCCCAAGCTGCTGCCGCGGCTGCCGGCGGGCTCCTGAGGCAGCCGCCCTCGCCGCCGCATGTGACTCAATTTTGATCGCGGTGCTTCTCAGCCCGCAGTTGCTTTTCTAGACGCATCCGTGCTGCGGCGGTCGGCGCTGTCTCGTTAGCAGAACAAATCCATTATTGATAGCAGTGTCTCGTTCCAGCCGACATCCCTTGATAGCAGTGCCTCCTTTGGGCATGAGCAGTGTCACGTTGTTAGCAATGTCTCGTTCCACCCTACATCCATTGATAGCAGGGTCTCCTTCCAGCCTGCATCCATTGATAGCAGTGTCTCGTTCCAGCCTACATCCATTGATGGCAGTGTTTCGTTTGTACTACTACTGATTCTAGTACTTCTACTGCTACTTCTACTGCTACCATTACTACTGCTCGTCCTACTAATGCACCTCCTACTACGAGTACCACTAGTCAAATTACTACCAGTGCCACAGGCATGCTTTTAAACATCGCTGTTAGGTTGCTTTGCCGGGAGAATTTTCTTGGTTCGATGTGATCAAGTCCTTTTCTTCCGCTCGTTTCGTTTATTCCGTTTTCCCTGCGTGCCTCGCACTGTCGTTTTGTGTCGTAGCACGCATATACAGATCATTCCATAAGCCGCAAGCCTTCTTTTGCTTGGCTCGGTTTGCTGTTCCCTTTTTCTTCTGGCTCTTTCGTTTGCCCCTTTGGTCCCGGGCGTCTCGCGCTGTCGTTTTGCGGCGTTGTTCGCACGCGCGCGCATCTCTGGTCATGACAGAAGGCACAAGCTATGATTTGCGTGGCCCCGCTTGCTTATTATGTTTTCCCGTCTGGTTTGTTCGTCATTACCTAACAGCGAAGACTGATAGGTTTCTAGTGGTCTCAAAAGAGAGAGAGAGAGAGAGAGAGAGAGAGAGAGAGAGAGAAAGAGAGAGAGAGAGAGAGAGAGAGAGAGCATCATGACTCCCCAGGGGGGTCTGGGCAGATGCCGGACGGGTGCCGCGGGAATCCGGGGACTCCCCAGGATTCTTATAGATTCCTATAGTTTGCCTATGGATTCTTACAGATTCTGTTCCCAGAACACCATTCCCAGGCTACATTCTGAATGCCCAGAGCCAACTGTAGGCCACTTCGTGTTCTTCGTCTTCCCAGAACACCACTCCCAGGCCACATTCTGAACGCCCGGAGCCAGCTGTAGGCCACTTCGTGTTCTTCGTGTTTCCAGAACACCACTCCCAGGCCACATTTTGAATGCCCGGAGCCAATTGTAGGCCACTTCGTGTTTTTCGTGTTCCCAGAACACCACTCCTGTACCATATTTTGATTGCCCGGAGCCAATTGTGGGCCACTCCGTGATTTTCGTGTTCCCAGAACACCAGTCCTGTGCCATATTTTGAATGCCCGAGCTGAGGCAGGCTGAGGCCGGGGCAGAGGCCGAGGCAGGCTGAGGCTGAGGCTGAGGCAGGCTGAGGCTAAGGCAGGCTGAGACTGAATGCTGAGGCAGGCTGAGGCTGAGGCTGAGGCTGAGGCCGACGCAGGCTGAGGCTGACAGGCTGAGAGGCTGACGCTGAGGCTGAGGCAGGCTGAGGCTGAGGCTGAGGCCGAGGCAAGCTGAGGCTGAGGCCGAGGCTGAGGCTGAGGCTGAGGCTGCGGCTGAGGCTGAGGCAGGCTGAGGCTGAGGCTGAGGCTGAGGCTGAGGCCGAGGCTGAGGCAAGCTGCGGCTGAGGCAGGCTGAGGCCGAGGCTGATGCAGGCTGAGGCTGAGGCAGGCTGAGGCTGAGGCAGGCTGAGGGTGAGGCTGAGGCCGAGACAGGCTGAGGCTGAGGCCGAGGCTGACGCCGAGGCAGGCTGAGGCTGAGGCTGAGGCTGATGCTGAGGCAGGCTGAGGCTGAGACAGGCTGAGGCTGAGGCTGAGGTTGAGGCTGAGGCTGAGGCAGGCTGAAGCTGAGGCCGAGGCAGGCTCAGGCCGAGACAGGCTGAGGCTGAGACTGAGGCTGAGGCTGAGGATGAGGCCGAGGCAGGCCGAAGCTGAGACAAGGCGAGGCTGAATGGGTGGGGGGGAATGGGGGGGGAGGAGGGGAGGCTGAGGCAGGCTGAGGCCGAGGCAGGCTGAGGACGAGGCAGGCTGAGGCTGAGGCTGAGGCAAGCCGAGGCAGGCTGAGGCTGAGGCTGAGGCAGGCTGAGGCTGAGGCAGGCTGAGGCTGAGGCTGACGCAGGCTGAGGCCGAGGCAGGCTGAGGTTGAGGCTGAGGCAAGCCGAGGCAGGCTGAGGCTGAGGCTGAAATTGAGGCAGGCTGAGGCATCCGTAGGAATCCTCAGGAATCCTCAGGAATCCGTAGGCATCCTTAGGAACCCGTAGGCAT
The DNA here is from genome assembly GCA_963575745.1 of Prorocentrum cordatum. Taxonomy (NCBI): domain Eukaryota; class Dinophyceae; order Prorocentrales; family Prorocentraceae; genus Prorocentrum; species Prorocentrum cordatum. The sequence continues at coordinate 188,892 of CAUYUJ010018516.1, read as the reverse complement.
AGTTAAGCATCCTCAGGAACCCTTAGGAATCTTTAGGAATCCCTAGGAATCAGGATTCCTAAGGAATCCTCAGGTTTCCTAAGGATTCCTATGTATTCCTAAGGATGTTTAAGGATGCCTCAGGAATCCTTAGGAATCCTTTGGATTCCATTGGGTCCTAGTGCCGTTGCCATTGCGACTGCCATTGCGAATGCGACTGCGACTGCGAGAACAGCAGAATTCTACAACTGGATTCTCACCTGAATCTTAAGGGGCATGCTTCCAGATATGCTTATACACACCGCTGTTAGGTTGCTTTGCCGGGATATTTTTGTAACCGCTAGATGTTATCTTCTTGGCTCGGTTTGATTCTACTACCGCATGGACCACCCTTCGGGTGATAAGGAGGCGAGGGGGTGGGGGGGGGACCACCGTCGCACTCGATCGATCTCACTATCGATCTCGTTATCGATCTCATTCGATCAATCTCACAATCGATCTGGCTATCGATCTCACACTCGATCTCACTAACGATCTCACTATCGATATCACAATCGATCTCACAATCGATCTCACAATCGATCTGGCTATCGATCTCACGATCGATCTCACATTCTGTCCCACGATCGATCTCACTACCGATATCACTATCGATCTCATTCGACCGATCTCACAATCGATTTCACAATCGATCTCACATTCGGGCTCACTATCGATCTCACTATCGATATCACAATCGATCTCACAATCGATCTCACAATCGATCTGACTATCGATCTCACTATCGAACTCACTATCGAAGTCATGATCGACCTCTCGTTCGATCTCACTATCGATCTCGCTATCGATATCACAATCAATATCACAATCGATCTCACATTCGGTCCACTATCGATCTCACTATCGAACTCACGATCGATCTCACAATCGATCTCACATTGGGTCTCACTATCGACCTCACTATCGATATCACAATCGATCTCACAATCGATCTCACATTCGGTCTCACTATCGATCTCACTACCGAACTCACCATCATCATCACCACCGTCATCATCATCATCATCACCATCATCATCATCGTTGTCAACATCATCATCATCATCGTCATCATCATCAGCAGCATCATCATCATCATCACCGACGGGACACCGACGGGACACCGGCGGGACACCGCGGGGCCCCGGCCGCCCGGAAGGGAATCATTTGGTCCGGCCGCGCCTCAGCCACACGGGGCACCAGCGGGACACCGGCGGGACTCCGCGGGGCCCCGGCCGCCCTGAAGGGAATCATTTGGTCCGGCCGCTCCTCAGCCACAGGAGACTTTCTCTCGCCCGCCCACGCAGCTTCGCCTCGCCCGCACGCACGGCACGCACGAACACGAAACCGAAATCGATTTCCCGGTAGGGGGGCTCTCCGTTCCAGTTCGATCTCACCCCCTCACCTCCGATTTTTCTTCCGTTCGTTTGGTTGGCCCCCTTTTGCCTGCGCGCTTCGATTGTCGTTTTTCGTCTTAGCACGCACGCGCGCACGCATCTCGGGTTGCGCCACAAGCCACAAGCTATTTTTGTTCGGGTCGGTTTGCGCATTCCCTTTCTTTTTGTTTGTTTGTTCCGTTTATCCCCTTTTTCTTGCGCGCCTCGTGCTGCCGCGTTGCGTCTTGGCACGTGCGCGCGGACGCAATTCGGATCATGGCACAAGCCAGGATGTTTTCTGCTCTTTGTTCGAATGTGTCCTTGTTTTGTTTGTGATGCGAGGTTCAGATGCTGGGCGCTATCTACTGGCTTTCGGCCCCCCCCCGCCACCGTGCCCGCCTGGTGGGTCAGAGGCCTCATTGATGTGGGTTGTAATATCGTAGTTGATTTCACGGAGGCTTCTGGGAAGCAGTTTGAAGCCTCTTGGGGGCCTTCGCGTGGCCTCTGGAGGCGCACTTAGGCTTATTGGGGGCCCTAGGGGGCGTCTGGGGGCCTTCCTGGGGGCCTCTTGGGGCCTCGCGGGGGCGCATTGAATTCCCCCGGGGGCTTGCCAGAGCGGAAGGCTTCGATTTTCGCTTCGTGGCGTTCCTCTGGGGACGCCTTGGCGTTTCTGGGATTCTTTGCGCTTTCTTGGGACGCCTCGGCGTTTCTTGGGCCCTTTGGGAGCCCGTTTAGGCCGTCTTCAGGCGCTCTTCGGGGCCTCTTGGGCCGTCTTGGGGGCTTGTTGAGCTGACTTGGAGCTCGGAAAGGTGGGCAGTGGGATAGCTGACGCATCTCGGAGCTGGCGCTTAGAGAAGCCATTTCGGGGCTTGCTGGGGGACCCCGGAGGCCCTCGGGCCCAATTCGTCGATCCAGCCAAGCTCGCATGCGTCCAGCGACTCAAGAGTACGCTGCGCCAGCGCATCGCACATCCTTGCCCTGTACTCAACCTCTCACGCATAACACGCCAGTCCCGCTCATCGCCATGCCCACGTGGTTCGGCCCTTCCTGGACGCGGAGCCGGAGCAGTCAGAGGGCAAGATTTGCTTGGGTTTCTGCCCCTCCCCGCCACGTCGCGGGAATCGGGCAGGAGTCCATCCATCGCCCCCCCCCTCCTTCGGAAGGTCCAGGCCGGCAACGGCGCTCCTGACGGGCGCTAGTCCACCGGAGATCGGCCGATTCGGAGTCTCTCCTCGCGGTTCCGACGCGGCTCGGCCCCTCCTGGGCGCTTCGCCAAGCGGGCACCGCCTTGTCGGCGGCGCTGTCGCGGGGGGCGTAGCCGAGCTTGGCGATCATAGGCGCTGTCAGCGGGATCCAGACTGCGCTCCGGCGCTCCGCGCGCGATTGCACGGCCCGCCTTGGGGCGCGCTCTGGACGATCGGCCCCCGAGATCGCCTGCAACGCGGTATTGCGTGGGATCGGTCGACGGCGTCCGAGTGCGCAGTAGATGCGCGGTGGAGACTGAAAACGGGAGGTTGGCGAGTGGGCGAGTTTGCGGGATGTCTCAGCCCCCGGGGGGTCTTGAGTCGCGGGGGGGCAGGCCGTGGGCGCTCGAAAGACTGCGGCGCCCCTCGACGCAAACGTAGCTTGCATTCCCCGGGCTTCGTCGATGATCGCCCGCCGTCGCCGATCTTCTCGGGAGGCCGCGCGGCGCGCCAAGCAACGGCAGGCCCCGCGGCGCCAGGGCGTCGCGGACGCCGCTCACGCCGCTGCCCAGTGCCCCGCCGACGCCACCCCCGCCGCGTTTGGCAGCTCCGTCCGTCCGCAGATCGCGCATTGGAAGACAAGGGCCGGCACTGCGGCCAGCGCGGCATCTTCGTCGAGAGCGGCGAGAAATGCGAGCAGGCTGTCAACGCCTGCCCCGCCATCGCGCCCCCGCCCTTCCTTCTCGGGGCCCTGATCGCAACAGGGAAGAAGCCCTGGCCCAAGCGGCCGTCGTGATCCAGGAGGGCGGCGGGGGGGGGGGCGCGACATCGTAGGATGGGGAACAACTGGCCATGTTGCACCCCCATGACCCTCCCAGATTAAACATTCGCGGCTTCGACATGCAAGCTCATGGCCCAGGCCGGGCTGGATGCCCGCTTCGTCGCCGCAGTGGCTCGGCGGCCCTGGCCACCCCGACGACAAGTGCCCCCAGGCGAGGCGCCCGCCCCAGACCCCCCCCGCGTTTGCCGCCGAGCACGTCTTATCAGTCGTTGTTATGCCGTTGCGTCCTCCAGGAACGCTTTGCGAGCACTTTTTGGCGTTCTGGCCAAACGGCATGGCCATCCCGACGGATTTGTCCAGTTCCCGAATTAGCCTGTGCGCGCCGGGTTTTATCATGCCCGTTAGGAACGCCGTCGATGGAGCGAGATAGCCTTGGAGTCGCGGGGCGTTCCTCAACTCGCCGCGACCCGGCCTTGTCGTGCATCGACTTGCTTGGTCGGGGTTGCTCTAGTCGCTCGGGCCCCCGCGCCCCCCCTGCCTTGTCTTGGGGCGTTGGATGTTCGTTTCCTCGGGCCATCGGGATCGCAGGTCGCGGGTCCCCCAGGCCTTCTTCGAGATGCTGCAGTCATGATTCTATCGGGCGGCTCTGCGTGGAAGGTGAAGATCGTCGGCCGCTCCTCGGGTAGCTCTGTTGGACTTCCCAGAGTTGTTCAACTATTGAGATCCACGCGTCTCTCAGGTAGCTTGTCCGGGGCTTGCCTGGGCATGTCCTTATTCTAGATGCCCCATCCGCCCCCCCCCCTAGGGGCTCGCCGCGGTGAAGTTCGGGGGCCAGGTCTTCGACTGCCGGCGGTCGTACCTGACGCGCTTGGACCCTAAGAACGCCAAGCGCAGGAGACGCACCTCGCGCACCTCGCGCAGCCCCGCGCACTTGGCGAGCCCATGGCGACCGAACAGGCCCCGCCACCGCCGCCCGCGCCGCCCGAGGAGGCCGACGCGCCCCCCTCGACCGCGCCGCGCGCCCTCGCGTTCCCGCATCCCGGGAAGGGGCGGGCACGCTGGAAAACCCAGAGGGACAGTCGAGACCTCCGCCGCCTGAGAGCCAGCCTCCGCCGCCTGAGAGCTGGCCGCAACAATCAGGCGAGAGCGCGCCCCTCGTCGCGCCCGAGGAGCTGGTGCGCACCGTTCGGCGATCAGCCGTCTCCCGAAGGGGCGGCGGACCCCGCGGCGGGGGAAGTGATCAGTGGCGCGGGCGCGGGCAGCCCAGGCAAGCGGCGAGCCCAGGGTGCTGGCGCAGCCGGAGCATCGCGAACGGCGGCTACGGCGGCCCGCGTCCGAAGCTTCTCGGCGCCGATGCACGCTCACGCTGTGCTGGACGCGCCACCTCTGCGTCGACGCACTCCACCGAGGCGCCCAAGCTGCGCGTCGTCGAGGCCCCTCGCCGACGTCGCCTTGGCCCGCCTCGCGGCAGCTGCCGACGCATTGGCCAGGAGCTCGGTGAGGGATTTGGGGGGGGAGTCGTTCCGTGACATCGGTGTAGCCGCGTGGGAAAGGAGTGTGAGGTGCGTCGTCGGGCCGCATGATCACGCGCGCGTGCGTGCGCGCTTGCATGAGGCGCGCCTGCATGTCGTCGTCGGCGTGGCGTGCAGCCACGCGCGCAGTGCGCGGGGTTCGGTCATGGTCTCGGGCTCCTCCCGTCTTCCCTCTTCCTCGTCCGCCCACGTCTCGCCTGCGTCCGTCCGTCGCTGCGCAGCATCGTTTTTCTGAGCGATCGCATCTTAGCGACGCGCACGCGCTCGGAGGCGCACATGCAGGCAATTGTTGGCACAGTGCGTGCGCGCCGCGGGGGAGATCGCGACGGGCTCGTCCTCCTCGGAGCTCATCCCGCCACTCTGCCCGCCCCCCCATCGGAGGGCCGCCCGCCTCATCCAGCAGCCGCGGCCGCAGCCGCCGCCCCCGGGCGCGGCCGTGTCCCCGCGCGCCCCGCCGGCGCAGTTCTTTGCGGAAGACAACAACGGCAACGATTGCGAGTGTTATTTCGGGGTTGTCGCACAAGAGACAGGCGTCGATCCAGCCCAGTTCCGTCCGCGGTTGGGCCCGATGGCGTTGTTCGACAAATGGGCGAACGCAACGCCGGGCGCCAGGCCGCTTTCGCCTGGCCAATGGGCCACCGACGAGGACAGTCTTTCCTGTGACGGTTGCCGCGGGCATCCTCCCAGTGGAGGCTCTCATGTTCTACGAGGAGAACTCCGAGTGGTGGGTCTTCGCCCGCGACGCCAGCGAGCCTGTCATTCTTCCGAGTGGCGCCACCTACAGCTCGCTCCGCAAGAGGTGGGCGCCATTCTGCTTGTGGCACACGCCGGAGGGTGGGGGGCATTTCCGCAGGCTGCTTCGCGAATCTGCGCTCGCTGAGAACCCGAGGCCGACCCGCGCCCCCACTGTCGATGTGTCTTCGGGCACGCAGGATCACGTGCGGCAGGCCATCCGCGGTCGCAGCAGCGGCGCGCTGGGTCCCGCCCGCAATGGCGCAGCCCTCGGCGTTCCCGACGCAGGACGAGCATCTGCCCCCCCAGGGCAGAGAGGACGCGCGTCGCTGGGCGGACGGTCTGGACTCGTCGTCCGAGGACGACGCGGTTGCGGCAGCGGCGCCGACCACAATCGCCAGAACGGCGGCAGCGGCAGCCAGGGCTGCGCCCCCAGAGCCGGATGCGGCGGCTGTGACGACGCAAGCCGAGAATGCTGCCCATCAGGGCACGGAGGGCGGGCGCCGCGGAGACACGCCCGGCCAGCTTCGCGATGCAATCCGAAGCGTTGATGTCCGGGCACCAAACGGCGCAAGCGCTCGAGCGCAGTCGTCTCCAGCCGAGGAGCAGGAGATAGACGATGGGGCGTCGCAGGTCGCCACCGCATCTCCGATCTTCTTGCCACTGGCCACGCGATCTGCAGCGTCGGACGCCTTGTCTGGCGCCGCGGTGCTGGCGTCATTCGGCAGGCAGGTGGGCCGTGGATTGGATCCTCTAGCGCGGGCGTTATGCGAGCGCTTGTTCGTAGCTGGCCACGGCGATGGCACGCAAGAGCTGATGTCCACCGCGCGCCCCGCCACCGTGCAGGCATTCGTCGAAGTTCTGGCGGATGTGTTCCCGCACGGCATCTCTGCGACAGCGAGGCGACATGATTGCGCCATTCGGTTCGCTCCTGGCCGGCGACAGCACTTGGCCCCGTTGCCGTGGCGCTGTCTTTCCCAGCCGCGGCAGCGCGAGGCGACAGAGTGGGCAGTCGGCGAGCCTATATCAGAGTTGGCCCCGCAGCTGATGCATCGCGGCAGGTCCTTCTCAGAGGCTGATCTCCAGTTCAGGCGTGCCATAGTCGGCGCCCCTCGGTGGGCCCCTCTGGCCGTGGCGCCCGCGACGCCCACCTTAGTGCAGGTCCCGGTGAAATTGTTTCCAGACTGCCTCCCGCGCGGTCTGCGCGCGGTTACTCTGTGTCCCTCAATAGTTTTGGGGCCCCGGACTACAGGTACCCCCCGGACTACAAGTACCCCTCCCCCGGACTACAGGTACCCCCCCCCTGGACTACAGGTGCCCCCTCCGGACTACAGGTACCCCCCCCCCGGACTACAAGTGCCCCCCCCGGACTACAGGTACCCCCCCCGGACTATAGGTACCCCCCTAGCCCCGGAACTACAAGCCCCCCCGGAACTACAAGTACCCCCACGCGCGCCCCCCCCGGACTGTAGACTACAGGCCCCCCCCCCCCCCCGGATTACAGGCACCCCCCCTGGGCTACAAGTGCCCCCCCCCGGACTGCAGGTACCCCCCCCCCGGATTACAAGCACCCTCCCCCCCGGACTATAGGCACCCCCCGGACTACAGGTACCCCCAGAACTATTGAGGGACACGGAGCATTGACAAGCACGCCCACGACTTGTCGTTCAAGGCCGGGAGATGCTCGCGCGCATGCGGACGTAACCACGGGCAAGTCCGGAGTGTCCCCCGAGTCCACGCCCCGATCGCAGATCGGCTCTGGGTAGAGCGGCTGCAAGCACAGTCCCGCGCCGCAGCGACGGCGAACCGACTGGCGCATGCGGCCAGGGAGAGCCCGCCGCGCTTCGCCGGCGCGATTTCAGGCGGCGCCGCCGGACAGGGCTCCCGCAGCTCTCTGCCGCGCCCTCACGGGTGCGTCGAGAGCGCGTTCGGTTTCGTGGCCTGCTCTCCTGGATGGGGATCGGCGGCGAGCGTCAGCCGCGCGCTCCACGGAGCCAGCGAGGCGCGCATCATGCGAGGGTCGTGCCGCGTCTCCGAAGCCGCGTGCAGCTGCCCAAGGCTCCGCGCTACCCGCGTCCTCAGAGCCCACGCGGCTGCCGGGGCGCGTTTGCCGGGCGCCTGTGCCGAAAGAAGACATCGCATCGGCCCTGGTTTCGTCCAGGAGGGCAGCCTAGTCGCGTCGGTGTGCGCCGAGACGAACACCGTTTCGTGGGCATATGTGGGCATGCCTTCGGGGCGATGAAGCGATCGCCTGCGTGCGCGCCCATGCCCCAGGTGGACACTAGACAACTCATTCTGCATTGGATTCAGCACTGTGGGAGACGCTCGGACAAACAGCAGCATGTTCGTCGGGGCCTCTGACGGCGGCGGTGTGGCGCAATTCTGGCACATCGCTTTGCACCCGGAAGCAGCGGTCCTGTACGTCAACGACACAATCGTCAGTTTCGACAACTGCCGGCTGGATCTGTGCGCCATCCAGCGTGGTGTCCAGATCACCGTGGCGCTGTCGGCAAGGGAAGTCGCCGCGCGCCTAGACGGAGCGATTGCGTTCGCAACGCCGTCGAACCATGCGCCGAGGAGTTCGTTCTGGCGGCGGCGGCATGTGGTCTTCCTGGTGGAGAGCGACGAGCCACCCCCCTTCGGCTTGGCGGCGGTCGCCTCCGTCGAGGTCGCCACGCCCATGGCGCCGCAAGGATGGCGATGCAGGCACCTGCTCTACGGTCGCGGAGGCGGCGAGCGAAGACCAGCACTCATCGCATCCGAGGCGGGAAGTATGGGGGCCAGGACAGGAGGGGAGGGATATCACGCGGTTGTCATTGGGGCGCCTCGTCGGCGGACAGAAGATGAGAGAGCGGGCCCTCCTGTAGCGAAGCAGGCGTTGATCAGAGATGCGCTAGGCAATCCTTCGGCCATCGCGTGTACCGACTCAGCGATGAGACCGAGGAAGAGGAGTGGACAGTGGCAGTTCGCCTCCCTTCCCTGCGCCTGCCGTTCGCAGCGCGCGTCTTCTATTCGCCCTGTCAACTGTGCACTGAACTCTTTCGGATTCCAATTATCTCGCTCTTTCTTCTGGTCTCTCAGCATTTTTTGTTCACTCTCGCTCGACTCTCTCTCTCTCTCTCTCTCTCTCTTTCTCTCTCTCTCTCTCTGTCTCTCTGTCTCTCTCTCTCTCTCTGTCTGTCTCTCTCTCTCTCTCTCTCTCCTTCTCTCTCTCTCTCTCTCTCTCTCTATCTCTCTCTCTCTCTCTGTCTGTCTCTCTCTCTCTCTCTCCTTCTTTCTCTCTCTTTTTTTTTTTTTCTCTCTCTCTCTCTCTCTCTCTTTCTCTCTCTCTCTCTCTCTCTCTCTCTCTCTCTCTCTCTCTCTCTCTCTCTCTCTCTCTCTCTCTCTCTCTCTCTCTCTCTCTCCATCGGCCCTTTCAGTGCAGCTCTGGCCCCCCCGTCTTGCTCATTTTCTCGGCAGCGCCGTTTCCGCCAGGCGGGGCGAACGTTGCGTCGCCCGTTGCGCGCGAGCCGTTTCTTCACCCTCAAGGCCCTGCCAGCATGGGGGCCCGGTGGGCGGGAGTTCGACGGCCGCCTATATTCGCACAAGTGGGCCGGCAGCGAGGGCGAAATCGCTCGGGCCCGGGCGGGCGGGCGGGCCCTCGCGGGCGGGTCGGGGCGGGCGGGCGGGACATTAAAGTATGAAGCATCATCGAGGTGGCGCGAGCGGACCCTACCCAGCGGGCGGTGTCGGGCCGGGTCGGGCGGGCCCTAACGGGCGGGCGGCTGGGCGGCCACTAACGGGCGGGTCGGGTCGGGCGGGTGGGACATTCAAGTAGGATGCAGCATCGAGTTGGCCCGAGCGTACCCTAACGGGCGAGTCGGGTCGGGCGGAACGGGCCGGGCCGGCGGGGCCCGGCGGGCGGGACATTCAAGTTTGATGCATCGCCGAGTCGGCACGCGCGCGCCCTAACGGGCGGGCCGGGTCGGGTCGGGCCGGGCGGGTCGCGACGGGCGGGCGGGCCCTAACGGGCGGGTCGTGTCGGGCGGGCGGGACATTAAAACGTGGCGCATCATCATCGAGTTGGCACGCGCGTGCCCTAACGGGCGGGTCGGGCCAGGTGGGCACTAGCGGGCGGTTCGGGCGGGCGGGGCGTTGAAGTATGAAGCATCGTCAAGTTGGCACGGGCGCGCCCTGCCGGGCGGGCAGGGTCGGGCCGGGTCGGGCGGGCCCTAACGAGCGGGCGGTCGGGCGCGCGGGACGTTGAAGGACGGTGCATCACCGAGTCGGCGCGCGCGTGCCCTAACTGGCGGGTCGGACCGGGTCGGGCCGGGCGGGTCGCGACGGGCGGGCGGGCCCTGATGGGCGGGTCGGGTCGGGCGGGCGGGGCATTAAAGTGCGATGCATCATCGAGTTGGCTCGCGCGTGCCCGAACGGGCGGGTCGGGCCGGGCGGGCCCCAGCGGGCGGGTCGGGCGGGCGGGCTCTAACGGGCGGGTCGGGTCGGACGGGCGGGTGATCAAACTATGATGCATCATCAAGTTGGCACGAGCGCGCCCTACTGGGCGGGCAGGGTCGGGTCGGGCCGGGCGGGCCCTAACGCGCGGGCGGTCGGGCGGGCGGGACATTGAAGTATGATGCATCACAGAGTCGGCGCGCGCGTGCCCCAACGGGCGGGCCGGGCCGGGTCGGGCCGGGCGGGTCGCGACGGGCGGGCGGGCCCTAGCGGGCGGGTCGTGTCGGGCGGGCGGGGCATTAAAGTACGATGCATCATCGAGTTGGCACGCGCGTGCCCGAACGGGCGGGTCGGGCCGGGCGGGCCCTAGCGGGCGGGTCGGGCGGGCGGGCCCTCATGGGCGGGTCGCGTCGGGCGGGCAGGGCAGTAAGGTATGGGCATCATCAAGTTGGGGCGAGCGCACCCTACCGGGCGGCTTGGGTCGGGCCGGGCCGGGCGGGCCCTAACGCGCGGGCGGTCGGGCGGGCGGGGCAGCAAAGTATGATGCGTCATCGAGTTGCCACGCGCGTGCCCTAACTGGCGGGTCGGGTCGGGCGGGGCCTAACGGGCGGGCCGCGCTGGGCGGGCGGGCCCTAGCGGGTCGGGGCGGACGAGCGGGACATTGAAGTATGATGCATCAGTGAGTTGGCACGACCGTGCCCTAACCAGCGGGTCGGGCAGGGTCGGGCGGACCCCAACAGGCGGCTCGGGTCGGGCGGGCGGGGCGTGAACGCATGATACATCATCGAGTTGGCACGAGCGCGCCCTGACAGGTCGGGTCGGGCCGGGCAGACCCTAACGGGCGGGTCGGGCGGGCGGGCCCTAACGGGCGGGTCGGGCCGGGCGGGCGGGACATTAAAGTATGATGCATCATCGAGTTGGCACGACCGTGCCCTAACTGGGGGGTCGGGTCGGGCCGCGTCGGGCGGACCCTAACGGGCGGGTCGGGTCGGGCGGGTCGGGCCGGGCGGACCGCGGCGGGCGGGTCGGGTCGGGCGGGCGGGCCCTAACGGGCGGGTCGGGGCGAGCGGGCGGGACATTAAAGTATGATGCATCATCGAGTTGGCACGACCGTGCCCTAACGGGCGGGCCACGTCGGGTCGGGCGGGCCCTAGCGGGCGCGTCGGGTCGGGCGGGCGGACCCTCGCGGTCGGGTCGGGTCGGGGGGCGGGACATGAAAGTATGATGCATCATCGAGTTGGCACGCGCGTGCCCTGCCGGGCGGGTCGGGTCGGGCCGGGTCGGGCGGGCTCGAACGGGCGGGTCGGGTCGGGCGGGTCGGGGCTGGCAGGCGAC
>CAUYUJ010018516.1:70000-172500 GCA_963575745.1 Prorocentrum cordatum | reverse complement strand
GCCGGTCGAGAGGCGATCCGATGGAGGCCGACGCGTTCGCCAGGAGAGGCGACGGCAAGGGCAAGCGCGGCAAGGGCAAGGGCAAATATGACAAGGGCAAGACCGGCATCGAAAAATGGAAGACGGCCAACGCGAACGTGACCTGCTGGAACTGCCGAAGGAAGGGCCGTCGTGCACAGGACTGCCGGAGGCCCAACCGAGAAGGAAGGCAAGGGCAAAGGATGCGGCAAGGACCCGAAGGGCCAGCGTTTTCAACAGCAAGGCGTTCGCCGAGGCTACCTCAACAATTACGAGGGCGACACGCAGGGCACGATCAGCACGCAGCTGCCGGCGTCGGCCTCGCAGGCCGGCGTATGCAACCAGTCGCCCGCCGCGCTCAGCTTCGACGCCTTAGAGCGCGTGCTGGAGCTGAACAGCGCGGAGGTGAAGGACTAGAACCAGTACAGGAAGTGCATCGCGATGACGTTCGACACCGGCGCCGCTGCCGCGGCCTTCCAGCTCGAGCAGGAGGGCGAGCACACCGAGGCCGACGGCGGCTCATACCGCACAGCCACCGGCGAGATCGTACAGGACGAGGGCGGCGGCGGCATCAAAGGAGTGTCGGAGTACGGCGAGAGTATGTTCCTGAAGGGCAGGCGCGCGAGCATCGGCAAGCCGCTCCTGTCCGCCTCGGCCACTGCCGCCAAGGGCCACTTCACGCGGGTCGGAGCCTTCAGCGGCTACATCCTGAGGGAGAGCGAGCTCGCGCAGAAGATCCGCCAGATGATCGACCAGTGTGTGGCCGAGGGCAACGAGGGCATCGCGCCGCTGCACTTGCAGAACGGAGTCTACAAGATGGACGTGCTGATGGACCAACCTGCGGGTGCCACTTCGTCGGAGTCGGCTTCTGTTGCCGATCTCTGTCCGCGGGCACCGGCGAGCGCGGGCCCTCAGTGGCAGGCAGCGGTCCCGTGGGGGGCGCGAGCGCCTCGGAGCCGCCGGAGTCGCCGGCAGCGGGGCCGCTTGTAAGACCATCAGCGGCAGCGCTAGGGAGTAGAGATCCCGCTCCCCAGCCAGCTGAAGTACGAGAAGGGATCGGAGACGGCGAAGATTATGACGGTAATCCTCAGGAGGTTGCGCCAGCGAAAGCGCAGGGACGAAAGCGACTACCTACTCGATCTGAAGCTGATCAACGCGAGGCTACAGGTCACCGCATTTCGAGATTGGTGCGAAGTTTGTTGTGCAGCTCGAGGGCTTGGCCAACCTCATGAACGACAAGCTGAAGCTCGTGAAGGTGCAAATCCAGCTGTGGCCATCGACTTTGCGTTCATGGGCGAGAAGACCGGCGGGGAGGACGAGGGCCAGGAGGACAACTTCCCGATGCTGGTGGCCAGAGATTCCAAGACGAAGCTGCCCTACTCGACAGCGATCCCGGGCAAGAAGGTCACCACTTTCATGATCAAGATTCTGATGAGCTTCACCCTGTACCTCGGCCACCGCAGGCTGGTCTTCCAGAGCGACGGGGAGCCCGCGATCGCGGCGCTCAAGACGGCGGTCGCGGTGGCGACGCCGACGGTGGAGTTCCTGCCTCGAGAACCGCCAGCAGGAGAGCACCAGAGCAACGGAGGCATCGAGGTTACCGTGCGAGAGGTCAAAAGGCAGGTCAGGGCGAACAGGTACGCGCTGGAGGCCAAGCTCGGCAGGAAGGTGGATGATGACCACCCGATCTTGAAAGGGCTACCCCAGTACGCCGCGGCCTGCATTGGCCAGCGCCGACGCGGAACCGACGGCCTCACTGGAGAACAGCGGCGCTCAGGCCGCGAATGCAAGAAGCTGGGAGCAGAGTTCGGCGAGCGGCTGATGCACAGGCCGCTCGCGCCAGGAGGTCGCAGGAGTACAATGGAGGAGCGCGTGAAGTCCGGGAGCTTCCTGGGCTACCACATGCGGACGGGGGCCCTGCTCGTCATGACGGTTGACAGTGCGGAGAAGGCCCAAGGCTTCAAGAAATTACCGAAGGAGCAGGCCTGGGACGGCAAGGACTGGGCAGCTCTTCGAGGAGTTCCCTGGGCGACTCGCCCGGAGAAGGAGGCGCCCGCTCTGGCGAGAGCGACGGCGGTGGCTACCGTTCGGATGGAGCCACGAGCCCCGCGAGCGAGGTACGTCCTGCGCCGCGACATCGAGAAGCGCGGTGCCACTGCGGGCTGCCCGGGATGCTTGGAGCTGACGCAGAAGGGCAAGATCACGAATTCCACAGCGACGAGTGCCGCGACAGGATCGCAGAGCTGATGATGGGTAACGACGAAGATCGAGCACGAGTTACCGAACACCATTTTCGAGCCGGGGATCAAGCAGCACGCGGTCGAGGTGTTCGAGGTCAGGAAGCAGCTGGAGGAGACCAACCTGCCCTGCCGCCGCCCGCTGGAGACGGCGATCGAGCTCCTGCCCCAGAGCCGAGGGACACCGAGATGGCGGCGGTGCCGGCCGGAGGCGGTGGAAGCGAACCGAGCGCTGCCAGGAAGCGCCGAGGAGACGCGCCCGACCTTGGACGAGCTACCCGGGCACGAGGCGATGTGAGAGGAAGCTCAGCACCTGCAACTGCTGAAGCCCGGCTCGCGCTCAAGCGAGCGGCGCCCCAGGACGAGGCGCAGATGAACCTGGGGGGCCTGGTCGACACAGCGATGCCCCAGGCAGCGTCGTCAAGTTCAGCATCGGCATCGGCTTCGAGACCGAGCCGGGCTCCAGATGGATCGATGGACGTCGACTTCCTGGAGCGGATCAACGGCCACGACAAAGGCCACACGTTTGTCATGATTTACGAGCTGGTGGCGTTCGAGATGCGGGCGAACGCCAACGTGAACGACGCAGAGCAGGCGGGGGAGATCGCGCCACTTCTTACCGAGATGTGCGCAGTGGACACTGCGGAGGTTCATTCGCCGAGAAGGTTTGCAGAGATGACGTTCAGGTATGGTCTCACGCGCGGCCTGGCAGTGGATATCGACGCTGGTTGGGATCTGCTGTTGCCCGAGCAACGAAAGGAGTGCAAGAAGCAGCTGAAGGACGAAGACCCGCTGCTGACGATCACCAGCCCCCCGCGCACGCCAGTCAGCAGCTTGCGTGCGCTCTCGGACTCAAAGCGAGACCCGAAGATCGCGGAGGCGGAGATCCTGGAAGGCGAGACGCACCTCAACTTCAGCATGGAGATCTGCAAGGAGCGCCACAATGCAGGGGAGCAATGTCTTCACGAAGCACCCTGGTCAGCGAGCAGCTGGTCCGCCCAAGCGTTCAGGAGGTCATGCAGTTGGCAGGCGTATTCTTAGTCCTCATGGACCTATGTGCTGCTGGCGCACGCAGGCGATCGACTCCAACGGAAAGTTGGGCTTCGTTCGGAAGGAGACCGGGTGGCTCACTAACGGCGAGCTGCTCGCCGAGATCCTCAAAGGCTACTGCCGGTGCCCCAGGGGTCTGAACGGAGAACTCGCTCGCCATGTTCATTTGGTTGACGGACGCGCCAAACATGCACAACGATACCCTCCGAGCTTGGCGGCAGCTATTCTCAAAGGCCTACGAGAGGAGCTTCGACGACGTGAAGGGCTTAACCTACTTGCAGCTCTTGTGGAGGACCACACCCACATGAAGAAGATACTGACGTGTTCGCTGAGTACCAAGATTACTTCATCGACGATCTCACGGGCGAGATTCTGGACTCCGAGGGCGTGCGAGCCGCGAGGCAAGAAGAACTGGATTGGTGCCGCGGGAGGCAGGTATGGAAAAAGGTAAGTAGACGCGAGATGCTCGAGAACGGCAAGAAGACAGCGACCCTGAAGTGGATCGACACGAACAAGGGCGACCGAACTCAACCACGGTATTGCTCGAGGCTGGTCGCGAGGGAGATTAAGAAAGCTATGAGGTCCGAAGATCGACCAGATCAAGCTGAACTATTCTCGGCCATGCCCCCGCTGGAAGCGTTCATGGCGATGGTGACCATCTTCGTTGGCCGCGTGAACGACGCCTACCACGACGGCGACACAGAGGATATCATTTACAAGTTTTACGACATCTCGAGGGCGCACTTCTATGGAGATGCGAATCGCGAGGTGTATGTGGAGTTACCCGAGGAGGAGACCTACGACGATCCGGAGCCCATGGTGGGCAGGCTACTCAAGACAATGCGTGGCGCAGTGGATGCAAGTCATGTGTGGCAAGACGACTACATCGGCCCGACAAGCTCGCACGGCTTCTAGAAGGGCGTCTCGAACCCAGCGCTGCTGTGCCACGCCGAGCGTCATATGCAAGCGGAGGTCCACGGCGACGACTTTGGCGTGATTGTGCGCAAGTCCCAGGAGGGGTGGTTCGACGACGCGCTTTCGCGCTACGACTCTAAGGCCACGGGTATTCTGAGCAGCAGGCCCCTGCAGGAGCAGAGCGTGGTCTATCTCAACCGGGCGCTGATCTGGAGCCCCTCCGAGCGCTCGGCCTACCTCGAAGCGGACACCAGGCGCGTGAAGAAGGTGATCAGGGACTTGGGCATGGAAAACGCGAAGGAGGTGACTGCCCCGGCTGTCAAGGGTCTGTCGCGGAGATCCTGAGTAGTAACCAGACCTCGCCGAAGCTGGACGACGAGAAGGCGAAGACCTACCGCAGCGTGGCAATTCGGATCATGTGCCTGAGCCTGGACCGGCCCGACATCAGCTACAGCGCGAGCACGCAGGCTAGACGCACGAAGGAGCCGAAGGAAACCCACATGGAGGATTTGAAGCGCATCGGCCGCAACCTGAAGAAGTGCCCCGCTGGAAGGTTGCTGTTTCCCGCTCAGAGGCTGCCTAGCAAGATTTGCGTTTACTGCGACAGCGACTGCGCGGGTGATCCGATTGCGAGGTGCCCCCGAAGTGGAATGGCCATTCTATGGGGAACGCATCTGCTGAAACATGGCAGCGTGGTCCAATCCACGGTGAGTTTGAGCAGCGGTGGGGCCGAGGTCTATATGCACTACTGCGTGGAGTCTGCCACGGTTTTGGAGTACAGGCCACCTCGGCCGTCCTCGGAGTCGAGGTTGACTACGACATGGAGCTTTACATCTTCAGCGATAGCTCAGCCGCGAGAGGACTTGCCAGCCGACAGGGACTGGGAGCTGTTCGACACTTGGATGTTCGATTTCTGTGGCTGCAGGAACGTATTCAGAGTAAAAGGCTGTTGCTGAAGACGGTCGATGGGCACTGGGCCCCGGCGGACCTGTTCACGAAGGCCTTCGACCAAGACACGATGGAGCGGTTGATGAAGCTGATCTGCTTCACGCTGAAGTTCGACGGTAGCGCGAGGCACCGCGTGCTGTGATGTATGACGCCGGCTGTTTGCCGGCGCACGTCTCGTGAAAATGATCGAGGCGCCGGTTTCGTTTTGGGCTTTCGCCCTCCGCCTCCGCCCAGCCGCGGCGACGAAGGCCGAGGAGGGGTGTTCGGATGTCTAGGGCTAACGCCGTGTTTCGGAGATTCCTTGGAACTTAAGTGAGTTTCGGGTTTGATTTAGAAGTGGAGTTCAGGAACCGAGGAAGACCAGAGGTGATCCAGAGCTCCGTCTGTAGTCCATCGTGGTTCAAAAGATAGAAAGACTCACCATCAGCAGCTCTGGAATATTTCGTTTCGGCAAGGCGGCCTCGCGACGCCTGGTGGCGCTGCGGCTACTGCGAACGCCCAAAGTCCACGTTCCGTTCAACCAGCTTGTGCTCCCGGTGAATTCGGGGAGCCTGACTCTAATAGCAGGCCTCGTTAAATCCCTGATGATCCTCATCTTGGTCAATTCCGGACTGTGCCGTTATTCATCGCTTCGCTCACTCCGCCAGCCCATGCGGTCTCGCCGTTGTCGTTCGCCCGAGTGTTCGTTGTCAACGCGGCGCCGCTGGGCGGCGTTCGAAAAAGTTTCTTTGGGAGGTTCGCATCACATTGCAATCGCATTGCGAGGCGCCCGTCGCGGGGCTCTCTTGGGCCATCTCGGGGTCATCTTGAGGCCGCAGGACCTCATTGAAAGCGAAAAGGCGAGAAGACAAACAACATTTTTGTGCGCTTAGTCGTGGAACGATTTTGGCCTCTCGGGGGCGTCGTTGGGAGACTCCGTGGCTTCTTCGGGCCGTTTGAAAAGGGGTCTTAAAAAAGGTGACTTGGAGAGTGTTGGAGGCATGTTAGGAGCTACCGAGGGCTCTCTTGATCGATCTCGGAGGCCATACTGAACTCTCTCGGGTGTCCTCGGCGCTATCTTGGGCCATCTTCGGCGCCCAGACGACCCGCGGCCCCCCCCATCCAGGCCCGGGGGGGGGCAGGGGGAGGGGTAAACCCTTCCCCGAAGGGGAAGAAGGGGGTGAGCAGAACGAGCCCCCTGAACCACTCACGCCCCGAGGGCTTGTGGGTTTGGTTATGCATGCCTGCGGCGGAGCCCCTCGTCCGCGGCGCTGGGCTCCTCTTCCTCGTCCTCCCCCGCTCCCTCGTTCCGCATGGCCTTTTAGGGTCCAGCTAAAGTCCGAGGCTCTGTCCGATCGCGCTTGCGGAGAGCGCTCTTCTTCAAGAGATAGATGTTTGGACTCTGACAACTCCGGACTGTGCAGTTATTCATCGCTTCGCTCATCCCGCCGACCCATTTGGTCTCGCCGTTGTCGTTAGCCCGAGTGTTCGTTGTCAATGCGGCACCGCTGGGCGGCGATCGAAGAAGCTTTTTCGGCACGCTCGCGTTACATTGCGATCGCGTTGAATTGCAATCGCGTTGCGTTGCAATCGTTTTGCGTTGCAATCGCGTTGCATTGCAAGCGCTTTGCACTGCAATTGCATTGCAAGTGTAATGCAATGTGCATTGCAATCGCACTGCGTTGCATTGCAATCGCATTACGGTGCAATCGCACGACGCGTGCCAATAGTTCTGGACCCTCATCTGCGCCCGTCTCCGCCCGGGTTGGGGAAAGAAGAAAGCGTGGCGCCCCCCTGGAAGGGAGGGGAGGCCGCCTCGGGCTGGGGGAAAAAAGGCGTGGCGCCCCTCTGGAAGGGGGGGGGCCAGGGGGGGGGGGGAAAAAAACGCCGGGGGAAAAAATAAAAGCGGACACACTCCAGGGGGAAACAAAAAAAAACGCCAGGGGGGAAGGGGGGGGGAAAACCCTCCCCAAGCCCACCCAGCACAGCGTTTCGTGCCCCTATAGGGAGCTCCACCGACGGCCCCAGCGCTACCGCCCGCATGCGTCACCCCCACCCAGTACAGCGTTTCGTGGCCCTGTCGGGAGCTCCACCGAAGATTCCAACGTTGCCGCCCGCATGCGCCCCCCCCCCCCACCGTGGCCCCGTAGGGATCTCCACCGAACGTCCCAGTGCTGCCGCCCGCATCATGCGCCCCCCCCCCCACCCCACCCAGTACAGCACGTCGTGTCTAGGGAGCTCCACCGACGGCCAACCACTGTGCCACCGCCCGCATGCGCCCCCCCCCCCCCCCCCACACCACCACCACCACCACCCAGCACAGCGTTTCGTGTCCCTATAGGGGGGAGCTCCACCGACGGCCCCAGCGCTACCGCCCGCATGCATCACCCCCCAAGCCAGCGCAGCGCTTCGTGGCCCTGTCGGGAACTCCATCGAGGAAGAGATTCACAATTACGGTGCTCACAACTGCATATGTTTCGGTCCTTCGCCAGAATAGTGAAGCGACAGTACCCGCGTTCATGTCTCCTCCTCCCATTGCCCGCCCCCCTCCCTCCTACACCATCATCGTCATCACCCGTTTCAGCACGCCCCTCGCACGTTTCGTGGCCCCAGAAAGAGCTCCACCGAAGGCCCCAGTGGGGGTGCCCACATGCGTCCGCCACGCCCGGTACAGCACTTCGTGGCCCCATAGGGAGCTCCACCGAAGGCCCTGGTGGGGGTGTCCGCATGCGTCCGCCACGCCCAGTACAGCGTTTCGCTGCCCCATAGGGAATTCAACCACAGGTCAAGTGGGGGTGCTCGCATGCGTCCGCCGCACACAGTACAGCGCTTCGTGGCACCATAGGGAGCCCCACCGAAGGCCCCAGTGGGGGTGCCCGCTGCGCCCGCCACACCCAGAACAGCGTTTCGTGGCCCTGGTGGGACCTCAACCGAAAGCCCAAGTGGGACCTCTCCTTTCGTCCAACTCGAGAGAGGACGCTGTGGGCTTGTGCCGTGTCGACGCGGTGGGACTCCAGCGCAGGCGTTCAATGATCAGCGCAACCGGTTCGCTGAACCCGACATCGAGTGGTCCACGCCTTGCCGCGTTCGCTCATAGTTGAGCGATCCACGTGGTGTCAGAGTCCAAGGCCGACGTCGTCACGACACGAACTTGCCGTAAACCGATAGGTGACAATACTAGAGGAAAGCCAGGGGAAGGTTGATAGAGACGACGGTGGTCGTGATGATCACAACCGAGGGAGATTAGCAGGAAGAGGAGGAGGAGGAGGAGGAGGAGGAGGAGGAGGAGGAGGAGGGGGGGTAGAGGAGGAACAGCCGGGTGACGGGGAGGGCGTCGGGGAAGATGGATTGAAGGATCTTCTTCTCCGGTTAGAATATGGCCAATCCGTGGCAGTTGTGTCCCTCCAGCGCCAGGAGATCCAGGTGCCAGATTCCCAGATCACACACGAGGCAGCTAGGTCCTGGTCTCACGGGGCCAATGGGAGTTCCGATGCAGGCCTCGGCCAAGCCTCTCCACAGACCTCCGACGCCGCTTTTCCACGACGTGGACCCCTGGGAGCGGTCACGGGGACATGTGAGGGCCCCGTGAGGCCGAAAATTGCCCAAGGCCTGCCGTCGCGATCTCTTGGGGCCGGGAAATTTTGTTTAGCGTATCGTTCCACCGGTTCTGGCCCACCACGCCTCGGCGCGACGCGCTATCCATCTCGCGGTCCCCAGGCGTCCACGTGCCGAGCTTTTCCAGCCTCCCACCCCACGAAGCGGAGCGACACGCTCTCCGCTTCAAGTGGATGGCGTGTCGCTCGCGTCGTCGTCGTCGTCGTCGTCGCTTGTCGCTTGTCGCTTGTCGCTCGTCGCGTCGTGCGCGCGGGCGCGACTGTGGTGCCAGAGCTACGCGGCGGGGGGGGGGGCGTTACGTCATACCCCCCCCGCCCTCCCCATGACGCCCGTCATCGCAGAACATAATAAAACGCGATCTTGCAAGATATCGCCGGGACCGCCGTCGAAACACACCAAGCGAAAGTTCCCGACTGAACAGACGCGGAATGGCCTCGGCCGTTGGCCGCACACGGGCCGCAACGGTCCACCTGCGAGTGCAACCGTCGACAGGCTTTGTGGTCGTCGGGCCCGGTCGACTCCAAGGCGCCTACTCTCGCGAATTGGGCAACCGCGGGGCTTTCGAAACTCCGAGGGAGGCAGGCTCGGCACTGCCAGCCTTCGCACAGTTAGCAGAAAACGTCACAACGCCGAAGCATATGCAATTGTTCGGACGTCGGCGTGGATGTCTTGGGCCGGCGCCGGACACCTGGCGGCGCCTGCCGGCGCCTCTGGCGCCCCGCAGAGGCTGCAGGAGGTCCTCCTCTTCCTCCTCTTTTTCCTCCTCCTCCTCCTCCTCCTCCTCTTCCTCCTCCTCCTCTTCCTCCTCCTCCTCCTCCTCCTCCTCCTCCTCTTCCTGCTGCGCCTCCTTACACTTGCACGCATGCTCCTGCACTTTCGGCCTGCTCTCACATCGGGCACGTCCTGGCACGCCTGCCCTCGGCATGCCAGACCTTTGCTCTCACGCTTTCGGCCTGCTTCCCGGCGTCCCCTCCTCCGTGCGACCGTCGTCGTCCTCCTCATCCTCCTCGTCGTCGTCGTCGTCGTGGTCGTCCTCCTGCTCCTCCTGGCCAGGGCTGGCTGGTCCGAGGTGCCCGGAGGCCGGCGGCGCGGAGCAGGCCACCCGAGGCCCTCGCGCCCTCTGGCCCCTTGCCCGTGGCCTCCCTCGTGGTCGACCTGGGCCTTCGGACGGACCGCTCCTCGGGGAGGGAACAGTACTCCGAGTTTTGACCTCCTCTTTTCGTGTCTTCCGTGAAGTTGTTCTTGCTTGTGTTGTTGTTGTTGTGTTTTTGTCTCGCCTTTTCTACTCCCCTTCTATTACCCCTCCTTTCCTTGTTCTCCCCTTCTCCTGTGTCTTGCCTATCCTCTCTCTCTGCTTTCTCTCGAACCACATCGCTCGCACAACATCCGACATCCTATATCATGTAGCGTGCTTCTTCATGTGTAGTAGCATATTCACACATCCTTCTACTTGAAGACTTGAAGAGCTGGTAACTCGAAGGTTTGAATAGTTGACTATATGAAGATTCAAAGGTTTGAAGATTTGAAAAGTTGATGATTGGAAGGTTCGATGTCCTTTAAAATTCGGAAAATCTTTCGACACAAAAATCAGACATACAAAGATAATGTTTACAAAGAAGGAATACTTTCAACAACAATGTATATGATTCCTCTTTCCCCACAAAATGAGTTACAAGGAAGAACAAACGGAACAACACAAACAAATATATATATATATATACACACACACATATATATAGAAACATAGAAAGACGAGCAACGAGTAAAGGCCACATATTGCAAGCACGAAAATGGGAAATGTTGACATACTGTTTTTTACCAAAAAGGAAGCTATACATGTAATGTTGAGGTGTGCTTTTGCAAGTTGCATACGAAGTGGGGAAATAATACACACATTTTATATATATAAAAAAACGTTCAGCTCCTAGAACAAAAAACAACCGTATACTGAAATATAAGTATGTTACATGAGATGTCTTTACTAAACAACAGCACAAAAACAATTTTGATTCAGGTTTTACAGACTAGAAGTCTCCAAGGACAAATTGTACAAGTCAAATTGAGTTGTGAGTTGAGAAGTTGAGCACAAAGAGAGAAAAACCATTTCTGATGTAAAAGAATTCCGCATCTACAACAAAGAGGAACAAAAATTCAAAAGAAAACAGCGTTGAATTACAGTTTTTCCCTACCTGGGCTCTGCTTTGAGGGGTTCTTACTCGCTTGGCTTAAAAGGGGGCGGGCAGTGCAAACTGCCCCGGGCGGTTCCCCCAGCCCCCTGGGAGCCAAGCAAAAGCAACAGCAAAGGTAAAAGCAAACGCGTGGTTCCCCCAGTTGCGCTCCTTGGGTGCCAAGCAAAAGCAAAAGCAAAGGCAAACATGAAGGCAAAAGCAAAGGCAAAGCAAAATCTTAGCATAGCATAGCATAGCATAGCGCAGCATAGCATAGCGCAGCATAGCATAGCCTAGCCTAGCCTAGCCTAGTTTAGCCTAGCCCAGCATAGCATTGCGCAGCATAGAATAGCAGAGCAGAGCATAGCATAGCATAGCATATCATAGCGCAACACAGCATCCACTATTGCTGCTATATATATACACAAGACTTGAAGCTCGCTGCGCTTCGTTTCCACGTCTGGGTACATTGCGTTGTGCGTAGAGGGGGGCCAGGCGGCGAGCGCGCAGCGGAAGGGAGAATAGCATGTCATTCGATGAAGACGAGGGCGCATGGAAAGAAATTGACATGGCCTGGGGGTCTGTCACGTCGCGCCGCGCCTACTGGCGCGGCGCGACCCTGCGTGAGCTCGCACAAACACGGGTTTGTGGTATATTTGTCTCTGCCGTCCTTCTCCCTCTTTCTCTCTCTCTCTCTCTCTCCCTCTCTCTCTCTCTTTCTGTCTGTACGTCTCCTTAGAATGGGCGTGCGAGACACGGTCCCCGGGGGCGGCCCTGGGGGCAATGCAATGTCGCCGTGCCGGGGTGCTGTTGCTGAAATGTATGTTGGGTGACTTGGCGCACAGACTGAGGCATCGAAGGGTCTGGGCTGCGAGCGCGGCGCGGCAGCGCAGGAGGCTGGCGTCAACGTGGGCGCGTTTCGGTCGGAGGGAGACGGAGGCGAAAGAGGAGCGAAGAGAAGGAGGCGAACACGGAAGCGGCCTGCCGCCTCAGACCGCACATCAGTTTTTCGCCCTCTTGGCGGGCTTCTTCGCGATGGTGCCGCCCTGGGTGGCCGCCGCAGGGCGCTTGTGCACGGTCGCGGTGGCGGCTGGCGACGTCGTGGCCAGGGCAGACGGGGCGGTGTCAACCATGGGCGCGTTCGGGGCACACGTGGACCAGGTGATGAAATGCTTGGATTGCGCAGGGCCTCCCATGTAAATACAACTCGCCTGGCAGCTCGTTTGCGATGGGCTGGCGTGGCCGCAGGAAGCGAAGAGGAAGAAAAGACAGGGGGCAAAGGAAGACGGGGATACGGAGACATGTCATGCCGAAGTGGTGGGATGGATGCGGGTTCTGTTTTTGCTTCTTTTTTTTTTTGCAATAGAGAGTGAAACGGTGGCCGCGGGCAAGCTGCGGCGCCCTAGGAAATTCAGGGCGAGGCGGCAGGCCGCTTTCGCGGGGGGGCTGTCACTCGGCTGCGCCCCATAGGGATCTGGAGGAGAAACTCAAGCCGCGCGATGCTCTTGACAACGGCGGTGCCATCGGCGTCGACGTGGTCTGGCGACGCGAGGGCTCGAATGTCGCATCGCCGTCGCACCCGTGAAAGAGCAGCGCGCAGGTCGCCGCGGGTAAAAGGGCTGCGGCGGATGTCCAACACCACGTTCGTTAACGTGCGGCCTTGCGCGGAATTGTACGTCGACGCGTAGGCTGGTCGGAGGGGGTGCTGTCTGCGGGCCATAGTGGAAGTGCCGTTAGCTACCTGCCGCCTGAACGTGATGCGAGGGAGTGGGGATTCCCGACCGCCCATGGTCTCGATGAGGACGCGCTGACCGTGCACCTTCCGCAGTATAGCGGGGACCCTGTTCGCAAGGCGGTCCCTGGGGCTGAAGTTCCTCGTTAGCTCGCGCAGGCCGCCTTCTACCAGATGCAGGGAGTGCGGCGGCGCCCCACGGGGAGCTTTGCAGGTTGAGGAACTCAGCAGTGACGTGGTGCTCGACAGCACCGTCTGCGTCCATGTCCAGCGTATCCGCGCTGAGGGTGCGAAAAGAAGGGCAGCGGCAGGTGCGGGCGAGGAGCTGCAACATGCGCTCGCTGCGGGCGTCGACCATGGAATTCAGCGCGGACAGAATCTTCGAGTCAGCGCATCGGTGGGGGTCGTTCGGCGTCGGGAAGCAGCGCCTCAAAGCCTCGTCCTCAGCGTCGACCGCGGAGATGCCGTCGAGTCGCGCGCGCCCAGGGCTACCGCGGGGATCCCACGAACCTTCTGGGGGAAGGTAGATGTAAGGAGGTTGCGCGTTGTCTTGCTGGAATCTCTCGGCTGGGCCAGGGGGGGAGTCCGCGAGGCGCAAGGCCCCCTATCGCAAACGCGAAACAATGAACTGCGTCAGGTGTTGAACATGTCGAGCTTTCCTGATGGTGGCGGGGCAGATGCTTCATTTGCTGGCGCCCGGCGCTTCCGTGGCGCGGGGCACGAGACTGGCCCAAGCGGCACGTTGCATCTCGCAATGGCTCACAGGGCCGCGCGAGCATCCAAAATACTGGAGAGAGCGAGAGAGGGGAAGCGCAGGGGATCCCACGTGGGTCCGAAGACAGCGTCGAGAGTGTTCTGAGAGCACTAGGTAAGAGCGTATGTGTAAATATTGGGCAATGTTGGTCAGAAGGTTCGGAGAATGCGGGAAGCGTGCAGGATTGGGTTGCGCGGTCGCGGTCCCGGCGCCAATAGAATCGAGCCAATTGGCGATGTGCTCGTCTCCTGCTTGTCGATGTATCTGTCCGAGAGTGAAGATAGCGAATCGGGGCCAAGACGCCGATGAACGGACGCTGCTGGAGACGATTGTCTGCCGCGTGTCCTTCGGCACCACGGATGGAATTTGGTGGGAGCCACCGTGGCCGACGAAAGTTTTCGGCGCGAAAGTGTCTGGGCAGCGCTCAGCGAGAACACCCAGCAGCGCCAGGACTGCGTCCCGCGCAGCTTTTCGTGCCGAGGGGAACTCGCCCCACTGCATCAGCGCTGCCTGGCATATGGTCGTGGCTTGGGCAGAAGTCAAGGATAAAGTGCACGTCAGCTCCGCGTCGTCCTGCGCGGGCATCGAAAATGCGGAATGTGCTGTCGCGCCGTTGGGCTGCAAAAGGGCTGCCTGTCCCGTCGTAGCCACGTTGAGTACCTGGCGGCCCTCGGCCTCGCAAGTTTTTGTGAGGCAGGTAGCCAGAGATGTCTTCCCAGTACCTGCTCGTCCTCCTACGAACACGAGAGCTTCGCGGCGCGCGCGACAGCAGTTCACGATGCGATTGCACGCGGCGGGCTGGTCTGGTCACTGCTGGATGCGAGGGGGCAAGTCCTCCGCAGGAGCGGGGTCGGTATCGGGGGCGCACGCTGCGTGGCCGCCGGGTGCGTCAGCGGGACAGTCGGAGACGACTGCGTCGAGTTTCCAGTCGCCCTCGCCGTTGCCATTCTGGAGCCAGGGCGCTCGCAAAAATACAATGAGGTGGGCTCTGGCCGCGCGCTCGCCGATGCCGCGGCGCAGGAAATCTTTCATGGGGGCGCGCTCGCACTTGCGATGCAAGGAGACGGGCGCGGCGTCCTGTTCTAGAAGCACCAAGAATGCAAATCGGAGTTGGGCGGCTGTGTAACGAAGTGCGATGAGCTCGTCGAGGACGGCGTGGGCTTCGTCGTCGCGGACGAACTGACCCGTCGCACGCAGCGTCTCTTCGTGCGCGGGGTAAGTTTTGCCTCCGTGCGTCCTACAATCGCCAAAAGATGCTTTGGGGAAGTTGAGTAGAATGTGCCGGAGGTAGAACACGTCGCCTTGCTTCGGGAATTCCATTTCCAAGCAACAGAGCGGGGGCTCGCCTCTGAGTCGCGGATGCACGTAGAGTTGCTTAGGCCCAGGAGCGCGATCGCGCACCGCCACAGCTTGTGCAGGGCAAGCAGAAGACGTGATGTAGGTTTCGGAGTACTCGTTGTATCGCATTTCGTCAAATGGCTGCCCGAGCGGTCGGTAGAAGTAGCGCTGCAGAGGCGACGCATGGACGTCCAATGCGTTCGCCTCGTCGCCCTCGTCGAAGACGATCCATTGCTGACCAGGTGAACGGGGAGACAGACGACGTGAGGCCATCGGTCGTATATGTTGTAGCCGAATATGCGCCAGGCAGCTTCTGTTGCGCAGAGATACCTTCCCTTCTGCCACTCGGAGATTTCGTCGACCACCTTCGCGTCGAGGGTGACGTCGTAGTTAGTATTTCATGGCCTTGTGAAGAGGTACATGTAAAGGTATTCAAACAATTCGACTGTTGCGGCGCATTGGACGTTAGCGTGGCCTTCCCAGAGCTCGAGCAACGTAGGGTTGTACTCCACGGTGAGTCGGTTGAGACGCACGGATCGTTTCCCGTGCACGGGGCGGCGCTCTCTGCAATTGGGGCAGTGGCCGCCGCGCGGACGGCGGCGATGGCGCGGGTAGCCGCGAGCGTCGAAGACCGCGTCGTCGGAAAAAGGCCACGGGCATCCTTTGATGCAGTCTTGAGCATGGTCCTGGGGGTGGCACGAGTGATTGCAGCTGTGAACCATGCGTCGAAGGACCAGGGCTCGCAGGCGTCCGTCGTATTCGGGGACTTCACACGAGATGTAGCAGTCGACGTCGTCTGGCGTGGCCAGTGGGTTGATAACAGCCAGAGCAATGTGGCACTGCGGAAGTCCTCGAAGCTGGCATTCAATCACTTTGACGAGGTACCGGCGGGCCCCGCAAAAAGACTCCTTTCATCCAGGCGACAATATTGTAGTGGCCTTCGGCCAGTGCCGCCGATCCGGGTCGCTCGGGGTTATTCTCCAGACGCAGAAATTATGGGCGCACACTCAAACGCACACACACAGTCACACCACTTAACCTGCGCCGCAGACATGCGCACACAGCATCACCCACACACACATACTAGTTGGGAAACGCTCCTGTAGTACTAGTAGTAGTATTAGTAGTAGTAGTAGTAGTAGTAGTAGCAGTAGTAGTAGTAGTAGTAGTAGTAGTAGTGGTAGTAGTAGTAGTAGTAGTGGTTGTGGTAGTAGTGGTAGTAGTAGTAGAGGCCTCGTTCCGCGGCTTCTCTCGACTTCCCGCGGTCTCTCTCAAGTTTCGAGCACGCGGTGAGTTTCACGATATATGTGTGTGTATGTACGCGTGCATGCATGTATGCATGCATTGATCATGTGTGCCTGTGTGTAGGTACGTATGTATGTATGTATGCTTGTGCGCGTATGTATGTATTTAGTTTGTATGTATGTTTGTATGTGTGTATGATAATATGTGTGTATGTGTGTGAATGTAAGTATGTATGTCTGGAAGATTGTTTTTCTATGTATGCAAATGTGTTTAAATGTAGGTATGTATGCATGTGTGTATGGATGTGCGTTTGAAGAGCGAGGATGTTTCAAAGAAGAGGCACTCGGTGACGCGATCGTTGAGGGATAGGAGTGAGGTCGCAGAGGAGGAGGAGGAGAATGAGGAAGAGGCGATAACTTGAAGGAAAACGATGAGACGGAGGACATCCTGCCGGTGGCGCCCTGGGCGGTGCCGCGGAAGAAACCGGGGGCCTGCCGGAGGCAGTCTGGAGGCCTCTGGGGAGCTGTTTTGGGGCCTCTTGGAACCTCTTTTGGGCCTCTTGTGGGCTTCTTGGGGCCCCTTGGGGGTCTCTTGGGGCCTCCTGGGGGCCTCTTGGGGCGGAAAGCTCGGTTCTTTCGGTTCGTGGTCCCCCTCTTGGGCCCCTCTTGGGGCTCTCTTGGGGCCTTCTTGGGCTGTCCAGAGGCCCTCTTGGGCCGTCTTGGGGCCCTCTTGGGCCGTCTTGGGGCTCTCTTGGGCCGTGTTGGAAGCATCGTGGGCCGTCTTGGGACGGACTTGGGGGCCTCTTGGGCCGTCTTCGAGCGTCGGACGCCCGAAAAGGCAAGAACGCTAAAAACCCTGAAAAAACCAATGAAAATCAACGATTCTGGCCTCTTGGGGCCCTCTTGGGAGGCCTCTTGGAAGCTTCTTGGGGCGTCTTGGAGACACCTTGGGCCGTCTGGAGGCCATCTCGGGCGTCTTGGAGCGATTTTTCGGCGACTCGGGGCCCTCTTGGAACCCCTTGGGGGTCTCTTGGGCCCCCCCCCTCCTCCAAAGCGCCGGAAAAAGCGGAGCATGGCGCCCCCCCCCCCCCTATCTTCCACTCCCCCGGAGCGGCCCCGGGGTTCGCCGGAAACTCGCACCCCCCCCCCCCCCCCCACCCCCCCTTCCCCGGCAGAGCCACCCCGGCGACCCCCCCAGAGGCTGAAGCTCAGCCTCGAGGCTGTAGCTGAGACTCCTTGAAACTCACACGCCGGATCGGCGGATTTTGCAAGCGGTCGTGGAAGACGCGGACGACGATGTCTGGCCTGTCGGCCGCCGTCTGGCCAGGTGTCAGTTGCTCGAGGATCTCTGGCCAGTCGGGGCTGCAAGTGAGCCTTATGAAGAAAGAGGGAGGCCCGCGCCGTCGCGCGAGCTCGAGGGCGTCCACGCGCAAGCGTCGGAGATGCCGCGGGGAGCCTGGAACGCTGGATGGTAGAACGTATTGATTGCCCACTGTGCCAGGGTTGCTGGAGTCGTTAGCCAGAACTTTATAAAGCTCTTGACGAGTGGCGCATCGTTGTCGCTGCTGGTGCCAAATGTGGGAGACGCGTTCGTCCTCTATTCGGGCGAACATGTTGCTGAGCCATTCGTTAAGTAGGCGGCCGCAGAGGCGCATGTGAGGCAGTCGCAAGATCTGTTGACGGTACCACCACACTTGCGTAATCTTGAGGCCAATCGTGCTGGTGACGTCCGTGCCCCAGCCGCGACCGCCGAGAGGGTACCACAGGGGATGACTTAACGGTTCGTAGAAGGGGCTGAGCGGATGCAAGTAAGAAGGCTTGTCTTGACTGGCGTATGTGAAAACGATGGACCTGTTGTTGCGATCTGGAGTAGGGTCAGCATCCAACATGGCGGCCACCTCATTGACGCCCTCGAGCCACTCCAGCACGATGCTGGCGTTTGCAGCAGGCGTAGTGTGCCGAGCGAAGCGCTTGATCAGCTTCATATGAGAGTTCCGTGGTACAATGAGCTTTTCGAGTCGTTGGGTCATGCGCTTGTCAAGGCCGTGGAAGGCGGCGGTGGCCAAGCGCTCTCGGGGATCGCGCGCGAGATAACGCAGCGGAACATTGTCAGACAGTGAGAACACACGCCAGTAGAGCGCGCCATGAATGCGGATGTTGGCTGGTCGGCGTGCGTCTCTAAATCGAAGCTCTTTCTCCCCGGCACTGCATTATATCTCGTGCTGCGCCAGCGCGAACAGGCTGTTGTAGCGTCTGGACAACGCCGTGAAGCCAGCGTGGCGCGGCTTGCCGGTGTGAGCGTCGTACACTTGAACGCCCTTGTCGTCTTTGAAAGGGCCAGTGGGGGGGGGGGGGGGCGAAGATGTCGCGGAGGGACTGGTCGGGAGGCTTGAAATACATTTTGAAGTCGACGATGTACTTGCCGCGGTTGCAACGTAACGTTTTGGACTCAGACGCGAATGGCATGGCGTTGCAGTGCTCGCGTCGGTAACGCAGCGGGCCCAATGAAATAGAAGTCGCCATTGATGGTGGACGGCCGCGTTGTTCAGAGCGAGCCCCTGTGCAGTCCAGGCATATGCGGGTGGCGCGGGGCCAGGCGCGCTTGGTGTAGGCCTTGTTGGGGCGGTCGGCGCCGCACTCCGCACATCGTCGCAGCGCTGTGGGGACATTGAGGCTGGAGCAGCGCTCGATGCAACGCGCCTTGTCGGATGGGCCATGCAGCTGGGTGGAGCAAAAAGAAGAGCGGGGCAAGCGTCTGCCGCAGTCTTTGCAGGGCAAGGAGGGGCGTTTCGGCGGCGTTGGGATGGCGCGCGGGGCAAAAATTGTTGAGCCGCACGAATTGCACGGAGAGGCGATGGAGCTGCCCACAGCGGCGGCGATGCGATGGATGATTGGGGGACGGTGGAAGGGGGGGTCGATGGGAGCACAATGGAACTCCGAAGGTCTTGGGGGGGGGATTGGGATGGGCAGGCCAGTGCAGGGGCAGGAAACGTGGGAACGCATGAGAGTTCGAGAGGTCTTTTCGGTCGAAGGTGGGGCCAGTAGACCTGGGCCGGCGCGGAAACGGAAAGAGCGCTTCAACAGCCTGACCGAAATTATTCACACCGCCGTTCGTACTGGGGGCCTCGGCGTTGAGAGCTTGTTACGTCACCCCGCGCCCTTGGGGGCCTTGGCGTTCAGAGATTGTTGCGTTGCCGCCCGTTCCTGAGCCTTGGCTGGGCCTTGGCGTCGGGAACTTTTTACGGCGTCGCCCCCTGCTGGGAGCCTTGGTCTCATCAGCTTGTTTACGTCACCGTTCGCTCTTGGGAGCCTTGGTATGAAGAGCTTTTTGCTTTACCGATCGCTTTTTTACCTAACAGCGAAGACTGATAGGTTTCTAGTGGTCTCAAAAGAGCTCACAGATCACTCCACAGGGGGGTCCGGGCAGGTGTTGGGGCGTTTCCGGGCGGCATGAGCCGGGCTCGTTTTTCACCAACAGTCACACACTTCGTGCTCTTCGCCTTCCCAGAACTCCATTCCCAGGCCACATTCTGGGGGGCCGGATGCAACAGTCACACGTGCTCTTCGACATCCCAGAACGCCATTCCCGGGCCACATTCTGGGGGGCCGGATGCAACAGTCACACACTTCGTGCTCTTCGAGTTCCCAGAACGCCATTCCCGGGCCACATTTTGGATGCCCGGAGCCAACTGTAGGCCACTTCGTGCTCTTCGATTTCCCAGAACTCCATTCCCGGGCCACATTTTGATGCCCGGAGCCAACTGTAGGCCACTTCGTGCTCTTCGATTCCCAGAACTCCATTCCCGGGCCACATTTTGATGCCCGGAGCCAACTGTAGGCCACTTCGTGCTCTTCGATTCCCAGAACTCCATTCCCGGGCCACATTTTGAATGCCCGGAGCCAACTGTAGGCCACTTCGTGCTCTTCGAGTTCCCAGAACTCCATTCCCGGGCCACATTTTGAATGCCCGGAGCCAACTGTAGGCCACTTCGTGCTCTTCGAGTTCCCAGAACTCCATTCCCGGGCCACATTTTGAATGCCCGTAGCCAACTGTAGGCAACTTCGTGCTCTTCGACTTCCCAGAACTCCCATTCCTGGGCCACATTTTCAGCAGGGGCAAGAGCACGACGAGGAGGAGGACGAGCAAGACCAGGAGGACGAGGACGAGCAGGAGCAGGACGAGGAGCAGGAGGAGCAGGAGAAGAAGGACGAGCAGGAGGAGGAGGAGGACGAGCAGGAGGAGGAGGACGACCAGGAGGAGGAGGACGACCAGGAAGAGGAGGAGGAGGAGGAGGAGGAGGAGGGGAGGGGGAGGAGTACCAGGAGGAGGAGGAGGAGGAGGAGGAGGAGGAGGAGGAGGAGGAGGAGAGGAGGAGGAGGAGGAGGAGGACGAGGACGAGGAGGAGGAGGAGGAGGGGGGGGGAGAGTACCAGGAGGAGGAGAACGAGGACCACCAGGAGGAGGAGGAGGAGGAGGAGGAGGAGGAGGAGGAGGAGGAGGACACCAGGAGGAGGAGGACGAGCAAGACGAGGAGGACGAGAACGAGGACGACCAGGAAGAGGAGGAGGAGGAGGAGGAGGGGAGGGGGAGGACTACCAGGAGGAGGAGGAGGAGGAGGAGGAGGAGGAGGAGGACGAGGAGGAGGAGGAGGAGGAGGACGAGGAGGAGGAGGGGGGGGGAGAGCACCAGGAGGAGGAGAACGAGGACCACCAGGAGGAGGAGGAGGAGGAGGAGGAGGAGGAGGAGGAGGAGGAGGAGAGAGCACCAGGAGGAGGAGGACGAGCAAGACGAGGAGGACGAGAACGAGGACGACCAGGAGGAAGAGGAGGAGGAGGAGGAGGAGGAGGAGCAGGAGAAAGAGGAGGAGGAGGAGGAGGCAGGCTGAAGCTGAGGCTGTGACTGCGACTGCCGTTGCCGCTGCGACTGTCATCGCGAATGCGACTACGACTGCGAGAACAGCAGAATTCGACAACTGGATTTTCATCTGAATCTTAAGGGGAATGCTTTCAGATATGCTTCTACACATCGCTGTTAGGTTGCTTTGCCGGGATAATATTTGGCTTATCTGAGCCTTCTTGGGAGTCCTATGGCGGCCCTGTTTGAGCCCCTTTTGGGGCCTCTTGGGGGCCTCTTGGGGCTTTTTGGGGGGCTCTGGGGGCCTCCTGGGAGCGTCTTGGGGCGAGAGGCTAGATTGTCGGGTTCGTGGCCCCCCTCTTGGGGCCGTCTTGGGGCCCTCTTGGGCCGTCCTGGGCGCCTCCTGGGCCGTATCGGCGCCCTCCTGGGCCGTTTTGGGGGCCTCTTGGGAGCCTCTTGGGCAGTCTTGGGGCGGTCCTGGAGGCCTCTTGGGCGCCGTCGTCAACGCTGTGAAAGCCGACGAAGCGCATATGCTAAACATATACGTTTTCCTTTGGAAAATTTATGATTTCGGCTTATTGGGGCACTCTTGGGACGCCCCCTGGGCGCCTCTTGGGGGCCTCTTGGGGGCCTCTTGGGCCGTCTTGGGCGGTCCCGGGCTCTCTTGGAGGGCTCTTGGGCCGTCTTCGGGGGGAACCCGAAAAACATGCAACAACCCGAGGGGAAACCCGAAAACGGCCATTAACGCGCAAATGTGCGCGCTACCCCTTCCCCATGGAACCCCTCCCTTTAGGGCTTCGCCCACGCCAGAACGTCATCACTCGCACCTCGCTCTTTCCGCTACCTGGCCCGGCACAGAAGCGGAAAGAGCGCCTCAGAAACAGAAACCGAAATTACTCACACCACCGTTCGTGCTGGGGGCCTTGGCGTTGAGAGCTTGTTACGTCACCCCTCGCTCTTGGGAGCGTTGGTGTTCAGAGATTTTTTGCGCTGCCGCCCGTTCGCGGGCCTTGGCTGGGCCTTGGCGTCAGGAACTTGTTACGTCACCGCTCTCTGTTGGGAGCCTTGGTCTTATCAGCTTGTTTACGTCACCGTTCGCTCTTGGGAGCCTTGGTGTGAAGAGCTTTTTGCTTTACCGATCGCTTTCTATTTGGCGTCTCTAGGCCTTCTTGGGAGTCCAATTGGACCCCTTTTGGAGGCCTCTTGGGAACCTCTTGGGGGGCCCCTTGGGGCTTCTTGGGGGGCTCTGGGGGCCTCCTGGGAGCTTCCTGGAGCGAAGGGCTAGACTTTTCCGTTCGTGGCCCCCTTCTTGGGGCCGTCTTGGGGCCCTCTTGGGCCGTCTTGGGCGCCACCTGGGCCGTATCGGCGCCCTCTTGGGCCGTTTGGGGGGCCTCTTGGGAGCCTCTTGGGCCGTCTTGGGGCGGTCTTGGGGGCCTCTTGGAGCGTCTTCAACGCAGTGAAAGCCGAAAAGCCTTGTATGCTAAAAATATACTTTCCCATAGGAAATTAATGACTTTTGCTTCCCGGTGGCTTCTTGGGGCGCCTCCTGGAGGCCTTTTGGGGCTTCTTGGGGGGCTCCGGGGGCCTCCTGGGAGCGTCTTGGGGCGACAGGCTAGACTTTTCGGTTCGTGGTCCCCCTCTTGGGGCCGTCTTGGCGCTCTCTTGGGCCGTGTTGAGAGCCTCTTGGGTTGTCTTGGGGCGGTCTCGGGGGCCTCTTGGGCCGTCGTGAACGCCGTGAAAGCTGACAAAGCGCATATGCTGAGAATATACGTTCTTTTGGAAAATATATGATTTCGGTCTCCTGGGGCCTCCTTGGGACGCCCCTCGGGCGCCTCTTGGGGGCCTCTTGGGCCGTCTTGGGCGGCCCCGGGCTCTTTTGGAGCGCTCTTGGGCCGTCTTCGGGGGGGTCCGAAAAACATGGGGAAACCCGAAAACGGCCATTAACGCGCAAATGTGCGCGCTACCCCCCTCCCCATGGAACCCCCCCCTGTAGGGCTTCGCCCACGCCAGAACGTCATCGCTCGCACCTCGCTCTTTCCGTTACCTGGGCCGGCGCGGAAACGGAAATGGCGCTTCAGCAACTTGATCGCCCATGGCAACGTTCGCTCATGGGAGCTATTGTGGGACGACCGTGTTGCGTCATCGTTCGTACTTGGCGCCCTCGTGGGCCGTCTTGGCGCCTTCGTGGGCCGTCTTGGCGCCCTCTTGGGACGGTTTGAAGGCATATTGGGGGGCTCTTGGGCCGTCTTGGAACGTTTTTGGGGTCATAGTGGACCGTCTTGGGCGCCTCTTGGGCCGTCTTGGCGCCCTCTTAGGCCGTTTGGGGGCATCTTGGGAGGCTCTTGGGCCGTCTTGGGCGCTTTGGGGGGCCCATTGGGCCGTCCTGGGCGCCTCTTGGGCTTTCTTGGCTCCCTCTTGGGTTGTTTTTGGGGCGTCGTGGACCGTCTTCAACGGCATAAAAGCCGAAAGGCCGTATAGGTTAAACATGTATGTTTTCTGAAGAAAATCCACGATTTGGGTATATGGGGCCTTTGGGGACGCGTCGTGGGTGGCTTTGGGGGCGTTTTGAAAGCCTCTTGGAACGTCTTGGGACCATCTTAGGCAGTCTTGGGCTCTCTTGGGCCGTCTTGAGGCTGTCTTGGGCCGTCTGAGGCGCTTCTAGGCCGTCCTGCGCAGTTCTCCGAAGATGTCTCAAGCCAAGCGTTTTTTTTTTAGCCCCGAAGGCCGCCCTACTCGATAAATGGCGAGGCGGAAGGGGCCTGCGGGATCCATTGGGGGGGGGGGGGGTCAGAATTTCCCGGTGTCAGATTATATAGATAGGAATATATGCATGTACGTAAATGTGTGCGTGTGCGCACGCATGTTCCATGCGCGTCGTCCGTCTGCGGGCCATCTTGAGCCCTTAGTGGGGCAGCTTGAGCCCTAAGGATCCACGAAGGTTTCGCGCAGATCACCGGCCGGGAGACATGAAACCCGACGTACTATCGCATGTCCTACACGTCTTTCTATATATGCAAATATATGTGTATATATACATAACACACATGTGGAATACTGCATGTGCGTGTGCGTGTGCGTGCATGTATTTGTTCAGCACCGCGCCGTAATGCCTTTCATCCTCGTTGCCGTTCAGCCTCAATTCCGCGACTCGCAGAGCCACGCAGGAGCGCGCAGCAGTGCATTGCGTCATGCGGGCATTCTTACGGACCTCGAGTGGCGAGGCACGAGACCCAGCAAGCAGTGTTGAGCATCCTGCAGAGAACAACGTTCCAAGCAGTGTTGAGCAACCTGCAGAAACGTTCAGTGCCATCGCGGCCGTGAGTCGGCGGTTGACTGTGCAAGGTGCTGCGTGTACCGCACCAGACTTTCAAAAACTGCGTGTAGCACCGAAGCTGCCGCTGCATGCCGTGGCTGCCTGCTTCTGCTGCTGCTTCACTTACGGCGCGGCGTCGGCGGTTCTAGCGCTAATACTACTACTACTACTACTACTACTACTACTACTACTACTACTACTACTACTACTACTACTACTACTACTACTACTACTACTACTACTACTACTGCTACTGCTACAGCTACAGCTACGACGATGAGGAGAAGGAGTAGGACGGCGTTTACCGCTCCTACTAATGTTGCTTTGCTAGAGGCTGCAACTGCTAGGTCGGGTTGCACTGTGATGTTTAGAACAGACTTCGACGAACAAACACAATTGTGGCCTGGGCTTGAGACCCCCAAAATCACACGAAAGGGGGTCTCGAATTCAAGGGACCCCATATGGCTTCTGCACCACAATTATTTCAAAAAGGCTTCGCAGAGGCCCCTCGAAAACGGTCCACGTTTATGGTTATGTATTTGCATTGCGCTGTTCCCACGACATCCAGGGTCTCATTGGAAATACCTTCTCACTAAGAAGTAACTCAAGTGAGTAGTGTTACGTAGAAGTAGAAGGCGCTTGATCGGCTCGAGCATCACATTGACGCGGGAGCTGATATTTTCATGCCGGCTAGCGTGCATCCACGGCCGACCGCGAAGTCGAAACAGCAGTCGAACTTGCCCTGGTGAATACCCATCTGCATCAGCGCGCATATGAAAATCAGTTATCTGAGTCGTCTGCGCCACTGTACGGGCATTGCAAATTCGAACAGAATTCCAACTTAACTCCTGCACGAGCTGCGCTATGATGCAGATGGCTGATTGCGGTGTCACTGGCAAAGTGCAGACACTGCGATCCATGGATCCTGGCCGCGGGTCCAATACTCGCATTGCGCTGAGCACACGGCAGATGCGAACGTCCCCGTTCCAGGCTTGAGTTCTTGATTTACTTTCAAACGAGATTTGAAGAGAACATCCAGCAGGAGTCGATGGATTGGGTGCCAGCCTTCCTCCATATAATTTCACAGCCGATCTTATGGCTGACCGTCTTAACGTACTTTGGTTTCAACTTTGTTTCTTGCCATTTGCAGAGTCCGCGCTTCTCATGAA
Organism: Prorocentrum cordatum; assembly: GCA_963575745.1. NCBI lineage: Eukaryota > Dinophyceae > Prorocentrales > Prorocentraceae > Prorocentrum > Prorocentrum cordatum. The sequence continues at coordinate 147,166 of CAUYUJ010018516.1, read as the reverse complement.
CAACCTGATCACGAACTGCGCAAGGGACATTCACCTCGCGGCATGCCCGTGCAGAACCAGAGTGGAGCACGGTATGCCGATTTTTGAAGTAAATGTTAGATGCAGCTCGCCACTGCCCCTTCGTGATCGGACCTGGCCCGGGAGAACGCGCCAGAGTGGGTCCGTTTGTAGATCTCACAAGAAGCGCATTAGGATGCCCGCGCGTCACCATGCCAGTCCGGTTCTCCCATAGCTATACTTTGACATGTGGATGCCGAGGAGGCCGAAGGATCCTCTTCCCAAAACTCGCCTCATCTTCAACCTCGATATCTGGCCACCTTGACGGCGGCACTTGCATAGAATAACCAAGTGTCATTGTCCCCTCAATATTTTGCACGTAAGCTTTTCGAGCCAAATGCAACAAGCTTCGAGTTCTGGCAACCGATTTCTCAGAATGACTCGTTAGCTGAGCAGTTGCCACGACCGACTTTGCAGCCGAAAGGTTCAGCATATTCATCAGCTGCTCCCTCGGAGTTGCCGAGCGTCGTCCGGCATGGAGCAAGGGGCAATGACTCCGCGGCATTGCCCTGCAGCGGCAAAACTTATTCGTGGATTTGCGCACAGGTTGTCGCCCATTTGGGTGACTCTGCTCGGGGCCATACGCGCCAATCTTGCATTTGCCACATTTCGTGCCCGTCAAATCTTGTGCAAAACCCAGTTTTCGCAAGAAGTGTCGAACCTCGTCGTCCGACATCTTCGCAAGATCCACGAGATTCTTTGATGCGCGAGGCCGCCCCTTCTTCTTCAGATTGGCCGATTTAGACATCGTGCGCGACGCTCGCGCACGAGCCGGACGTTTCTGGCCCCGCGAGCGCGCATTTCGCTTTTTTGTCATTACCTTCAGAACCTTTTCTGAATCCATTGCCATCGCGGCCTTAACAGCGTTTCTGGATAAATCTCCTTATCAACACAATCTGGCAGCCTGCCTGATGTCTGAGCCAAGACGGCAGCGGCGCAAAAGGGTCGGCGCGGTGACCGCAGCAGACACAGCACAGAGCACGACCCCCCTCAGCAGAGCCGGCGATTTTTTTCACTCGGCTAGCGCGCCCCCGCAGCTAAGATCAAGCTCGATGCTCCAGTTGTACATGCAATGGTCAAGGTAGACGCATAATCGCAATTATACGAGAAATGATTCGCCTGGATCGCGCAAGCCTCTGTGCTGGCATGGCAATCCACTACAGACAGGTGCGACTCCTGCACGAGCCACGTTCTGCTGCAGGTGGTGAAGTGCTCAGCGCAATGTCACTGGCTGGATCTCCCACCACGCGCCAGTATGTGCGCGCGTCAGCTGGGGCATTGCCCACTACGCGGCAAAGTGCAAGCTCCCAGACCACTTCCTGATAATGCCATCGTCGAATATCCATCCAGCCGTAGGGCTTGCGACTGCGCAGCCAACCGCATGCCCCGCGACGGCGCCAGCAGGGCGGAATGTCGCCGCATAATCACTCGGCCGTGCCCCAACAGAAGGACGGCATGACGCATCTTCTTAACTATAGCCCAGAGGAGCGATCATGCCATCAGGAACTGCGGCTTCACAGAACCGAAAGAGCCACCGATCGCGTTCCTCAGCTCATCGAAGGCGATGCTCGCGCGATCGCCCGCGGGCGGCCCCGTATCCTCATCGAACATGCTGCTCAGGGTTGCTCTGAATGAGTTATTCATAAATTTAGCAGGACTGCACCGCGTTTTCGTGACCAGCCCAGTTCCCCCAGCATTCAGGAAGACGAGGGCCTCCTCGATGCCCATGGTCAGCCAATCTGGGTCGTCGCAGATGGCGCCAATCTCAACGTCGCCCGCGCGGCGGCGGAACACTTCGAGATACTTCCCGACGCGGAAGCCCGCCAGTTTGGCTTCGCGGTCGCGAGTGCGAATGTTCCAGCGACCCTGCGCCATGGAGAGAGTTTTGGCCAAGGGCGTCTTACCGAGACCAGGATAACCCACATGACTGACCACGGCTCGTCAACAGCGGTATAATAGCTGTAAGAATCGGATCAAGGAGTCAGAGGTGAGCCAGGGGAACGAGCGCACGACGTCAGCAGCATGGGTACCTTTTGATTTATTGTCAGCAGCCTGCTTGATAACACTCTTAGGCCAACCTTTAAGCGGAGCGCCCTCCAAGTGCGTGTTCTTCAGAATCCACCTGAGCTGGTCGTTCCCCCTGGCCTCGGGCATTCGGCGTCGATCGGCGCCAGGCCCTCGGTGATGTCCTCAGCCGTTGGTTGCCGCCCCTTGCTGGGGTCTTCTTCAATCTTAGCGCGCTTCGCAATCTGATCTTCAATCGCTGCCCAGAACGCAGCCATGCCTCGTGCGCGGTCCAAGATGCCCTGGATCGCCTTCTTGATAGCCCAGGGGCCTGGGCGGAATACTGGAATGCGCCCGGCCCCCGACAGCAGATTCCGCGCCGCGTTGATTCGACAGTGCATCTCGCCGCCGAAGTCATAAATCTTCAAGACGATCTTCCCTCCATCGGGTTGATCGCTGATGACAATACCAACTTTGACATATCCTCGGAGAGGCGAGCGTGGCGAGACATGCCGGGGCAATCCACCGAACTGCTTGCCTTTCACGAGTTCCACGACGTCGATCTCACTCAAGGCCTCAGCTGAGACCACGTTGTGATCGAACCGGACGCGAGTAGTCTTGGCGCTCGACATGTTACGAATAGCTCTTTGTAAGAACTGGTCCATGGACACGGGATCGGAAATGCTATCCTCTCCATCCTCTGCGCTGTCTCGCACGCGAGGATCCTCTAAGGGCTGCAGTGTCCATGGAGCACCGAGTCCGTAGTATTTAAAGGCATCGTCGAACATATGTTGCGCTGTGGCGTCCATGGTAAAGGGAAGCATGCACCTTATGATCCGATATGTGAGCTACGCAGGCCAATGCTTTCAACAGTGCTTCGCATGTTGCCGATTGCATTGGATGTCTAGACTTAGACACATCCCAAGACATTGCATGTAGATACAACGAACCCTCTTACACAGAACATCCAGAACCAGATTTTACCCAGAACCAGCCCGAAAATCTTTGAATATCTGAATCTTTGAATCCTCAAAAACACAAGAGTCAAATGTTCAAGATTCAAAGATTCCCTAGATTGTCTTTTTGGCAACATCTGGAGTGCCTGGACAATCTTTGAATATTTGAATTTTTAATTCTAGACGCTTCGCGTCTCCCCGTCAGCCCGTCCAGAAATGAGTCCCCGGGGAGTGGAGGTTATGAGGGATTTGGGGGAACATGCAGATGAACAAAGGGCGGGGTGAGCCGCCATATGCCCCAACAGGGGGAGGACGTAGGAGGAGCCGTCGTCGTCGGAGTAGGAGGAGGAAAAGGAGGAGCAGGAGGAGGAGCAGGAGCAGGAGAGAGAGGAGGAGGAGGAGGAGGAGGAGGAAGAGGAGGAGGAGGAGGAGGAGGAGGAGGAGGAGGAGGAGGACATGAGGAAGAGGAAATGGAGGATTGCGAGGACGAGGAGGACGAGAAGGAGGAAAAGGAAAAGGAAGAGGGAGGAGGAGGAGGAGGAGAGGAGGAGGAGGAGAAGGAGGAGGAGGAGGAGGAGGAGGAGGGGGAGGGGGAGGAGGGAGGAGGAAGAGGAGGAGGAGGAGGAGGAGGAGGAGGAGGAGGAGGAGGAGGAGGAGGAGGAGGAGGAGGAGGACAATGGCGAGCCTGGGGGCCTCTTGGGCCGTCTTTGGGGCCTTTGGCGGTCCCAGGGGCCTCTTGCGTATATCGGGGAGCCTCTTGTGGCCTCTTGGGGGTGTTTTGGGTGCCTCTTGGAGGCCTCTGGGGCCCTCTTGGGGCGTTTTTGGGGCGTTGTTGGGAGCCTTCGGGGCGCTCTTGGGGCCATGTTGGAGGAGATCTATCAAAAAGGGGGGGTCGTATATTGCTTTGCCCCTTTAGAGTGCCTCGAATCGCCTCTTGGGCCCCCCCCAAGAGGCCAAAATCCTTCCGAAACCTAGGGAAATCCATGTGTTGTGTTTTTTTTTCGTTCTTGGAGCCGTCTTGGTCCATCTTGGGAGCCTCTTGGGGCCTTTTGGGGGTCTCTTGGGGGCCTCTTGGAGGCCTCTTGGGGGCCTCTTGGGGCCTCTTGGGGCCCTCTTGGGGCGGTTTTGGGGCGCTCTTGGGAGCCTTCGGGGCGCTCTTGGGGCCATGTTGGAGGAGATCTATCAAAGAAGGGGGGGTCGTATATTAGCTTTTCCCTTCTAGAGTGCCTCGAATCGCTTGTTGGGCTCCCCCAAGAGGCCAAAATCCGTCCAAAACCTAAGGACATCCATGTGTTGTGCTTTTTCGTTTTTTCGTTAGTGGAGCCGTCTTGGGCCACCTTGGGAGCCTCTTGGGGCCTCTTGGGGGTCTCTTGGGAGCTTCTTGAAGGCCTCTTGGGGGCCTCTTGGGGCCTCTTGGGGCCCTCTTGGGGCGCTCTTGGGAGCCTTCGGGGCGCTCTTGGGGCCATGTTGGAGGAGATCTATCAAAGAAGGGGGGGTCGTATATTAGCTTTGCCCCTCTGGAGTGCCTCGAATCGCCTCTTGGGCCCCCCCAAGAGGCAAAAATCTGTCCAAAACCTAAGGACATCCATGTGTTGTGTTTTTTTCTATTTTTCGCTCTTGGAGCCGTCTTGGGCCACCTTGGACGTCCCAACGACCCGCGGAACCCCTCGTCCAGGTCGGTGTGGAGAGGTAAGGGGAGGGGTAAGCCCCTCCCCGAAGGGAAAGAAGGGGGTTGGCAGAGGAAACGCTCTAGACCACCTACGCCCTAAAGGGCTGGTGGGATTTTCAGGTTTTATAGAAAGAGGGGGTCACATAGGGATGGGCCAGGTATGTATGTATATGTATGTATGTATGTATGTATGTATATATATGACGTTCTTTGCAGATAATTGTGCTTCACCTCTCTTCGAGCACGACCGTACACATTTGTGCTCTGGAGGTCTTTCGGCAGGAGTCACGTCCGCGCATGGCCGCTCCCGTGTACCTCTTCGAGGTCGGCGCGCGCCTGGCCGAGCTCTGGCTGCTGTGGGGGCACGCGCGCCCGCCTTGCAGCTGCCCGCCCTGCCCGGCCCAGACCTGCTCGCTGACGCGCAGCGGGCCAGCCTCCAGCCACAGCGAGCCCTGCTCGACATCGGAGGCGCCGGGAGGCCCCGGCTGGTCCTCCGTGTGGCTGGCCGCGGCGGCTGGCGCGGGCCTCGGCTGGCTCGCCACGCGCTGCTGGTCTCCGGCGGGCCCGCTCGCCGTCGCCCTCGCCGCCGAGGTGCCGCCGGTCCCAGACCGCGCTGCGCCTCAGCCGCCGCTCGTGGCGACCGGCGGGCCAGTGACGCCGAGCCAGCTCGCTTTGCGGGCGTGAGATTGAGATGGCGGCCCGCCTCACGCTGGACCTGGCAGAGCCGCAGGTCCTCATCGACTTCCCCGACGATGCTGCGGGCCTGCGGTGGCATCACCGCCTCCTTCTCATCCAGACGCCCACGCCGGGCGTCTGGATCGCCAGCACACCCGACTACTCGGTCCAGAGGCTGGACCTGAACGTGCATCGTGTCGTCGCGCTGGCGCGCAACGGCCCCTTCCCTGCAGCTCAGTGGCATGAGAGCTATGTTTTCGACAACCCGATCCCCGCGGTGGACCTCGCGCGGATCAGGCAGCAGGCGGGCTCGCTCGCCCTCGTCCTCGGCCAGGTCGGCCCTGCGCCCGCGGCGCCACCAGGTGCGGCGGGGGTCTGGCGAGTCGCCGACCCGTCGCACCGCGCCTTCGGGGACGATATCCCCACCCAGGTCCTCAGCGACCCAGCCGCGTTCATCACCCCCGACGCCGCCGGCGGACGAGGACTACCTCTGCGGGCTCGTGATGATCGGCGGCTGCTGGACCTTCTGCCAGCTCGTGGTCGACTCCGATAAGGACGCCTGGGAGAGGGCTCTCATCTCCGACCACCGCAAGGACGCGCGGGTCGCGGGCGACACCCGCGACCCGCTGACTGGCCAGCGCCTCTCCTCGTTCGTCGACTCCTTGGCCCTCCAGTACGCGGCTTCGGACCCACCGTTCCCCCTCGGCGGCCAGAGGGTCGCTCACGAGTACATGCGGACGCTGCGCGCCACGGGCTTGGAGCGGGTCGCGCACCACCTGGACTTCGTCCACAAGTCGGGCATCTCGCCCAACAGCAACATCACGCGCGCACACCGTCGCCTGACCGACGCGCTGCACGCCTTCCAGCAGCAGGACATGCTGAACCTGCCCAGCCTCGTGGGCATCGAGGTCCTGGTGCGCTACCTCGTCCAGATCGGGATGGCGGTGGCCCGAAACCCTCGGAGCCCAGACTTCCAGGACCTCGACGCGGTCGTCGCCTCCACGGTCAACGAGTACGTCGGCCTCGTCTTGCCCGAGTACACGAAGTACATCGCCCAGATCCAGAAGGACGAGGCCTTCACTTTGAAGCAGCAGCGGCAGTGGTGCGAGGAGCAGATCTCGCGTGCGAGGGGCCGCGGCTCGGGTCATGATGACGGACGCGGCGACGGCGGCGGAGGAGGTGGCGGCGGCGGCGGCCGCGGGAAGGGCCGCGGGCGCGGCCGCGAGGGCGGGCGCGGACGCGGCGGCCGGGGGGCTGATGCCCCGGCCGCCGCGGACGCATGACTCCCGTAGGCCAGGCCGCGGAGAGGCGGCGCTCGCCCCAGCGTCGCTCGGCCTTCGATTCCTCCGCGGCCTGGTTCGCTGGGGGCCGCGCGAGAGGCCCTGCCGCCGAAGGGGCTCCTCGATTTTTGACTGGCCGTGCTCACGGCGACCCCTTCCCTCTGCCGCTGCTCGGCAGAGCGACGCCGACGGGCGCGCTACCGCCCGGCACCTCGCGCGGCGTGCGGCGGCGGTGCAACCGGGCGATCATGGCTCTGAACGACCTGGGCGCGCCGCTGGCGGCTGCGCGGCGTCTCGCCTCGGCCTTGCCCGCGAACGCCGCCCAAGCATCTGTTCTCCAGCGCGTTCATCAGCGAGTGGCTGCCTTCGGCGAGCCGCTCGGCGAGGACGGTGATGATGCGCTTCACTCCATTCTCAAGTCCAAGGACATCTACAGCGCTCGGCCGACTCCCGTTCGCCCTTATGAAGCGCATCGTCTGAAGATTCTCGACAGCGGCACACGGCCGCTTCCCATCCGCTCGCTGGCCCCTGGCTCGCTGCTGCCGCTCATCGACCACCCCGAGAGGTACATCTACCGGTTGCAGGCGGTGCTGGACGCGATGACCGAGACTGGCGAGCTGGCCCCCGTGTACCCGTTCTGGGACGTCAACCTGAGGCGCGAACCCAAGCTCCGGCTCGACCTCTTCAAGAAGCTCATCCGCATCGGACTGGTGGGCGTGCGGGCCCGCTGCCGCGCCCGCGCCAGCATCTTCTTCGTGGGCAAGAAGGACGGGTCCCTGAGGATGGTCATCGATGGCCAGGAGCCCTCTGCCATGCACCGTCGGCCGCCGCGGACCGAACTCGGCTCCGCAGCCGCGCTCAGCGGCCTCTGCCTCGACGCCGACACGCTGGTGGACGGCGACTGAGGCTACCACGGAGCAAGTGCCGACCTCCGCCAGGGCTTCGACCTGGACTCCGTCTACGACGAGGTGAGCCGCTCCTACGTCCGCGTCGACCCTGACACAGTGGTCTACCCTTGCTTCCAGGGTCTCGCGATGGGCTGGAGCTGGTCACTCTTCATCTGCAATGCCATCACTGAGGACGTCACGAGGATTGGCATCGGCCAGGTCCTCTCGATTCCCGCGGACGCCGCCAGGGTCGTCTCCGAGCGCGCCCCCTGTGCCCGTCTCGGACGTGGCGAGCTGGCGGGGGCCTCGTGCGTCGACAACGCCAACGGCGCGCCGATCCACGTCCTTGGGGGCCGCGCGACCCTGCTGGGTCTCCGCCGGGCCACCCGGTCCGTTGCGGCCCATGGCTGCCGCGTCCTGTCGATAGGTGACAACCTCTCGTCCATGATGGCCTTCGAGAAGGGCAGGTGTGCCAATCCTGTCCTGCGGCAGCTCGCCTGCCAGGCTGCCGCTCGGCAGCTCGCCACGGGCACCCAGCACTACCGCCGCTACTCGGAGAGCAAGCGGAACCCCACCGACCACGACTCCAGGGCCGCCGACCGATTCGAGTTCGCGCCCGGCCAGACGCAGCGGGGCGCGGCTCGCGACCTCGGCGACTTCATCAGCCTGCCGCCCACGCCGCAGGCGCCGCCTGCCGGCCCAGCCGCCGCTGTCGGGACCGGCGAGCTGCCCTGCCCCCCGGGGCCCCCCGCGGGCCAAGGCGCTGGGCCCCACCTGCTTGGCGGCCGGCCGCGCTCCCGCGCCAAGGCTCGGTGCATCCTCGAGCTCTACGCCGGCTGCGCTCGGCTGACGGCCGCCTGCCTCGACGAGGGCCTCCAGGCTTGGATCCCCGTCGACATCTCGCGCGGTTCCTGGCGCGACCTGACCGACAAGAATGTGATTGGCGTGATCCGCTCGCTGATCGTTCGCCGGGATGCGTGGCGCGCCCACCTCGGCACCCCTTGCACGCCTTTCAGCCAGGCCACCCCAGCGAGGAGCAGGGCAAAGCACTTGGCCTCGGGTGGCAGCTCGGTCTTCTTTACGCTGGACATCCTTCGCCTGCGCGTTCGGTTCGGAGTTACATGGTCAGTTGAGAATCCTTCAGCGCCTCGTCTTTGGAAGTGTCCCGAGGTCATCGCTTTCTTGGAACGCCACCGTTATAATTTCGTTCACATGCATTACTGCCACTACAATTGCCGCTACCTGAAGCCCACAACCGTCGTCACAGATCTGAAGCCTCTGCAAGCCCTCGAAGCCAGTTGTTCCCGTGATCATGTTCACGAGGTCCTTGAGGGCCTGGTTCGGCTCGGCCCAGGGAAGGGCGCCGCCTGGAAGACAAGTCTTGCTGGTCGATATCCGGAGGCGCTGGCTCGAAAGTGGGCCGGCATCTTGCAAGCGTGCGCCCCTCGTGCCGCCCGGGTCGATGGCCCTCGGCCTCGATGCCGCGGGGGGGCTCGCCTGGCTGCCGCCACCGGCGTCGCCGACTGGACAGCGACGCCTGACCCAGTCTGCCCGCCAGCCGGCCACCAGGAGTGGCGTCCCAGCCGGGTCGTCTGGGGCAGCAGCCCCTCGCAGGCCCTGGCTGCCGAGCGGTGCCGCCAGCTCCGCTTCGGAGCGGGCCAGTGCCCGCCGCGGCCCCCAGCGCCAGCGGGTTCCAGCTGCGTCGGCGCGCCAGGCCTTGGCCGCGGCGCCGATCGGCCGACCCCGAGCGCGGCGGCCGCGGACGACGATCGGGGAGCAGCGCGCCGGGCACAACGACGTGGCCCGCGTGGACTTCCTCGCCAGGCGCCGCGTCAAGCCGCTGACCCAGCAGCACTACGCGAAGGCCGCGGCCGAGGTTCGGCGCTTCGCAGCCCCCCACCACTACCTGGTCCAGGCAGCCGCGCAGAGGGACAAGCTGATGGTGGACTACCTGCAGCACATCTTCCTGGCGGGCGACGGGATCTTTGCGGCGCGCACGGCCCTCTACGGCTACGCCTTCGAGGAGTGGATCAATCTCGCGAGGCGCCCGAGTTCCCGCAGGCGCGCCTGACGCTGAAGGGCTTCTCCAAGGCGGCCCCCGGCGAGCAGAGGGACCCCTGCCCTTGGGGGGCCGCGCGCTTGCGGCTCTCCGAGCTGCTGAGCATCAAGAGCTGCGACGTCACCTGCCTCAGGCACTCCGCGGCGTCGGGCTACCCCCAGGTCTCGATCACCCTGATGCCGAGCTCGCCGCCCGACGCGCCGCCGTCGATCACCGCGAAGTCGGGCGAGTACGACGACGCGGTTATCTTCGGCGGCGGCGGGCCCGGCACCGCGCCCCGTCGCTGGGTGGCCAGGCTGCTTCGCGACCTGAAGGCAGCCGCACCCAGCACCAGGCCGCTCTTCCCGTTCGGGGTCAGGGAGTTCCAGCTGGCTTTCCGCCAGGCGGCTGACGCCGCCGGCTTGCAGAGGCTCAGGCTCTGCCCGCACGCCCTGCGCCATGGCGGCGCCTCGTCAGACTTCGCCCTGAAGGCCCGAACCCTTGCAGTGGTGCAGAGGCACGGGCGCTGGAAATGCACTGCCAGCGCGCGGCGCTACGAGAAGGCAGGCCGCCTGACTCGCCAGCTTGCCAAATTGTCTCGCGCTCAGCTCTCAGCTGCAGCCCTCGCCTCTCGGAGGTTGGCCGCCAAACAATCGTTTCTCTTCAGCGGCCAGAGGTCAAGGTGATTTCGCTTTTGTTTCGCTCCCCACCAGCTCCCAATACGGGATGAATACGGGATTTCTGTGAAGTTTGCGTGCGCGCGCTCGAGTCTTCTCAGCTTCAGTTGTGAACTTTCTCTTGATGCACAGCTGCTGTCAGCAGTTCGATGCTTGTGAAAATGTGGATTTCCAACAGGCATCCGCCATCCCTGGTCGTGCGGGTGGGGGGCCCTGCATAATGACGTTCTTTGAAGATCATTGTGCCTCACCTCTCTTCGAGCACGACCGTGCACATTTGTGCTCTGGAGGTCTTTCGGCACCGTCCGCCTTCACCCACCGCCACCTGGATGTCCGTGAAGTTTGCGTGCACGCGCTCGGGTCTTCTCAGCTTCAGTTGCGAATTTTCTCTTGATGCACAGCTGCTGTCAGCAGTTCGATGCTTGTGAAAATGTGGATCTCGAACAGGCTTCCGCCATCCCTGGTCGTGCGGGTGGGGGGGGGCCTGCATAATATGTATATATATGTATATATATATATATATATATATATGCATATCGATATATACACACACCTATATATATACAAACGTACATACATACCTACATACAAATACATGCATATCTATACATAGAGATATCGGGTTCCAGCGTGACTTCTTGATTTATGTTTTGCGGAGCGCTTTTAATTTGACAAGGGACATTTGAATGATCGAGTTTTTCGTGCGAGTGATGATGGGATCGAAAACGGGTGTCACGCAAATCATGTCCGCGTCGGGCCCGTATTCCTACCCCAGCAAGATAGCGATGTGTCTCTGGCATGGACTAATATTGCTCGCAGGAGGCCCTTCAGGCGACCTCGCAAGGTAATGCGACCCAATCTCCGCGCACGGAATCCACATTAGGATTGTGATAGCGTCCCTTCGCATGGGTCCCACATTGCTCGTTGACCCCGTCGCGGCACGTCCGTCCCATGGGGCTTCTATGACTGGATATAGCACGCCCCTGTGGCGACGTATTTCCCGCGTCCTTCAGCATTCGAGCGGTGTACGCGCACTCCTGTACTGCGCAGCGTGTAGAGTTGGCGTTGTTTACGATATTCGAATCAACAATAATTGAGTGTAGTTTGATTCCTTTGGGGTACAACCAAAGGTTGCAATGTCAAACCAACGACAACAATCAGGGGTCATTATGCAATAAGTGTGTGTGTATGTGTGTGTGCGAGTGTGTGTGTGTATGTCCCGCCCCCAAGATCATGGATGGGTTTGGCGTACTGGAGTGATGGTAGCAACATTTTGGCGATGGTAGTTCTACAACATAGTCGTGCAGCCGTGTGCCCGTTGAGCTGGATCATGACTACGCGATGTCGTATTTATCATAGCACGCTAGTGTAACGAGGTTTCGGAGCAACGCGTTGCACGGTATTTGATTCTGACGGTGAGGAGTTTCGCCAGCAGGATTTGTGTCTTCCGTTCTTCGCTCAGAAAGCTGCCTTTGGCCCTTCGTGATTTTCCTGCGACAGCTGTGCGTGGCACAGATTGGAGGGACACCTTCCGTGAACATCTACGAGACCACGGTGCAGGTCACCACCCACCAAACCACCCCAACCCAACCCGAAGGGTCAGATTTACCCTCGATTTCTAGTGGGGGGGGGGTCCGGGAACATCGAAAAAACACATATGGAGCCCATACCCCCCCCAACCCGAAATTCGGGTCTTCGGGTTGGGTTGGGGTGGTCTGGTAGGTAGTCAGCAGGGGCCCCCGCCCGCCCGCGCCGACCCTCGAGGGCCCCGCTCCGGCGGACCTGCGCGCTCCGCTCCGCTCCGCTCCCGCCCCGCGCTGCCCTGCGGGGCCCCTCTGGCCCGCCCGCGCTGCCCGCAAGGGGGCCTTGCCGGCCGGCGGAGCCCGCACGCTCGCTCGCCCACGCAAGTGTCAGGAGGGAAAGAAACACACAGACACTATTAATCCTCGATTCCCAGAAAATATGGGAACATATGGGAATTGGGGGGGAAGACAAAAACCCAGAAAATGTATGGGAAAATATGGTGCGTATTTTTATGTGTGTGTATTTATTTGTGTGTCCTGGGGCCCCTTCAAAATGATGAGCGACAGGCGGACTTGGTGGTGAAGTTCGCGCAGCTCTCGGATCGGGTTAGGATCAGGATCGATCTGTTCCAGGACGTCCTGGACGCTCTGAGAAGGCCGCGGCGCCTGAGACATCTTCCAGGGCCGCCGGATATCAGAGATTCTCGATTTTTCCTTACCCGATTGTAGCCTCGTCTTGGCTTCGGCTTAATCCTCTGGTGAGGCTGCGGCCTCCAAGCCGTGCCCTGACGGGCACGGGCGAGCTCCCCAGCGGAGTGCGCGCGATTCTGGCGTTCGTCTTGTCTCGCCTCGCGCTCCCCCCCTTGCCCGGCGAAACCCTGGTTCGGTTCTGTTTCATTTGGTTCACTCCCGCGTTCAATCCGGTCCAGTCCAGGGCGGGTGGCAATGGGTTTTTTTTTTCCTGGGTGGGTGGAGAAAAAGGCCCTAACGGGGCCTTTTAGGGCCCCCTTTGGAGCCAGCCAGACCCCGGGCCAAAAAAAAAAACCCTTTAGGTTTTTTTCCCCCACCCACCACTTAGGTCACCCCCCATGACCACCGAGCCCGAGAAACTTGCCCGATGGCCCGCTTATCGGGCTTAGTATCGTTCTTGGAGGGCCTCCCAGGAGCTGCTTTCTCGGACCCCTCCCCCACGCCCTCCCCCCTTCCCGGCGGCGGGCGGCCCACGAGAGGACCTGAGCGGGGCCTGCTGGAGCGGCGCGCCGTGCCCCTCCGGAATCTCCCCGCGCTGCCGCGCCGGCCTTGCTGCTATGAGCGAACGGGCAAAAGAAGGTGGGGCGGTTCGACCGTCCTCAGGACGTGTGTTGGCCAAATGCGTGTGTGTGTGTGTGTGTGTTTGCTATGTTATGTTGTGCTGTATTTTGTGTTGTGTTCTGCTGTGGTGGGCTGTGCTGGTGTGTGTATGTGTCTGTGTAGGCGTCTCGTGTTGTGTTGTGCCGTGTTGCGTTGAATGTTGTTGTGTGTTGTGTGTTTGTGTTTGTGCGTTGGTTGTGTGTGGGGTGTACGTGTGTGTTTGCGTGTGTTCGATCATCTTGTGTGCTGGCCAAGTGTGTGCGTGTTGTGTTGTGTTGCGTGTGTGTTGTGTTGTGTTGCGTTGTGGTGGGCTGTGTTAGTGTGTGTATGCGTGTCGTGTCGTGTTGTGTTGTGTGTTCGTGTTTGTGTTTGTGTTTGTGTTTGTGTGTGTGTTTGTCCAACGTTGGTGATATTTGTATGTGGTGTGTGTGTGTGTTCGCGTGTGCTCGATCATCCTCAGGATGTGTGTTGGCAAAGTGTGTGTTGTGTGTGTTGTGTTTGCTGTGTATTGTGTATGTGACACTGTTTGTGGTCGTGTTGTGTTCGTGTTGTGTTCGTGTGTATTGTACGTGTGTGTGTGTGTGTTTGTGCTTGTGTCTGGGTTCGGTCATCCTCGGGATGTGTGGTGGCCAAATGTGTACGTGTGCTATGTTATGTTGAGTTGTGTTGTGGTGTGCTGTCTTCGTGTGTATGTGTATTGTGTGACTGAAATTTGTTTGTGTGTGTGGTGTTTGTGTGCATGTATGTGTGTGGCCGATCATCCTCAGGACGTTTGTTGGCTAAATGCGTGTGCGTTGTGTGCTGTGTTGTGTGTGGTGCATGCGTGTGTGACTGTGCGTGTTTTTTTTGTTTCGGACTTTCCACAAGCCTGCAGTCGACGCGCACAGACCAGCGGCCCTGGGCACCCGCAGGAGCCCATACGGCGCGCAGCGCCCGACTACCGTGCAACAGTCAACTGCACACTGCCGCCGAAGTTCTCCAGATGATTTCACAGCCCCGCTGACTCCAGCGACCGGCTCGCCCCGGAGCCCCCGCAGGCTGCGGCCGGCCGGGCGGCGCCGCACCCGGTCGGCTCTGGTCGGCCTGGCGGGCCAGCCGGGGCACGCCCGCGCCGGGCCCACGGCCCTGCCGCGCGCGGCCGCGCCGCGGGCCGTGCACGCGACGTGCCCGTGGGCAGCGACGTGCCGGCCAGCCGCCCGCCCGCCCGCAGCGGCCACTCCCGCCCCGTGCCTGCGGACTCGGCGGCGCGGGCGACCCGGCCAGCCTCGGCGGGCCCGCGGCGCTGGCCGCGCCCGCTCTCGCCGCCCGAGCCTCCGCAGCCTGCTCCTCCTGCGCAGTCACCTGCAGCGCGCATTCGGCGTCGGCCACCGCCGCGCTCGCGGCCTCCTCCAGCTGCTGTCCGCGCTGGACCGCGCGCAGCGGATAAGCTACCTTTGACTCGCCGGGCTGCCGTGAAGTCATCCTGTCACTCGGGCCGGTGGCGCCGCGGCTGGCTCTGCCTGGCTGCTCGTGCCCATCCGCTTTCCCAGCACTGTGATCACGTGCGGGTCCGCAGGTGAGTCCAGCCTCCTCCACATTTTCGGCACGCACCTGCTGGCATAGAGGTGCTGCTTGGATACAGCGGTGCGAGCCTGCTTGCCGCAGGCCTGGCACCTCACGCCGAAGGCCGTGGCGACCAGGTCGTGCGGCACCAGGTCCAAGGGCCGCAGCGCCCTGGACTCACCCTTTCGAGCAGGCCGCTCGGCAGGCTTCTCCTGCATGTCGTCCCAGACCGCCACCCGCTCGTGCCACCAGCCCACGTTGTGCAGGGCCCACGTGACACGATCACTAGCCTCCTGGATGGCAAGGTCTCGCCCGAACCCCGCATCCATCTCGGCTGCCAGCTTGGCGAGGTGATCGACCTCGTGGTTCCCGATGGCCGCCCGTCTCTTCTGGCTCTCCAGGGCAGCGATCGCGGCCAGGCTGCGGTGTGCCTTGCAGTGCTGGACGCTTTCGATGGGGAGCTCACGGTCCTCCACGCAGAACCAGGTCTGCTTCCGCACGTCGGCGTGGGCCCGCTTGCTGCGGCAGCACCAGGCTCGTCCTCGCCGCAACCCCAGGACGATGACTAGGTGGTCGGTGTATACCTCGCACGGCTCCGCGGCCCCCGTGGCGGCCGTGCGCGCGTGCCGAAGCACCTGCAAGAAGGCCCTGGTCCAGCAGGGCCACGGGCAAGGGGCCCCAAGCCTGGGCCCTCGCGCGGCCCTCCGCGTCGACCGACATGGCCGCCCAGCCCGTCTGGCCCCACGGTGACCGCCCCAGCTCGGAGCCGTCGCACACGACGACCTCTTGGAACTCCAGCTCGGCGCCAGGGGACGGCCCCACCTCGGGCTCGCCGCTCGCAGGAATGTGCTGAGGAGCGGCTGCCCCAGAGGCTTCGGCAACGACACCGCCCGCCGGCGGGGCCGCCAGGGTCGCCGGGCGGGCGGCAAGGGCAGCCGCGGGCGCCGGGGCCAGGCTTCTGGGCCCAGACCGCGGCGACCCAGAATCGCTCCAGCACGCTGCCGGCGCCCAGCCAGCGGGCGCGCCGCCCTCTCCCGCGAGCGCCTGGGCCGCGCCGGGAGCCGCCGGGGGACACCCGGACACCCGCGGCGAATTCTGAGCGCTCCTGCCCGCGCGCTCATAATTCCCTGGGCCGCCTCCGGGGCCGTCCGGGACCGCGCCGCAGCCGTCGGCGGGGCCGCCAGCGCCCGCGTCGCAGAGGCCCGCGTCGGCACCGCCAGCCAGCGCGGGCGAAACTTCGGCCAGGCCAGCAGCAGCGCCACCAGAATCGCGCCGGTACGCAGCTGGGGCCCGATCAACCGCCATGGGTTTCGGCCCATGGTCCATCCGCCCGCCTTTCTGACACCCACCCTGCACGATGACCAGGTCGTCGCCAGAGGTGGCCTTCGCCGAGGTCGGACTGCGCGCGCATTCGCCTCCTGGGGGCGTCCTGGGTGGCCCCGGCAGCCGCGTCCTGGGCGGCCCTGGCAGCCGCGGCGGCTGCCCCGGGAGCCCCAGCAGCGGCTCTGGCGGCCCCTCCGGTGGCCACGGCCGGCGCCCAACCCAAAAGTGACCTAACTTGCCTTAGGTCACTTTTGAAATCCGCCGCCGGTGGGGGGGCGCGGCGGCCTCCTGAGCGGCCACGGCGGCCCCGTCGGCGGCCCTAGCCGCTCCTCAGGCGGCTGCCGCTCTTCTAGTAAATATGCTCCTCTCCGCCTCATTCTGCACTTGCCTCTTCTGCTGCCTGCCTTGTCCTACCTTGATACTGACATGCAGCTGTTTGCTGCTCAAGCGTGAAAAGGAGCGCGCCAGCCTTCGGCCTGCGCCCGTCGTCGGTCGTCGGCCGGCCAGACCTCCTCCCTTCCTATACTTGAGTGCAGTTGTTTAACGGATAGTTTCATCGATGTCTCATCCCGTACCCTCTACCACTGAGCAGAGTCAACATGAGACCTTAGTTCCTTTGGCATCTTACCCCGGTTCTCAGAGGAAAGACTGGTTATCAGCCGAAACCCGCGACCAAGTCGCAACAGGGATGAGCTATCATGAGACAGCCGAATTGCCCGTCGGATCGCAAGTTGTACAACGTGACGGGCAAGAACAACAGGACAGCGGCCCGGGGAGGGGCCGCCTTCCCTCTTCTTCTAAAACCATTCGGATTTCTCGCGGAAGGGGTAGGGGAGAAGTTAAAGATTTGTCAGTAGATGATTCTCCCTCTCAAATTCCAATCGGCGATCGTGAACAGACCCCAGACCCGACGAGGCGGGATGGCACAACAGCTAATGTCAGACGAGGAGCCTTTTCATGTTGGATTGCTGAATCCTTTGAAACAGTACATTCCAGCCCGATTGCCATGCGGACTATCGTGCCGGCCGCTGGTCAAGCCAGTGGGTCGCGAGAAGCTGAGGAGTCCGGCGGTGTGTACCTCACCGTCCCAGACGGATGGGGGAACGCTCAAGGGACTCACCCCATCCCGATAGCCTTGAACGGACAAGCCGGCCAAGATAGTGATGAACAGCTTGATGATGAAGACGACATAAACTCCATGGAGGAAGACGTTGAATACGCCAACTATCAAGTATCATTACTCTGTTTTGGAATTTCCGCGAGATTGCCCGCGCCGCGCACAAAGCGGGGGGCGCTGTTTGCCTCGAATGACCAACTCAGTGTATTTATTGGAGGGATCCCCAGGGGAAAGAGTTCATGAGAGAACTTGAGTTTGTCAAAACGGCTTTGCATGGGCGTGCGTATGGATTGAGGGACAGCAAGGGTAATTTCATGAAAAAGCCTTGGGCGATTGCATCCACATCTCACGACGTGACGGAGGGACATGAGCGCAAGTGTGATGGCACGCATGAGCATGTTGAGGCCAGAGGAAGGGAGTGTAAGTCAGCGGAAGATTACACGGATGCCTTCGCCAAACAGGTTCACATTGTTGTTGCTCGTGCCGCGGGGCGCATGCTGTCGTCTCGTCGTCGCCCCGTCACCTCTTCTGATTCCATATGTGCTGCTGCCGTTTTGTCTCCAGAGCTTGCGCGGGCTGCCCTGCGGCCGGCCCCCCCCTTGGACCGCGCGGCCGCCTCGTTGCGGCTGCGCGGGCCTTGCCTGCCGCGGCCCTCGCGCGCCCGATTGGTCATTGGCCAAACCCATGTGCCAACCGCTGGGTACCCCAGCGGCTAAGCCGTCGGGGGAGGATCTGACTTCGGTTTGCTAGGATGATATTATTCCCCACATGCTTCGTGGGGTTATGGTTCTCCCCTGCCGCGCCGCGCCCGCGTCTCACCCACGCCCGCCCTCCTCTCTCTTTCTTCCTCCCCTCGCTCACACACGCACACACACTTCACTCTTCCCCCCCTCGTCACAGCACTGCTCAGCTCAACTCACCTCAGCACAGCACAGCTCAGCTCAGCACAGCACAGCACAGCTCGGCTCAGCTCAGCGTAGCTCAGCACAGCCCAGCACGGCTCAGCTCAGCACGGCACAGCACAGCTCGTGGCACTTTCTCGACACCACAGGGGGTGCGCAGGGGTTGGTCTCTCAGCTCGGCCGCTATCCACGACACTGGCGCAAAGCCTAGCAGGCGTGGCACTCTCTCGACACCAAAGGGGGTGGGCAGGGGGTGGTCTCACTGGCGCAAAGCCTAGCAGGCGTGGCACTTTCTCGACACCACAGGGGGTGCGCAGGGGGTGGTCTCTCACCGCGGTCCGCATCCACGACACCGGCGCAAAGCCTAGCAGGCGTGACACTCTCTCGACACCAAAGGGGTGGGCAGGGGGTGGTCTCTCAGCTCGGCCGCTATCCACGACACTGGCGCAAAGCCTAGCAGGCGTGGCACTTTCTCGACACCACAGGGGGTGCGCAGGGGGTGGTCTCTCACCGCGGTCCGCTATCCACGACACTGGCGCAAAGCCTAGCAGGCGTGGCACTTCTCGACACCACAGGGGGGGCAGGGGGTGGTCTCTCAGCTCGGCCGCTATCCACGACACTGGCGCAAAGCCTAGCAGGCGTGGCACTTTCTCGACACCACAGGGGGTGCGCAGGGGGTGGTCTCTCAGGGGGTGGGCAGGGGGTGGTCTCTCAGCTCGGCCGCTATCCACGACACTGGCGCAAAGCCTAGCAGGCGTGGCACTTTCTCGACACCACAGGGGGTGCGGAGGGGGTGGTTTCTCAGCTCGGCCGCTATCCACGACACTGGCGCAAAGCCTAGCAGGTGTGGCACTTTCTCGACACCACAGGGGGTGCGCAGGGGGTGGTCTCTCAGCTCGGTCGCTATCCACGACACTGTCGCAAAGCCTAGTAGGCGTGGCACTTTCTCGACACCACAGGGGGTGCGCAGGGGGTGGTCTCTCAGTTCGGCCGCTATCCACGACACTGGCGCAAAGCCTAGCAGGCGTGGCACTTTCTCGACACCACAGGGGGTGCGCAGGGGGTGGTCTCTCAGCTCGGCCGCTATCCACGACACTGGCGCAAAGCCTAGCAGGCGTGGCACTTTCTCGACACCACAGGGGTGCGCAGGGGGTGGTCTCTCAGCTCGGCCGCTATCCACGACACTGGCGCAAAGGCTAGCAGGCGTGGCACTTTCTCGACACCACAGGGGTGCGCAGGGGGTGGTCTCTCAGCTCGGCCGCTATCCACGACACTGTCGCAAAGCCTAGCAGGCGTTTCTCGACACCACAGGGGGTGCGCAGGGGGGGTCTCTCAGCTCGGCCGCTATCCACGACACTGGCGCAAAGGCTAGCAGGCGTGGCACTTTCTCGACACCACAGGGGGTGCGCAGGGGGTGGTCTCTCAGCTCGGCCGCTATCTCGCAAAGCCTAGCAGGCGTGGTACTTTCTCGACACCACTGGGGGTGCGCAGGGGTGGTCTCCTCAGCTCGGCCGCTATCCACGACATTGTCGCAAAGCCTAGCAGGCGTGGCACTTTCTCGACACCATAAGGGGTGCGCAGAGAGTGGCCTCTCAGCTCGGCCGCTATCCACGACACTGGCGCAAAGCCTAGCAGGCGTGGCACTTTCTCGACACCATAAGGGGTGCGCAGGGGGTGTTCTCTCAGTTCGGCCGCTATCTACGACAATGTCGCGAATCCTAGCAGGCGCGGCACTCTCTCCACACCATGAGGGGTGCGCAGGGGGTGGTCTCTCAGCTCGGCCGGTATCCACGACATTGTCGCAAAGCTTAGCAGGCGTGGCACTTTCTCGACACCATAGGGGGTGCGCAGGGGGTGGTCTCTCAGCTCGGCCGCTATCTACGACACTGTCGCAAAGCCTAGCAGGCGTGGCACTTTCGCGACACCACAGGGGGTGCGCAGGGGGTGGTCTCTCAGCTCGGCCGCTACCCACGACATTGTCGCAAAGCCTAGCAGGCGTAGCACTTTCTCGACACCATAGGGGGTGCGCAAAGGGGGGTCTCTCAGCTCGGCCGCTATCCACGACACTGTCGCAAAGCCTAGCAGGCCTGGCACTTTCTCGACCCCCTAAGGGGTGCACAGGGGGTGGTCCCTGAGCGCGGTCGCTATCCGAGCCGGTCGTCCTTTCCTGACACCATAGGGGGTGCGCAGGAAGTGGTCCCTGAGCGCGGTCGCTATCCGAGCCGGTCGTCCAATGCAAAGCAGGAGTGGTGCTCCCTCGACACCATAGGGGGTGCGCAGGGGGTGGTCCCTGAACGCGGCCGCTATCCGAGCCAGTCGTGGCCGCCATCCGAGCCGGTCGTCCAGGGCATAGCAGGAGTGGCACTTCCTCGACACCATAGGATGTGCGCAGGAGGCGGTCCGTGAGCGCGGCCGCTACCCGAGCCTGTCGTCCAGGAATTGCGCAGAGGGCAGTTTTGGCTCAAGCAAGAGTCCCTTTCTCTGGCGGCCAAAGGTGATCATAGAGCGCCCAAATGTGCCATGTCCGCGCTGCCGCCTCCGCGCGAGCAGCTCCGGAACTCAATGCTAGAGATGGGTGCCGAGGTGAGTTTAGATGGTTTGCGCAAGTATGTTGAAAGGCATGGGAACGACTGGGTGTAGAACGCAGGATTACGCATGGAAGATAATGAAAAGCAAACACAGAAGCTTTAAATTAAGTGTGTGGGGTTCCTCGGTAGCGTAATGCATGAACTCGCTCCTGAGTTGCCTGAGGAGGATGAACCCCCGATCGAGCCTACAGGAAAGGCTCCTTCCAATCCAATTCGAAAGGCGCCCCCATCGGCCCAGCCGAGCGGCGGCGTCGCCCCGCCGGCCCAGCCGGCCGGGGAGACGGCTGACCCTTTTAGTCCGAGTGATCTCGCGATGAATGTTGACATCGAAATGGAGGGTGGCGTTGAGATTCACGCAGAAGAGATTGCAGCTCGCAAGAGAGCTGCCTCCGCTGCCATTGATGACAACAAGTCTGCCAAGAGGACAGCTGTCTCATCACAGGGGAAATATAGTCCCCGCGAGGAGAGACCCATCTTTCGTTGCTTTCCTGACAAGACCGAATGGTCCAGGCCCAGTTATGCCGGGAACATTAAGTTTGCACGCAAAAAGGGATGGAGTTGGCGCTTCACGATGTGGGGACACAATATATTATATATTCGGGGCGACCAAGTCGTTACCGCACTGAAGGCAGATTTAGCCGACACCTCCCAAACGATCTTTGAGCGTCTATTTTCTCGTGTCTCACAAGATCCGCGGGTCGTCCATTGGACGACATTCGACAGAAAGGCAACGTGCCGTTTTGATTGTGCTTCCCCAAACAATTATCAGATTCCTGAGGGTACTCACTTTCAGTCATGCCCTGATGAAATGACGAAGCTGGTCTGCAGATTGTACACGAACGAACCGGGAGAGACTCGACGTCCTGCCCGAACCCTCGAAAAGGGAGAGGTCGTGGGCCCCGCCGTTGGCCCAGCCATTCGGCGGAGGACGATATACGGTGATTTTGTGAGCGTCCCAGTGAGGGACAGCAATGGTTGAATATTTGGGGCCCTTCGCCACGTACACCGCCCCGTGGCAAAGCCACCGGGGACGGCTGGGGCACAATATATGCCCTGCCTGATGCCAAGGGCAGACCTTACTTGCCCGCGCATGTTGTTGAGGAGGCCCTCGCCGATTCAGCCAGGGCCAATTATTTTGAGTCTTCCCCTCAGCAGGCGGTGGCCTGGCGCAGGGCAGCACCTCGGTGGGCGCGCCCATGCGACTTCAAGGAATGGCTCGCGGGTGATGACCTTGAAGACGATGCTGGTTCGACTGAAAAGCCACGCACCCCGCCAGACGCAGAGGCTGAGGCTGACCAGCACGACCCAGTCGTTGCTGGTGAAAGGCCATCTTTGCCCGAAGGTCCTGAACAGCGACGCCTTGAGGCGCCCTCTGAGGGCCCTCCTAACTATAAAGAGAAGGGCCCCGCCAAGGCGCCGAAAAGGCCTCGCTTGGGAGCGGAGACGTCGACCGACCCAGTCGGTTCGGCAAGCTACCAAGCGAACATCGCCATGACGCATCCTTTGGCTAGGTCTGACCCGCATCAACCCTTGGGCAGCCCTGGAGCTGGTCGGCAGGCGGCCGGCGGATCATCCGACGGGTCAGCCTCGAAGCCGGCTGCCCCGCCCGGCCAAGCCGATGGCGGGGCGGGCGGCGGCTCTCCTCCCGGCCCAGCCGGTGGTGGAGGTGCCCCGTCCGGCCCAGGCGGCTCTCCCACTGGAAACCTTTCTCCTTCCGGTAACCCCCCTAGGGGCGGCGGCGGAGGTGGGCCCCCGGGTGCGGGGTCGACGGCAGTGGATGACGATCGGAAATGACCCGCCCTATCTTGGCCGGGGCCCCTGGAACGTCCTCGACTACCATTGGTTGAAGGGAGAGTTTGCTGCGGACCCCAAGCCGCCACTGCAGGAATGGGGCTCTCGAGTCTCCGAGATTCTTCAGATTTATGTTGATATTACAGACCCTCGGTTGAAGGCCTCGGCATGCAAATTGTCGTTTCTTGAGAAGTGCCAGGCTGTAACTGAGATTGCCCACAAGAGTGGACATTCGTGGATTCCTTTTGTCGGCGAGGACATTGCGGCCATGATGGCCACAGGCAAGTCTGTTGAGGACTTGTTCCACCCTTTGTGCTTGATGGAATATCAGCAATGCAAGTTTTGGTCCTGCTCCATCTATATTGTTTCTGATTCTACGATCGCGTTTCGGAATGCGCCCAGGGAAGCCACGAAGAGCCATTTCCCTCCATTCTTTCTGCAAGATCACGTTCATGACATTTCCTCTAAGATCATGAGTGGCCGCATGGCCCCCGATCTTCGGGAAGCGGCACAGAACCACAAATGGTCAGAGCACCAGTGCTATCAGAAAGGGATTCACACGCCGGTGCGCTACATATTTTGGAACTTCAGCGACATTGCTGATACGACCTGTGACTTGGTTGGGGTTGGCGCGGAGGGAAAGCGACAGGATAATCCAACCCTATTCGATGGAGCCCTCCGAGTCATGGTGAAGGCAGCCGAACGCCTTGTGGACGAAGCAGTCTCTCGCTCGTCTGATGGAGCGATTGAGATCATGTGCGTTGGTGGGGGCCACAGGTGCTGGAGGTCTGCCAGAGGCAGCGTTAACCGTGTGTGGGATGACGTTGCCTCCCTTGTACGGGCTCGAATGAACCGTCGGATTGAGGACTACAAAGCTGCGGGAACGTTTCCGCGCGTCATGATTATTGACGGTTCTTGCCTCTATCGCAAACTACAGCACCCGCAGGGAGATTTCTATCATTTTCAGACAGATGGTGAAAGCTAAGGCGACCGAGATGTGCGTTGAGCACATGTTTAAGGCGGCTAAACTCGCCGCATTGTTCTTTTGCCAACCCTCCGGCGGCCCGGCCGTTCAGGGGGGCAACCCATCGACGAAGAAAAGAGCCGATGGATATACGATGGAAGAGGCTACCATTGATGAGCTAGTCATGCACTGGCCAGACAAGAGCCCCACAGAGAACAACGTGCCCAAGTCTGTGCTTAACACTCGTCCGTTTGCGAAACCTTTGAACCCCATTAGGTTCCCTGCCGTCCAAGACGGGTCAGGGGGCGGGGCTACTCATTACAATTATTCCGTTGCGTTCATTGAGTTTCTTAAGCGAGGGAATGCACATGCAGACTTTTTCCCGCGGCAAGATAACCCTTGTTTCTTGCCGAGATGTCAGCCCTTTTGTCCGGGAGTGCCCCCGAAAGGGAAACGCCTTCGATTGCCAAATGAAGGAGTGCAAAATGATCAACATATGCGCCCGGCTGTAGAGGAGTTGAAGAAGGCAGCATCTGTTGCCGTACCCAGTGTTCCAGCCGCCTCGGGTGACGTTACTGCGGCGCGGGCGGCCCAGCCGCCCCGCGGTCCCGCTCTTGCTCCTGCGAAGGGCGTACAGGATGCTAAGACGCCTGGTGAAGCGGCGGAGGGCGCTCTCCGCTTGAAATGCCCTGTTGGCAAAGGAACCAAGCTCAGCGGTAAACACAGATTCCCACAGCGCGTCAAAGAAGGGGGCAACCTCGATAACCTTGCTGATTGGGAACACGAATGGCCGGTGCATCAGCTTGATCAGAAGGTTAAGAAGTTGCCCTATAGTAGTGCGCTGAACACAGAACCAGTTCTTCATAATTTCCTCCGACCATTCACTGTAGCGAGCGGTGAGCTCTACAGACCTATGATGCCTGGGGATGCTTACCCAGGGGAGGAAGGCCGTGTTGCACTAGTGGCGAAAGGGGAAAACCCGGCCCGCAGCAAAGAGTTCGGCATGATCCAAGTTCACGCCACTGGAGTGGCATGGTTCGGTTTCCAGATGCTGCACCCGTCCACGAAGACCCCGGTCTTGGAACCCAATTATTTGGTTCCCAATTGGGCACGTTTCTTTGTGATTAAAGCCGATCGGTCGCGTGGAGACCCAAAGGCTACCGTTGCTGATCGCCTGAATTGGGCGAAGTTGTCGACGAAGACCCACAGGGCGGGCATCAATCACTGTGTACAGCTCACTTTGCCCTTCTACGTAACGGAAGAAAATATTGGGGAGCTCCGAGACCCGTCCTCAGGCTGGAGTAGACAATATCATGGTACGTCTGCGACCGCTCTCCATTCGATTTTGGAGGGCCACCAGTTGCTTACATCGGATCCTCTATACGGACGAAGCATTTAGCAGAAAAAGGTTGGTGTGTATTCTTTTCCTTGTACCAACAATCCTTCCACGCATACTGTATATTCTGTTGCGGAAGAGACTTTTGGAGATGGCATCTGGGCAACTGCGGAGATCATTTTCTATGCGAAGCCTATAATCATCAAGGGCTCGCCCGATCAGTTTGTCAGTGAACCATCCCAGATGGTGTTATATGAGCTTCGCCTCTACCATTGGACTCCTGCAGCACTTCATGTCACATCGGCGTATGCCTTCTTGCAACATGTCGCTAGACAAAGGGGATGGCCCTTGGAGCAAGAGTTCGGGGTCGAGCGGTATCTCGACAAGGAGAGAGAGGCTGCCACGGACCAAGTCCGAAAGGCACAGAGCCAGCGGGTCCCAAATTTAGGGGCCATTGTTTGGCAGAAGGATCGAAGCCCTTACCATGAGAATCGTAGTGACGTTGATGACATTTGGCCATGGCTCCAGGATAAAGGAGTCAGGCTCACTAAGATCAATCCGTTGCACTAAGATCAATCCGTTGACGCGCGGCGCGCCGAGGGGCGGCCCTGCCGCAGCCTCGGCGCCCGCGCGAGGCCGAGGGCCCGCTGACGAGTTGGATTGAGGAGGCCCGGCAGAAAGCTGATACAGCAGAGAAGGCAGCGCGAGACAAGCACATGGCGACCTGGAAAGTCAAGCTGGCCAAGGCGGCCGAGGGCACAGCGGGCTTGCTTCGCGCATTCAGCAAGCCGGCGCCGTTGTGGCAGCCCAGGAATGCCGAGGACCCAGCCACCTCGGCGGCGCCTGGGAGCGCAGCGGCCACAACGCTGGCGGAGTGGGCCGGGTTGTGGCAAATAGGCCAGCCGGTGCAGGAGGAAGAGCGGCCGTGGCTTAAGGCGTTGCGCGAGCCCCTCCCGCCGATGGAGCAGTCGGCGCTGCGGGACTTGGCCAGCGCTGCAAGAAGCGCGCGGGCATTGGCGCGGGCCGCTGGCACACGTCCATGCTAGACGGCATCTCGGACGAGGGCGTCGCTGCAGCGCTGAAGGAGACGGAGCGCACCCTGATCTGGCCCACCAAGGCGGACCGCATCGTGGTGTTCCTTATCCCCAAGTCGGCCACCAATGACAGGACGATCGGCTTGCTGTCGACCTTGGTGCGCGAGTGGGAGTGGGTGCGCGCTCCCTACCTTCAGCGTTGGCGTCGCGAGCATCCTCGCAGTTGGGATCTCACCACGCGCGGCCGCGGTGGGGAGTGGGCGGCGTGGGAGGCGTTGGCGGCGCATGAAGCGGTCGACCCACGCTCCGAGGATCCCGATCTTGACGCGGTGGCCACGGCCATTATGGACTGGATCGAGGCCTTTGAGAAGGTGCCCTTGGTCAAGCTGTGGCAAGCGGGCCTCCGCTGGGGCTTCCCGCCGTCCATCCTCGCTGCGGTGATGTCCATCTTCGCGATGGCCAGGGCGCCAGTCGTCGACGGCTGCTTCGCGGACGAGGTGGAGACGCAGAAGGCCATTGTGGGCGGCAGCATGCGCTCCATGGCCTTGCCTCGCATGCTGCTGATGGACGGGGTGGATTGCCTGGTCGCGCGCTACCCGCGCGTCGACTGGAAGCTGTACGTGGACGACCTTCGTGCGCAAGAGCGAGGGAAACAGAAGGCCTTGGTCGACGAAGCTCCAGGAGTGGCAGAGGCGGCCACGGCCGAGTTTGTCAAGGCGGGCCTGGCCTTTTCGCTCGGCCGGGGTGGCGAGCGTTACCAGCTGGCCAGCGCGCCGTGGCTGCGGAACGCGCTCATGCCCATCGTGGAGCGCAAAGGGATCAAAGTGCAAGCGACGGGCGTGCACCCCGGGGTCGACATGCCGATGTCCAGGCAGGCAGCCAGGAGCAAGCGGCAGCAGCGGGCCGCGGCCTTGGGCAACCGCACCAAGCGACTGGTCGGACTCTAACGCAAAGGCAAGCACTGGGCGAATGGAGTTGTCTCCATCTTCCGCGCAGACCTAAAGCCATCCTGCACGCGTGGCGCCAAGCGCCTGGGGATGTCCGACAACCACCTGCTGGCACTCAGACGGTCTGCGGCCAAGTCGCTGCGCGGCAGGGTCGGCGGGGCCTCGCTCGCGCTGCTGCAGGGCAAGCAGGGCGACCCCATCTACGAGGTCTCAGCGGCGCCCGTGGTCGAGTGGGCCACGGCCGTCTGGGACAGCGCATTCGCGCCTGAGGTTCTGGCTCAGGCCTGGCGCAGGCAGCAGCGCGAGGTGGGCATGGGAGGCGGCTGGGCAGCAGTTCGCGGTCCAGCAGGGGCCTGCATCCAGTCGCTCAGGCGCGCTGGCTGGAGCTGGACAGCCTGGGGCGCGCGCTGCGCGCGCGCGCCCGGCTGGAGCAGCGCGGCTGCCCGAGGTCTGCCCCATGGACGTCCAGGCCATGTTCCACGAGTGAGAGCTGTGGGCGGAACGCTCCCAAGAGGCCGACCTGGCACAGGTGGCCCCGCGGCCCTTGCTTACGCCGATATTGTGGCCAAGCTGAGGCGCAGGCCCACCGCGGACTGGGGCGCGCATGCTGCCGACACGGCGCGGCAGGCGGCGACGCGCAGGCCGTGGACGCAGGACGAGCTGCACAGGATGGGCAAGGCGCCTTCCCCGTTGTGTCAGGCCTGTGGGCGCGAGGTGGGCACTGCCCACCACCGCTATTACAGGTGCTGCACGGCGGTCGCCCACAGGCTGGAAGCCCCGCGTAAGTGGCAGCGCGTGGCGGAGCAGGAGCCGCACCGTCTGGTCTGGACCCCAGGCTTGATCCGACACCCAGCTGCGGACTGGGCCTTCCAGCTGGTGGAGGATCATGCGCGTCGGCGCGTCGAGCCTCAGCCTGGGGGGGCCCGCCGCCTGCGGCGCAGAGGCCGAGCCGCCCAGCGAGAACGCTGGGGCTTCAGTGGCGGGCGCTGCGGCCCCAGTGGTGGGCGCTGTGGTGGACCCGCACGATTCCGAAGACGAGGAGGGCGTCTTCGGCTTCGGAGGCGGCCTCGACGAGCCGGAGGCGCAGATGTGGGAGGCCGGGGAGGCGGAGGCCAGAAGAGTCTTTCCTCTGAGAATCGGGGAAAGATGCCAAAGGAACTAAGGTCTCCTGTTGACTCTGCTCAGTGGTAGAGGGTACGGGATGAGACATCGATGAAACTATCCGTAACTGCACTCAAGTATAGGAAGGGAGGAGGTCCGGCCGGCCGACGACCGACGACGGGCGCAGGCCGAAGGCTGGCGCGCTCCTTTTCACGCTTAAGCAGCAAACAGCTGCATGCCAGTATCAAGGTAGGACAAAGCAGGCAGCAGAAGAGGCAAGTGCAGAATGAGGCGGAGAGGAGCATATTTACTCCCCCCGCGGCGGGTTTTGTAGAGTCCAACCAGCCACAGCCCGCCTGGCCTGCACATATAAACAGCCACCGGAGCGAACCCCAAAAGCATTTTACCGCTCAACGGTGGTTGCCAGGGGGCTGAGGGCCGGAGAAACCCGACGAATCCCACCAATAGTTAAATAAGAACTCTCTGCCGAAACGATTTTGTCGCTCGGCTTCGCCCGTGGCGACTTTGTCGCCCGGGCCTTGCCTGCTCTCACTTCTTGTGCTATAGGTATCGCCCCGACGGCGGAGACGGAGGTCTCGGATGCGAAAACGAAGAACCTCCCGTCTGGTCAGCAGCCCAATAAGGCGAGGCTGACCTGCCTCCCTTGCCACGGCCAGCGTAGGGAGCTGGCCTGTCGCACTTGTCCTTGTTATTGTTCTTGTTCTCGGAGTATCCCTTGCCTTGCGATCTCCGAAAATAGCACTTGTAGTCATCGGGAAGCACAAAATGCCGCGTCCGAAGCTCGTTGTCCTCACGGGACATCCAGCGAATTGCGGTCTGATGGATCCAATATCCCTGCAACTCGTCGCCCGTGTAGCACGGGTAGTGGACGCTGGGGTTGTGGCCGCCAGCCGCGCGCGCGGCAGCCATGCCCCCGCCGCGCGCGCGCGGGCCTAGACCAATCCCATGTGTCCCTGTCGGAAGAATACCACGAATACTCCTCTCCTGCCGCGCAGGTTTGACCGCCGGCAGAGTACGGAGACTCAGTAGCGTCATCGTTGGCCCGATCGTCTTGGACGTCGGGTCTAAGGGGCGGAGGGGGCGGATCGGGGCGAACAGCTGGGCAGCCCCACCCCTTTCACGAACACTCGTCACTTGCTGCATTTTAGCGTATCTAATAATACCCCTTGCGGCGGTAGCAACCAAAGTACCGAACATGCCGCAGGCAGTGCGAAAGGGGCCTTCCTCTGGATCTTGGAGCTGAGTTGCTTCCTCACATGGATATGACCAGTGGGTGGCCCCTTGCAGCTTCATGCCCTGACGACGGATATCTGCACGACCCTGTCTGCCCAAATCATGGGCCCATCTTTCAATGAGGTCATCTGTCTCGATCGCCGCCCGAATGCGGCAATCAAGCGCGCATGCATCCGTCCGGCGCTTGTCATCACCACGCCCAACGCCTGCGCCGCGGGCAAGAAAACTTGCCCAAGGGTATGCAATGTAACATCCCTCAGCAATGAAACAACTAATGAACTCACGAACAATCACAATCACGCGAATGATGCGGAGACCCAACTGAAGGTCTTGGAAGGTCTTGAACAGGAACCTTCCAGTTCCATTCAATGGTATACCGCACGTCTTCCGGAACATCATGCGTTACTTCGGCCGTCAGTTGTAACCTTTCAGTCTCGTTTGTGCCCGGGCGATAGCTGATGTATTCCATGACATATTGTGCCGCCACATCAATGGCTCCATTCTTAGTCAACGTGATGCTCAACGATTTGTCATCGCGATGAGAATACAATAGTCCATTGGGCTGATCGAAATCAATCCTCCCGTCCAGCATCTGCTGGGTCTGGGACCCGCAGGCAGCAGTGAAATCGAGGGTCATACCTGCGTTCCTCTCATCACCTTCGCGGTTTGACCGGCGGCAGGTTTCACCGAACTGAGAGGGTGTTTAGAACATATTTGATTGCGCCTGCTGACGGACTGGGAAGCACGAGGCGGGCGTGCCACAAAATCATCTGCCCAGGCAACCGGTGGACGTCCGCGAGGGCTAGGCCCTGTGGCGTCCATAGCGGTGCCCTGGGCAACGGGTAGCCAGGGTGCTGCTCCCGTTCTGGCGTCTCGCAATGTCCGAAGAGTTGGCGCAAATGTGTTCGTCGCCTGCATGCTGCGGTCCCATTCAATCCAACCTTCAATTGGTTCAATGCACGAGTCAGATGCTTCTGGCCATTCGAAAGCAGCCAGAGCGGGGCAAGACAAGGGGCGCGCATACTGATCAAGTTCTGTCGCCCAGAGCAGGGGCCACCACTCAGAGAGCGGTGGAGCCTGAACACCTTCTCTTGCAGCCAAATGTGCCAGCCATTTTATGAACCGCCTCTCCAGAGGTTCAAGATACTGAAAGATGGCGCGCCGGCGGCTGGCCCGCGACGTGCTCAGGAACCCGGGCAGGAACACTACCCGGGCGGCTGTTTCCAAAGGTTTGACCTGAAGCAGATTCGCTCGCCAACATAGCGATCGTGCTCCCAAGGCAGCGCTCCATGATCGACAACACGCAACACAATGCCATTGCTCCACAGCGAGTCTCGAATGATCCTGCGTCTGAGTGACTGAAGCAAATAATCATGGGCAACCATGTACTTGTATTTTACTGGATTATTACAAGAGGGGCAACGGCCAAAACCAATTCGCACCCAGTGCAATCCAGCACAGAGGAACCGACCGTCGTCCTCCCAGGGAACAGACTGAATGAATTCGTCGGCCCTTCCAGGCAACGTATGCCTATATTCTGGGAGCAACGTCAAAGTCTCGTCAGTGTGAATCCAACCGAGCATCGAAATGTTATCGAACTTTACTTCATATGAGGTCCACTCCTGATTAAAGATAATTGACCACGACATTCGCTTTTCATCTTGATCCCACCAGTCGTTGACTTTGGCGAGAGTGACGGCTTTGTCGATGTCAGTGAACCTCGGCACCTCACGGGACACGAGGGTCCCGTCTCGGCAAACCCGGCACGAAAAACGGGTGAGCACACGGTCATTGAAAACAAGAATTAATGGCAAGGAATCTCGGTAAGTTGGAAGTTGGTCCCACAGACGGACTGTGTCCACTGCGGGCCATGCTCCAATCGATGGAGGCTCTCCCGGCTGTGGGTCTTGGCCCATGGCACGGTGCTTCTTCACAGGAGGAGGCTCTCCATCCCTTTGCTGGCTTAGCCAGGAGAGAAAATGGTCTGGGCTTTGCATGCTCGGATCCTTCTTGGTCGGAAGAAGCCTCAACAATCCGTAGTCCGCCTCGAGGCAAAGCCCCGAGGCGCTCTTTGGGAACTGAACTTCTCCGACCATGGATTCCACCAACGTCTCCATGTCAGTGATATGAAGGAGGGGCCCATGACACCTGGCTAGGCCAGGGTCATAGGGCACGTGCATCCTCTCAATTGGGGCAGCAAGCGTGGAATGTCCCTGGCACGCTCAATAGAAAACGGGAAGTGGGCACTTAGCCCACTCGACCCCTTGAAAAGGCCAGGCTTTGAAGTCACGCCATCGTTCGTAAACGACCGTCCCATTGATACTGGCAGTGTCTTCAGGGAGCACACCAAGGACTTCCACGGTCCCCGGCTGCAGCGCGGCTAGGCCGTGTGCAGCAAGTGCGTATGTTTGGTAGTTAAGCACATCTTCGTCCATCTTCTCGGCCAGGTCTCCAAAGTAGACCCAGCCTCCCGAGGACCTCGCATGATCAGAACAATGTCTCGCGAGATACTTCGCGAAATCACCAATGCGCTTAGCAAACCCATCTATTCGACAACTTCTGGGTCGCCAAAATTCCGCGCAGCCTAGGGCCGCCGGATTCTCGCGTTCAGCGACCCCCACAACCAACGGGGTCAAGACCTTAAGCGACTGAGGACCAAATACGCTGGGAACATCATCAGAGTAAAATCCAGCACGGAGGAAATCTCGCACCTGTTCAAAAGTGCCCATGTCTACGGAAAGCTCGCCCAATAGTGCAAATATGGGGTCTTCAACGAGCTCCGCAGTGTGTTTGAGCGTACTGAACGTCTTATAGCGAAGGGCCTCTACCCTGGGGGCACGGGACCAGTAGTGTGGGCCTCTCGAACCCTCCGCTTCAGATCGATGGGCGTATTATTAAGAATTCGAATGCGGTCTTTCAACGGAAGATAAAGCTCTTTGCCCCTAAGAGTGGTCAGAGTGCCCGACATTAGTCTCCTGATCGCCCTCTCGGGGCGAACCGTCCGTCGGTTTACGCTGCCGCCTATCGGGGGAAGGTGGCAGCCTTGCTCTGCAGAAGAAGTTGGCAGAGGCTGGGCCAGATCGATAATGCTCCTCCTCAATGGGAATGAGTTCAGGATCCTCTTGATAAGGGGAGTCATTGAGATGGGTAAGATCTGGGCTGGCCTCAAGGGACCCCGGTGTGTCTGGGACACCCGGGGTTCTTTCCACAGAGGAAGGCTCCGCCGCGCTATGTCAACCCGAAGCGACGGCTGGTGGCGATGCCTTAGCAGCGGGTGCAACTTCCTCATCGGAAGAGCTCGGAACATTTTTGGGGGACGATTCGGCAACCTCATGAGGCGCAGCGTGCGACGCAGCAGCATCGTCCGAATCGACCATCATTTGATCTCCCTGCGTCGGTGTAATCTCCGCTCTGGCTGGGCCAGGCGGAGGCGTAGGTACTCTCGCCGTCACGGCTGGGCCGGACGGTGGCGCAGGGGGAGTAGGCAGCCTGCTTCCACTCGCAACAGGTTCGCCTTCAGCGCGAGGCTGTGACCGCTTGCTCTTGGCGGCGATCACAGGAGTAGGAACGAACTCTGGTGCAACGCTTCGGATCTGTTCTACAACAGTGGCTGCAAACTCCTTCCACGAATCCGAGTACTTCCCCAGTTCGTGTTTCCCCTTTTTCTCCGCAAACTCGTATATCCTCTTTGCTGTGTCGATAAACATCCCCATTTCCCGCAAATTATCAGGCTATTCGGCATCTGGCTGCTGTTCAGTAATTGCGCGACGCCATTGACGGAAGAAATCGCGCGCATTCTTCAGCGCGCTGCGTGCTTGCTTGCCTTCAAAGTGGCGATGTGAGATGCATATGATAGATCGGACAATGCTGGATGCAGCGTCGCTCCCCCATGGGGGCAGGGATTCCTCTGGCGAGGGATCTCCATCCGTCTGACTCGGGAGAGATGCCGCAGGAGTGTCCGGCCTTTCATTGCCTCCGGGGCGATCAGAGCCCACATCCTCGGCAGTCTTGGCTTCCGTCTCGATTGCCACAGCCTTTGCGATGGAGCTTTCGGCCCGCGCAGCCGGGTCCATCCCAGCGCTGCCTTGGGCAGGCTGGGAAGGCCCCGGATGAGCTTTTAAATGTTGTCGTTGTGGCGCCGCCTTGGGCGCGACATCAGCTTGCTGCAGTCTGCGGTCAGCACGCGGCGAACGCTCACCGCTCCACCTCTTGGCCCGAGGAGGGGGCCTGGGCACGCGGAGACTTGGTGACCAAGTCGGCTTACTTGGAGGCGCAGGCCAAGCCTGGGGCTTGCCTGTCGCCGTCTCTGAGCCCGCTGGCTTGGCCGGTGGCTGCGTAGCCGTAGGTGCAGCACCAGAGGGCCTCGCTCACGGCCTCTCCCCAGTAGCTTCGCTGCCGGCCGAACGAACAGAAGGGTTGTCATTTCCAGTATCGAGGCGAGCCACCTTAGCCGCTGGAGGCTTCGGCGCACGCGCCTCTGGACTCGGATGGAATGGTGGCCGGATTTCTTCGGCGCATCGTCCTCCGACCTAAGTGGGGTTGAATCCTTCATCGGCACGACGTTCGGCGACTTGGCCGGGGGCGGCGCCATCTTCATGTCAGATAGTGGCGGGGGCTTCTTCGGCACATCGTCCGCTGTCCTAACTGGCGACGGCATCTCCCTCGGCGGGGGAGGAGGTACAAGCGCGCTCACAACTGCTTCAGCATCGGGGGGGGGGAGGCACCTCCTCAGCCACGGCTTTGCCGGGCGGAGACTGGGGCGCTCTCTCGACCTGGGACACAGGCTTCCCCCGCGTCCAGGGCACCCAGGCCTCGCTCCGCCTCGCGCCCCAGCAGCCGCTCAAGCTGCATTCGCTGCTGCAGCTGCTCCGCAACGCCCTGGTCGTAGCGCGCCTGCAGCTGCACCAGCGTCTGCTCCGGCCAGCGCCACAAGCGGCCCGTGGCCGTCGTCGCCGAAGGTTTGGCTTTCGGCGGCTCCGCCACGCGCTGATTCCTGAAGACGGGAACGCCCTCTCGGCAAACTTCGGGCCTGTGCGCAGTCCATTCCAACCCTCTCAAGCTGCACGCCTCCTTCTCCACGCGGCCGACCACCGCCGCCCATGCTTGCGTCGCCACCTCCTCACTAGTGAATCGAGGGCAGCTGGGGTAGGACGGTGGCTCGGCCATGCACCCGACGATGCGCGGCGGCAGCGGCTTGGGCCGCATCAGCACCTTCTCCCAGGCCTCGAGGGGCCGCATGGCCAGCCTCAGGCCCACTGGCTTGCGAGGCGCCGTGGGTCACTCCTCATCGACCCACACGCTGACCAACCGCTTCTCCAGGGAGGCGTCGACCACGAAGTAGTCGATGGTGCGGCCGATCGCGCCACTCCTGCATGTCCCAAGCGATGTCGTCGGGTAGGCGATGGCTCCGCCTCACGGCAGCCCCGTCCTGCGCAGGCGGCCCAGCACGTGGCGGAGCAGATTCTCATTCCGCTCGCCGAGGCCTTCGCCCGCCCACAGATAGACGCTGGCCACTTTGAGCCTGCTGCCCATCGCTACCCAGGCCATGACCTCGCGCCCCTTGCTCCTGGGCGGGGGGGCGCCCCGGGAGGTGGTACCTGCAGCGTGCGCCGAGCCGATGTGCCGAGGCGCTGCAATGGCGATTCCTGCTGATGTGCCCACCTCCTCGTAGCCGTCGAAGGTGGCCACCGCTGCCACTGGGGCGTGCCGCCAGCCCTCGTTGGCCAGCGACGTCTTGGCGTCGCCCCGTGGCTTCGTCTCCTGCAGCGCGTAGCAGCACCTCCTCGCAGCAGCGGCTTCGAGCAGCCGCGCGCGGTGCGTGCCCCAGCCCGAGCGTTGAAGGTCCAGATCTCGATCTCTCCTTCCTTGGCTCCGCTGCGTGGCCTCTTCTGCCAGAGCAGGCGCCTCCGCGAGTGGCCCTGTAGCCGCCCTGCACCTCTGGCGGGCCACGGCTCGCGACGCCCCCGAGCCGCCAGGTGACCTCCTGCCTGCCGGGCTGCGCCCTGGGAAGGCCCTCGGGCCGATCACGCCACCCCTCGGGGTTCCAGTCCTCTCCTGGCCAGTCTGGGACCAGGGCGGATTGCTGCAGATGCCAAGCGACCGCCCCCCGCCACGGGGAGAGGCCATAACCCATCTCTTGCCTGCTCAACACCAAGTAGAGCATGCTGCTACCCCGTCCGCTGGCGCCTGAGTTGCTTCTCTTGTTCCTCTTGCAACACTTCCAAATACCGCTTGTAGTGCTCAGGTCGGGCTTCTCGGTCGGGCGCGGGCCGTTTCCCGTTGAGCCCCTCTTGCTCCTCCTCTGTGAGGTCAGATGTTCTTGCCTCCTGGTCGACGGCCATGCCGCCTCTTTCTCCAGCCGCCGCTCCTGCCTGCCCCACTGCTGCAGGCTCGCTACTGCCTGGCCCACCAGGCTGCGCAGGGGGAGCAGCAGCCTCGCCGTCCGCCCGCTGCTGCGCCAGGCCTGTCGCGAGCCGCTCGAGCCCCGCTGTGGGGCCCAGGTCGCCCAGGCTGGCTCCGGCCCGGCTGGCGAGCTGCTCGAGCTGCGCGCGGCGGAGATCCACGTCCGTGGCTGGGGCCCATGACTCGGGGCCCTCGGCCGCCGCGCGCGCCTGGATCTCGAGCTCGCGCGCCCTCGCCTCGGCCTCGGCCTGGCGGCGCTCCTGCTCGCGAGTCTGGGCCGCCAGCAAGGCCTCCTGGAGCTTGCGCGTCTCGGCAGTAGCTGCCTCGCGCTGCTTGGTTGCCTCGGCCGCCTTGGCATTGGCCTCGCGGAGCTGCGCCGACAGTGGCTTCGCCTTGTCGCGAGCTTCGCGCGCCGCTGCAATTTCCTTGTCGCGCTGATCGAGGCCTTGCAGCCGCCATGCGGGGGGGGCCCACTGTGCGGGAGGGACTCGAGCTGCTTCCGCGCGGCCAGGAACCGTTCAAGGTCACTCGGCCTGTCCTTATCCGCGGCCCACGGTGGACCCCCATCCCACCGTCGGACTTGCCAGCACTGAGCTCGGCGCTGGCGGCCTCGAGCTTCTTCACCTCCTTGAGCGCCGCCCTGAAGTCTGCCTCGCGCGTGAGGTTGGGCGGCTATGCCTTACCGCTCCCCCTCTGCGCCTTTGGCTTCTGCTTCCCGCACTTGCGACGCACTTTGCGCGAGCCCCAGTTCGCCCCCGCGCCGCAGGCGCCACGCGTCAACAGGGCTGCCTCGCCCGGCTTGGGCAACTGCGCCCCCGCGCCGCCGTGCCCGCTGCCGAACGTGAAGATTTTGCCTTCCTGTCTGCCACCAGCTGCCAGCCGCTGCCGTTGCCAGCCTTCCGCGCGCCCCACGCGCCGATGCGAGCCCACGTCGGGCCGTGAAGCCGTTCGTTTGTGTAGATTTGGGCTCTGCCATGCACTTCCCTTGGTGCTCAGTGCGCTTCTTCGAGACTAGCACCCTACGAGAGTGTGCCATGGCCTTGAGCCAAAATGGCTACGGGTATAGTTGTGCGTGTGTTGCGTGTTGTGTGCTGTGTGTTGTGTTGTGTGTGTGTGTGTGTGTGTGCGTGCGTTTGTGTTTGAGTTTGTGATTGCGTTTGTGTGTGTATGTGCGCTCGATCATCCTCAGGACGTGTGTTGGCTGTGTGGTGTGTGTGGTGTGTGTGTGTGTGTGTGTGTGTGCTGTGTGTGTTGTGTGTGTGATGTGTGTTGTGTGTTGTGTGTTGCGTGTTGTGTTTGTGTGTTTTGTGGTGTGCCTCTGTTGTGTGTGTGTGTGCTAGTGCTTGTGTTTGTGTTGTGTGTGTGCGTTCGATCATCATCAGGACCTGTGTTGTCAAAGTGTGTATGTGTGTTGTGTGTGCCGTGTTTGAGCTAAGCGCGTTTGTGTGTGTGTTTGTGTGTTTGTGTGTTCGATCATGCTCAGGACGTAAATTGTCCAAGTGTGTAATGTGCGTTGTATTAACGTGTGTTGTGTGTTGTGTGCGTTGTGTATGCTTGTGTGTTGTTTGTGTTTGTGTGTTTGTGTATGTGCTCGATCATCCTCAAGACCTGTGTTGGCCAAGAGTGTGCGTGTGTGTGTGTGTGTTGCTCCGTGCAGCCTAACCGATAGCATGCAGCCTGTGGTGGCTCTCGCTAGTTACACCGCCTGCGTCGTATTCAGGATCTTCGGGAGACAAGCACACGTTAGCAATGACACGCTTTCTGAGGACTATCGAGCCGAGCGGAGGGGAGGGAATATCGCAGAGCTGGTGGCGCGCAGGAGGGGGGTACAGTCAAAATTGATAGTAAGGATGCGCGGTGAGGATGTAAGCCCCTTGTGCGCCCCATGTCGAGGCTCTTCGACTGGGGCTGGCCATCGAGAGTAGTTAAGGATGGACCGAAAAGGCGAGGATGCAAGGGTACCCTTGGGAAGGTTACCCATCCTTACCATCGGTTTCATTTGCAGGGCGAGGGGGAAGGACTCGGGCCCTGGACGGACCCCTCCGCGCCCGACTGGCGCAAGAGCAGGCGTCAGAAGATTGACAATCGAAGGTGGTTGGTGGCGCGCAGAACGAGGGTCGTGGCGAGTCGGGCGGCCTTCTAGGAAGGCGCTCCGCCTCTTACGCGGCCCTCGCCGGCTGCCAAGGCGCCTTCTCGGGAGCCTCCCAGAGGGGGCACATCCCCTCTGAGAGGCCCCCGAGCCCTCTCAGAAGGCTGCCACCCTCACCCCACCATGTTGTGCGCGCCGCCAGGGTAGGGATGGGGAGGGGGAGCAGCGGAGGAGGGGGAGGAACTGATGGAGTGTGGCAGGGTGATTTAGTGGCGAGGGGGAGGAACGGGAGGAGGCGAGAGGGGCCAGGGGTTGCGCGGAAAACGGGGCATGGGGTGGAGACTGGGGGAAGGGACGGCGAGCTAAAAGTGGGATGGTCACCCGGCTGGCGAAGGGGAGGACGCTGAACTCGCTCGTCAACCGGGTGCGAATCCCGCCCCCTCTCCGGAGGCGCGATCGCTTCGGAAAGGATTGTGATATGGAAGATAGTCGATGAATCTTCTTACTCGCGCGGCGAGGGGCGTAACTCTAAGGCCAAGGGTCCTAGTTCGAAACAAAAACGGCGGCGGTAGAGCAAGGAATGAAACCACAGGGCCCTCGAGGCTTCTGGGGGAAACGCTCTCGGGCCTCTTACATTCCTGGGGAGTGAGCTTGATTTACACTCCTCCTAGTCGCCGTCTGGGGCGTCTGAGCGGGGACTATAACAAGTCACTCGCCAGAAACTGCATTGCAAACAGGGAGATGATTATCGAGATAATCTATAGCAAGCAAACGGCTTGCACGGCATACAGGGTATACTCAGCTCTCAGCGCCGCTGACGCTTAATCAAAGTCAAAACTAGCGATGGCAAGAGTTCGATCGCGAAGCGACAAAACCCAAAATATATAGCCATCTTAACTGAACGGGTGTGATCGTCATCACAAATAAAAAAAAGACTGCACACTGAACGAATGAAGTTTCTCGAAAAAACGCGGAATTACATGTGGATCTTTGGCCGGGCGTAAAATATGAGCGGCAATGCGGACTAACGTAAATATTTAGCCGGGTATGAAATCTGAGCGGCAATGCGGACTAACGTATGAATAGCCGAATACGAAATCTGAGCAGCAATGCGGACTTACGTTGAGTAGCCGGGTATGAAATCTGAGCAGCAGAATATTGCCGGTCCGATCGGCCAATCTGCCGTCCGTAAACCAAGCGGGGTTCATTTTTCTTTCTTTGGCTTCGCCAGTTTGTCCGTCAGGTCGGATCCTCGCCAGCAGTATCTGCCTGTGAGCTTCCACCAGCGGCCCATGAGATCGTTCATCACACTCTCCGGGAAAATCGTGAAATCGGGGTTGCCGAAATGATAATGCCGAAGCAGCCACGAAACGTGTTTCTTGCAGGTCTTGCAGGTGATGTAGACACTGTGCGGGTTGTGGCCGATGACAACATCATGATGGGGAATACCTGTCTCGCAGCTGAGCATGTCATTCGGCTGCACTGTCGGTGAGGAACCGCTCCATGATACAACACGGGCTGATGTGGCTGACACGGAACTCGATGAACTCGTCACAGTAACTACGCTTGGTGATGCGGGAGCCGAATTTCCTTGCGATTTTGCTGATCTTGATCGTCCAGATCCCCTTGCTGATGTTGCGGCATATGGTGATGGCGGTGCGCTGGCAGGTGGTGGTTCTGTCGGTACCAGTGGCGGCAGCGGCTGTTGAATTGCAGCCGATGCTACTGAACTCGATGCTTGTGCGCTGCTGAAAACGTCCGCGTGGGACATCGTGATGTCACCATCGTGATCACGGTCCTCTGGGATGGTAGGTGGCATGTTGCGGCGCCGGCCGAGCATGGGGCCGTCCCAGCCAGGGTGCTCGCCCATGGCCTTCGCCTCGGCGACGCCTTCCTCGGTGGCGATCGCGTTATTCTGCTTCATGATCGTCCAGAGCGTCATGAAGATGCCGAAACCGATAGTCATGCCGAGGACCAGCGCGAACGTCAAGAGGCAGATGTAGAAGCTGTAGTCCGGCATAGTCGGCGTAGGCTGTCCCGTGGCCTTGCCGAGGCAGGTGAACAGGACTGAGGCGAGCATGGCAGCGCGTGGCTGCCGGCTCCCATAGGTGTGTTTGCGGGCCCCGAAGAACGACAGCAGGACGCCCACCTCCATCGTCTTCGTCAAGGCGTCCGCGACCATGGCCCAGGTCGGGATCCAGCTGAGCTTGATCGCACTGTTGGGGTGCACGGCCTCCTTGATCATGGAGGCGACGATGCGGAGCCGCTTGTTGGTAGACTGGCCCGCATCTGAAGCGATGTGCGCCACGAGACCCTTGCTGTCGCTGTAGATATTCCCAGGGCGCCTGTCGGCGAGCACGTCGATGTGCTTGGGCGCCGTCTTGGGGTTGTAGGCCTCGGTCAGCAGCCGTCGGAACCACATGTTGGTCTCCGATCCTTCGAGGGCAGCGCAGCCCTCGGCAGCGAGGGTCGACTTCACCGACCTCTTGATTGTGCCAGAGTGCCAGGCGACGGGCAGGCACAGGTCGCAACGGCCGCCGACGACGTCACGCGGGCGATGGGTGAGCCCCATCACCATGCCCCACTGGCTCTTGACGCCGTCCACGTTGGCGAACGCGGCGTCGCTGAAGCACGCGGTGATGGCCGTCTTCAGGCCGACGAGCTTGCGCTAGCACGATCGCGAAGTTCGCGGTGGAGTGCACATAGGCGACGGTCTTGTTGAGCGTCCTCGCGTCGGCCACGGTAGCGGCGTTGGTGCGTCGAGCTGCGAAGCTCACCGGGCAGGCGATGCCCACCCGGGTTTGCACTGCTAGCCACGACAGTTGCCCGAGCGTGCGGCGGTAGCTCGCCACCTCGGTGGCGGTGAGCCGGTCCTCAGCACCTCGGCCCTTCTGGACCTTCAAGTCGACGCAGTCCACCTGCGCGGCAGCGGTGGCCTGGGTCACGCGGAACTCGTCGTCGAGCTTGGTAGTCGTACGTCCGCAGTACTTGATGACCCTTTCGACTGGCTTGAGGTGCAGCTTCTTCCCCAGCGATGCGATAGTGGTCTTCCACTTAGTGGAGTTGTTGCGCTGGGCGATAAGGAAGTCGCCCACATGTAAGTGGACCACCGCGGCGAGCCCACCTTCGTCGTAGAAGTAGTAGAGGCCTCTCTCGAGCTTGCTCTCCACGAGACCGTGCTCGGCGAAGACCTTCTGCGCGTAGAGGTACCGTTGCCTCCTGGCGTCGCGCGCCCCGTAGATCGCGCCTGCGGCCATCGCGATCTCGCCAGGCCGGGGCCCCCGGCGGCGGATTTTTGGCCGGCATGCGCAGGAGCAGTAGCCTCTCAATATTACCCGACTGCAGTTAGGCCGTCATCGTGTCGCAGGGCGAGATGTCCCAGCCCCCCTGGGCCGCGGCGGCCAGGGTCAGGTACACCGCGCCCCTGGACCCCGCAGGCGCGCCCGCCCTGATCTGCGACTCGCCCCCCTGGCAACCCTGCGCGACCAGGCGCGCCTTCATGATGTCCTGGCCCTTGCTGGTCAGCACCCAGCGCGCGCCCGCAGGGCAGATGCCAGGGGTACGCCGCAGGAGTTCCTTCAGCTCCTTGGGCGGGAGCTGCTTGTAGGCGCCGAACTCCGCCCACTTGGGCCACTCGGTCTTCATGGCGGCGTCCATGTTATTCTTCTCGGTGGCGCTCAGCGCGTCGTACTTGAACTCCTCGGCGGTCGCGTTGCCCGTGAGCAGTGCCTCGCGGAATCGCGTGCTTGCGTAGAGCTCGTCCGCGTGCTTCTGGAAGTAGTCGTCCCAGTAGAGGTCGACCTTGTTCGTGTCTTTCGGCCTCTTGAAACACTTGGGCAGATCATCCAAGAGATCCTTGCGCATGGCAGCGCGCTCGCGGGGGTCGGGCTCGTGCTGGCGTCCACGTAGCAGTGCCACTGGTGCGCTCTCCTGTGGAACTTGGCGCTGCGTCTTGGTGCCGCGCTGGTTCTCGGTGTCCGGCGGGCGCCGCGACGTCGTCTCCTGGCGCGCCTGCCCCTCCGCAATCTTGGCCAATTCTCGAATCACGTCCGAACCGTCGGACTCGACGTCGTCGTCGGCCGGGCCCTGGAGGGGCAGGTTCAGGAGGTCGAGGATATGCGGCAGCAGCGGCGGGGGTGCCTGCAGGATCGGCAGCATCGCCTGAGTCTGAGTCTGGCGCCGGCGGGTCGGCGGCCGCTGGCGGCGGCGGCGGCTCCGCTGGCGGTGGCAGCGGCGGGGGCTGCTGTACGTCTCCTCCCGAAGGCGGCGGGGCCGGTCCTCCACTGCCGCTTGCTCCTCCACTGGTTGTGATATCGCCGTCTCCTTGGCGGCGCGCCAGCCACTGGGCGTGCTTATCAGCGCGCTGGTTCGCTTCGGAGTGCTCGATGGTGCCGAAGTTGCGTTGCTGGATGGCCGGCTGCTGATCGGGCGCTGGTAGCGCTGGTGGCGCGGGGGGCTGACTGTCACTGCGGGGGCGCTTCTTCGGTGTCGGCCCCGTCAAGTCAAGGAACATGTCGTCGTCAGCGTCTGGCGGTGCCGGCCCGGCAGGGCCTCCTCCTTGATCGGGGCCTGGCGGCGGGCTTCCGCCGCCTGCGCCACCGCCGCCCCCTCCAGAGCCTGGAGGAGGTGCGGGCCCGGAGGTCTCTGGCGGGGCGCCTGGCGGAGGCCCAGGCGGCTGGTTGCTGTTCAGCGCGTTCAGCACATGCCCCCGCGGAGCAAGTTCCGTGGCCGTGGCGTGGCGTAGGTGTCCACGGTTGACCTTCACGGTCGTGGAGCGGTGGCTGACCCGCGCGTTCGATGCGCCCTCGAACCCGATGATGACGGCGGGCCCGTGCCACTGCAAGGCCCATTCTCTCTTGGGCTTGCCGTTGCCCCTCCAGTGCTACACCTGGTCGCCCGTTTGGTAGACATCGCTGGCGTGCTGAGCTCCATCTGCCCGAGATCGGGCCAGCAGCGCCCTTGAGAGGGACTGGTTGAATCTCAGGTACTGCATGGAGGTCTGCGCGGCCTTCACGATGGCGACCCTCTTCGAGAACGGCTTGTCGGACACGATGCGCTCGCGCAGGGACAGCCTGCCGGCGTTGTCCAGCAAGACACACGGGAGGCGAAGGCTTCGCCCGAGCACCCGCTGCGACGGCGAGTAGCCCGCGGAGTTGACCTGGCTGTTCATGGCCCAGCACAAGGAGGCGATCATCCATTGGATTTTGTGAGCGGCCGCGGGCTGGTCGGACCTGATGCTGAACTGGTCGATCAGCTTCCTCGCGCGCACTTTCCGCGTCCCCCCATGTCGTCCCACGGTAGCATTATGCTGCGGCGTCGCCGCAGATGTCGTCATCAGGCGGCAACCCATGTCCTCGAGCTACTTGGAGAACTCTCGCTCGAACTCGCCTCCCAAGAACAGAGCCCAGAGGCCTGGGGATGTCGAGGGTGGGCGGAGGCCAGAGGGGAGGCATCGGTCGTTTTTGAGCGAGAAATCATGGGGTGGGGGGCCCCAAGGACAGAGCCCAGAGGGCTGGGGGTGTCGAGGGGGGGCGGGGGCCAGGTGAGGGGCATCGGCCGTTTTTGGGCGAGAGATCGCGGGGTCGGGGGCCCCCAGAACAGAGCCCAGGGGCCTGGGGATGTCGAGGGGGGGCGGAGGCCAGGTGGGGGGCATCGGTCGTCTTTGGCCGAGAAATCGCGGGGTCGGGGGCCCCGAGAACAGAGCCCAGAGGCCTGGGGATGTCGAAGGGGGGGGTGGAGGCCAGGCGGGGGGTATCCGTATTTTGTGGGCGATAAATCGCGGGGTGGGGGGGTCCCAAGAACAGAGCCCAGAGGTTTGGGGATGTCGAGGGGGGGTGGAGGCCAGGCGGGGGGTATCGGTCGTTCTTGGGCGAGAAATCGCGGGGTCGGGGGCCCCAAGAACAGAGCCCAGAGGCTTGGGGATGTCGAGGGGGGGGGGGGGGGGGGGGAACATGCTCCTCTCCGCCTCGTATTCAATTAGAACTTAACTTTGCATGCATTGCACTGTGCATGCATTGCACTGTCCGCGTGAACTGAAGCTGCGTTTCCGCAGCCATGCGACTGCTCGAGCCAGCCGACCTCGGTTGGCAGGAGAGAAAAGGAGCGCGCTGGGGTGCGCGGGCGGCTCGTCGTCGTCCGTCCTCGGCCGACCTCCTCCCTTCCCATTCCTGATAGAGTAGTCTTGCTTAACAGATACCTGTCCTATCAATGTCTCATCCCGTCCGCGCTCTCCCTGAGCAGAGTGAGCATGAGATCTTAATGCCTTTGTCATCTTACCCCGATTCTCAGAGGAAAGACTGGTTATCAGCCGAAACGCGCGACTCAGTCGACGCGGGGCCATTAGATGCAAAAGAAGATCTTCCAGTCGCGC
Source organism: Prorocentrum cordatum (assembly GCA_963575745.1). NCBI lineage: Eukaryota > Dinophyceae > Prorocentrales > Prorocentraceae > Prorocentrum > Prorocentrum cordatum. The sequence goes on along the minus strand of CAUYUJ010018516.1, from coordinate 103,290 downwards.
CCCGCGACTCAGTCGTTGCGGGAGAGAGCCACGATAAGACTAATATCGTGTCCAATATCTCGGGAAGCGCCGATGGGCGCGTTGTGCAACATGATGGACACGATGCAGACAGAGACGGTCGCATTCAGGACCGGACCCCTCCTTCATACATCGCCACTCGGGTCGTGAGGGGGAGAAGTATCGAGGGGATAACCGAAATGTCGGCTGACGTATCCCCCGCAGGAGCTCCGATAGGTGATCGTGAGCAAACCCCGGATCCGCACGGGCGAGATGGCGTCACATCAAGACCCAGGCGAGGTGCATTCTCGTCATGGTGTGCCAAATCGATGGAGTCCATAAGCTCAATTCAGAATACTCCACACGCTACTGCCATTGCCGCTGGCGAAGCCAGTCGGCCAGGGGAAGTCCAAGGGAATGTGAATGCATTTCCTGATGTCCCAACCGATTGGATGGGCATGAATATCAATGCCCCAATCCCGATAGCACTGAACGGACAATTCGGTCAGGATAGTGATGATCCAATAGACAAAGATCATGAAATATATTCCATGGAGGAAGATTTGGATAGTATCAATAATGATATTTCCCTGAGCCGAGCATTGTCCGTGATGATGGAAGAAGACATCCCTGCTAAAGACGAAGGATGGTCTCCAGATGGATCCGATGAAGACACTAGTATCCTGACGCCTCAGGCGGACAGGACGGAGGCTCAGATGATGCACGAGAGGGAGTCCACAGGACGAACCCCTGCGCATGACCTTAAGAAACAACGGAATGAGGACTACGAGCTAAATGTCTCACCGCTGAAGGAAGGTTTCTTCCGTAATGCCGCCGCCTTAGGTGAGTGGCAACCCACTATTACAGCTGTTGTTGAGGATGAAGGAATGGTCGGACAACTAGCTACATATGCTCAGCTAATAACACGAGACGAAAAGGATGAGGAATTCTTAAATGCGCCCAAACCACCAGAAAGTACTTTCGTTCGCTCCAGATCAAATGCTTCAAGCAGGGGAAGATTCAAGATACCAAGATCAGGGGCGAGATCTACTTCAAGGAGCAATAGTACGGTTTCTATGATGGAGACACGTTGGAACCCCAACCCTGATTGCGCGCCTCAGGCGGAGAGCAGATGCCCAGGGAAAGCCAACAGGCCAGAAGGCGCATGTAGGATCCCAGTGCGCAAGAATTGCTCGGACGTTTGCAACGAGTGTAACATGCAATGGCTGTGCACGGGGTGTTACCCAATGGACCAATGGACGAGCATAATTGCACATATCTTCTCATGCAGTCTATTCAGGACCAGGCCAGGCTGGCGGAAGCCAACGCTCAGAGAGAGTTTCTGACCAATGAAGCGCAACTGGCCGAAAGAGCTCGATTGGACAGAGAAGAATTCACTGAGACTGTAAACGAAGCAAGAGAAACGTTCGAGGCTGAGCGCGTCGCCCTAGCCATGGCTGCTAGAGAGCGTGAACAGGCGCTGATAGAACATATGCACAATCAGACCGAGGCCGTTAAATGGCAAGTGGAGAGGGGAGCCGAAAATAAAAAAGAGAATTATTGACTTCGGAGAGACAGGCTGTCATGATGGCAAACAAAGCATCTGCTGACGCCAATGCGGCTGCCGCTGCCGTCGCGGTGGCCAGGACAGAAGGAGAACAAATCGCGACAATCATGGCGGAACGAGAAAAACAGGGCTTACAAGAAGAGCTCAAGACCGCCAGGCTGGAAGCAGTCAACACTCAAGCCGTAGCTGCGAAGACAACCAACCAGAACAATCTGAATCTGGAAGAGCTTAAATCGCATGAGGAAGCTAGATCGTCCCTCCAGCGCGCAACGTCGAGCAATGCTAAATGCCCGCCGGCTAAGCCGACCGGGTCGAATACACACCAGCTGTCGACGGCTCAGTCGTCGAGCATTGTATCCGCCACTGCGCAATTCGATCAGACGACCTTGGCAAATGCGGGAGCATCGACCATGCTGGTAGGAGGTGCAACACGTCCTCCTCCCGATGGGAAAGGAAACGCGATTCCCGTGGATCAGTTTTGTGCCGTTTGTTTTCGCCTAACGACAGACAGTTGCGTCGGATGTGGCAGGTCGGCGCGTGACGAACATATCGATGCGAGTACAAAGAGATGCTTTAGATGCGACCTGTGGAGGAGTGAAAGGTCAGCGGCTAACATGCGAGAAGAAGAGATTGCTTCGAACGCGGCTAATGTAGAGAAAGGAAAGATGAGGCTTAAGGCTATCATCACCGACCCGACTCTGTACACTGAAACTAAACGTGAAGCCGGACTCACATCGAATTCGTTAGGATTTCCGTTGTTTTCGCAAGAAACTCCCGTGCGGCCGCTGTTGCCTCAACATCTCACCGGTCCAGGCCCTGCCCTAGAAGGTCCAGCTAAGCCGAACACCCCCGAAAATGGACTTCCTGCAGGGATGAAGCTAACGGGACCTAACGAAGATAACACTCTCGCCAGTCTCCGCCCATCCTATGGAAATGGTCTTACGGGAATGACGGCGACTAAGTCGTCGCGCGAAGCAGGACAGGGCGGAGAAGGAGACGACAAGAGCGACGCTCCTAACACTGAGATCGTATCTTCGCATGAAGATGATCGTGGTAGAGGACCACGTGGGTCGCCTCCGGGAAGCCCAGGGGGGTCAGACCCCTCTGAGGGTGGGGGTGGACGCAGGGGGCCCCAGGGCCCCGGCGGACCGCATGACTCGGTAGTAATTGACGAAAGCACGCCGTTAGATCAGTGGAGACATGTTGATAACAACCAGAAAATTGATTGGTTGGACATCCCTGATGCAACGAACATTCGTGAGTGGAAAATGCACGCAATACGCGCAATCGCTGGGTCATCGCCCGAGAGCCAGGCAGCGCAGCACTGGATTGCCGAGGCTATGGGTCCAGCCGTGGAGGATGAGCAACTCTAAGATGCTGGACGGTTCCAGCGTCTCGACCTCATGATCGCAACGGATCTTATCGAAAAATTCAACAAGATGCGAAAGAGTCGATTTTAGCTTGGTCATCATACTCATTTCCTCCAACAGATTACTCGTGTGGAATTCAGCGCCCAGACCGAGGGAAGACTCATGACTGGACGCGAGATGGTGCGAGCAATTTGTCATTGGTGTTCGGTGAGGTCGGAGTTGGGACAACATCGTATTTCACGTGACATATGCAGGGTGATCATTGACCCGCACAAGCCCGATGCTGACCTGTATCATTTCTACAATGAATGGACAGATGTGTATCAACAGCTTCACGGCGCTAAACCTCCATCCGATGAGATGAGGGCCTCGATTCATGCACATTTTCTTGAACAATGCAGGAAACCGAACAAACTGAACTTCGTATGCCAATTATACGACTTGTCAAAAGATAAAATGGGACAAGGCGCAAAGACTTATGAGTGGCTGATGGAGCAGATCGACGACATGATGTTGCGAGAAAAAGAAAAGGGGAACATCAGCGTGCATGAGGGAACCTTCAACCAACGTGCTGGGCAAGCACGATTCGGCGGAGGCGGAGGCAATGACAACCGGAGAAATGCAGGCAATAAAGCCGCCCCGGCAGAAATTGTTGCCAAGTTGGGAAAATCTTCGGATGTCATGAAAAGCGGGAAGACTAAGGGCGAAACCGCGTGGAGATACGTGAACAAGGGCGAAACTTGCCCGTACGCAGGAAAGGGCTGTCCCTTCAATCATAAGAAGCCCAAGAATGCCGCGCCTGCTCAGCCGAGTGCGGGACGAAAGTCCAGTGCCGCCCCTGCCCAGGATAAGAACCCTAGAGGTAGATCGAAGGACAGGGGGCGAAAGGGGCAGGGCCGATCCCAGACCCCGACTGGCAACCATGGGAAAGGAGGACAGCAGAATAATAGAAGTCAATCAAGTGGGAAGGACAGTACCATTCCGTGTGACGCATATTCCCGAGACCCCAAGAATTGTCCAGGCCCAGAAGACGGATGTAACAAAGCCCACAGGGGGCTAACCGACGCTGAGAGGCTAAAGCGCGACAAGTGGGAACAAGCGAGACTTGACGCTGGACAATCTTTGGGATATGAGCGTACATCCAAACAGGCCAACGCTGCCGCTGCCAATATCTCCTCGACGGGAAGCAATGGTGGCTCCAGAGCCACTAGTGCTAATTCCGACAAACGTAAAAAGGATGGAGAGAAAAACAAAGGTGGTGGAAAAGGCAAAGACATGGTCTGCCGCTCCTACAAGGAAACGGGAAAATGCTCACGCGGAAAGGAATGCTGGTTCGCCAAGACCACTCCAGGTCATCCGGTTGCGTGACAATGGCTCCACACTGGCGGCTCAGCCGTCAGCGCTGGAGGGATGATAAACATAATTTTTAAAGGGTCTTATTTCTTGCCGCCCTTGTTTGGCAGTCGTGGCGAAGCCTGCGTCGGTTGAGCAGAAAACGGGGGGGTCGGAAGAGACCCGCTGATTCAATCAGCTTGGGTGCCATCGCGTGCCCCGCCCCATTATTCCGGGGCTTCCCAGGGCAGGAGCAAAACAGCCCTAAGTTTTTGACTGTTACGTCTAGTGCCGATGGAGGAGACTATTGGGATACCTCCAAAGGTGAGTTTCACCAGGACAGCAGGAAACATGTCGAGAGTCTCGTTTCTGTCCTTGCGAATTTCCTGTACCCTCTTTCTCGGGGCGCGATCAAGAAGTACTGGTGCGTTCCCCCTAGTAAGAGTTGCATGCGACATCGGGATAGTAACCGGTGCAATCTCCGCGTCCGTTTTCACCCCTCTACTGAGGGGCCGACCATCACTTGGAGGAAGGCGCGTCGCCACGACTTGAAAGAGTTGCCTTCAAGTAGCAAAGACAGATGGAAGTTCCCAGGAGAAATACGTCGACAGATGTCGATACAGTCAAGGGCATCTGTCGCTGAAGCTCTAATCAGAGCATCAGACCTGCAAGATCATGTCTGGCATCTCTGGTTGAAGGACGAAGGGGGGAAAGACAGCGCGCGTCCTCCTCCCTCCTCTCCCTCCCTTCGCATTGTCGCGTTGAGCGGACATAAAGGTCTGGGCCTGCAGCGCTCGCTCTTGGGAAGAACATAGTGCGATCATCACGCACCGGCGAATGATGCGACTTAGGCGCAGAGCGCAACAACTTAAGTTTGGTGAGCGTCGTGGGGCGGCAAATGGACGCCATAGGTACAGAACAACGTCAAGTCCGAGAAAGCACAGAGTATACGCTCACCAATCTGTTAAAGAGGTGATGAAGGTGTTGTTGATCCACAAGGCTCGCAGGTAATGGATAGACGAAGCGATGAGGAGTAAGGTGGGAGGGTCTCTCGACTTGGCTTATTGCGGGCGGCGCTGTGGTGCGATTGCTGCTGTCAGCAGTTCACAGTGGGAGTAGCCCTGCGTGTAGAGGCTGTTCCCCTACCGACGGGCCAAAGTGGCTTCGAGCAGCGATGATTAGGTATCATCTGTGTATATCTAGAGACTGCTGCATTGGCTGACTGACTGGTATAGGTGGACTTGCGCAGAGACTGACCGGCGGCAGTTTTGGATCTTCCCCACGTCTCCTCCTTCTCCTCCTCCTCCTCCTCCTCCTCCTCCTCCTCCTCCTCCTGTTTGCTTGTTGCTGATGGCCTCTGAATCATCCTGAGGCGGCCTTCCCCCCCCTAGCGGACATCGCCGCTGGGGGTGGTGGTGAAGAAGAAGAAGAAGCAGAAAAAGAAATGCAAGAATAACGGAGAACTGGCCCCGCCCCCTATGCGCCGTCTGCGCTCGACCAGCGAGACCGCGCCACAGGCGTACTCCGCACCAGGGGGGCGGGGGGGGGGGCCGGCCGAACTCCTCCTCGAAGCCTCGCCCATCCTGCATCATCAACCCTCCCCACCCCGCGTCCCGCCCACCCAACCCCCCACCCACCGAGAGCAGGGCAAGGCCTCCTGCTGGAGGTGCCCCCGTACCACGGGCTCTCACATGTGCATTTTTTTGAGGGGATGAGGAGGGGCAGGCGGGAATCGTTATGAGGGGAGGGAGGTGACGGAAGTTGCGGCGGCAGGCAGTGGTTGTCATATTGGCTTGCACTGGCCGCGAAGGGACGCCCTTGTGAACCCAAGCGGGCGGGCAGGTGCAGGCAAGCGCTGGCAGGCGGCCAGTTGGTAGAGCTTGTGCCATCAAAGCGCTTTCCTTCTCCCCACTCTTTCCCCCCTCCCCCCGAGTTCGGATCCCTGCCGGTCAGCGACACGGGTGAGGCGGGCCAGGGCAGGCCAGGATGAGCGAGAGAAGGTACGCCTTGGGGAGGACTGGACGGCTCTCGCCTTTGCAGTGCAGGCTCGCCGCCAGTGTATAGTTTCACGCTCCTCCCTCCAGGATGTGGGTGGTGGGCATGGGATCAGTGGAGGTGGGGTGTCTGCCTTTCCTCGTGCTCCCTGCCTGCTGTCTCCGCCCGGCCCCTCTCTCGCCTGCCCGCCCGCCCCGCCAGCCCTGGCCTCCCGCCTGTGCGTTCGTCGTCGTCGTCTGCCTGCTTCTCCCCTCCTCGTCCCCTTCCGCCAGGCAGTACAGCCTGTCTGGGACCAGCGTGGCGGCGTGCAGGGCTTCAGCCGACGGCGGACTGTCTGGACTGCACCTCGCGGCTCCGGGCTTCCTTGAGTCGGAACCGCACGTGTCGACCGAGGCAATGCAGCAGGCTCGCTGTCTGGTGCGGCCCGCCGTACGCGGGCGCCACTGGCGCTGCGGGCGCTCGCGAGCGCTCAGCAGCCTGCGCAGGAAGGAAAGGACGGCTCTTCCGTAGCACTCTGCCGCCCTGGGCCAGCTGAAACACTCTGCTGGTCCGTTCGCTCTAGCAAGGTGGCTGGGCAGTGCCTTCTTCGAAGGTCTTCTGACTGATGGCCCCGGTGCACCAGGCCTGACATGTGAAGCGTCCACATAGCCTTCCAAGGCCCTTGCACTCTTCCCGCGCGTCCTTGTTATACGCGTGGACCGCATGTGTAGAACCACCGCGTCGGCTCAAGATCCCGCGCGGCACGCTCCCGCCGCGCCCTGGAGCTGGGCACTCGCGCGGGCCCCGCTCCCCGCAGGGGGCGGACGAGGCCTGCAAGGGCATGACGATGTCCTGCCGCCGCGTCACCTTCGCGGTTGACGTGGAGGACTCGGGGCGGCAAGCCCAGGGGGGAGCGAGAAGGGGCGGGCCTTCTCGGAAGGCTCGGAAGTCCCACGGCCTTCCGAGGAGTTTTCGAAGCCTTCTCCGCAGACGCAGGGGCCTTTCTCAGGAGGCGCGAGGGCTTCTGAGAAGCCCCGTCGCCTCCAGGAGGTCTTCTTCTTCTCACTTCCCCCCCCTCGCTCGCCGCCGAGGAGTACGACGGCGACGGGGACCCGCACGCGACAGGGCAGCAGTCGCTGCTGGAGCAGCTGGCGTCGTCCGACGACGCGCAGCGGGCCAGGCGGAGCGCGGCGGCGCAGGGCTGCTGCTGGAGCTCGCCAGACCTGGAGGGCGGGAGGCACCACGCTGCCGCCAGCCACGACAGGTTCCCGCTGATGAGCTCCCCGGTGTGCAAGACGGCGCTGGCAGTCGGGGCTCAAGAGACGGGGGGCAGTTCTAGGCCTCCTAGATGGGGTCGGAGTAGATGGGGTCGGAGGATCGCGCCGCATCGCCGATCCGGCTCATGCGGAGTCCGATTGCGAAGGCCTTACGGCCGGTGCCGCCGACCCTGAGGACGAAGCTGTCTGTGACGCCGTGAAGGCCGAAACGTCGTATATGCTAGAAATGTAAGTTTCCGATGGAAAAGTAATGAGTATGGCCTCTTGGGCCCTTCTTGGGGGTGCTCTTGGAGGGGGCCTGGGACGTATTGGAGGCTTCTTGGACGGTCTTGGGGCTATCTTGGGCGTCTTCGGCCGATCTTTGGGCGACTCGGGGCACTCTTGGGCCGTCTCGGGGGCCATCTTGGGCATTCGGACCTCATTTGGAGTGTTTTCGAGGTTTCGAGGCCGCCCGAGGAAAAACGAATCTGCCCCCCCACCCACCCCCCCACCCTCCCCCACCCCTGGCGGGACCCCCCCCCCCTGGGGAAGGGATCAAAGGGAAGGGGCTTCCCTTCGAATCGACAACGGCATGACGGCAGGAGGGTACGGCCCAAAAAGAAAAAAGGGGGAAGGAAGAAGGGGGGCGGCGAGGAACGGACGAGGAAGCCCCTCGCACACGCCGACAGGGTCGGCGGATTTTCTCCACGCCGACGTCGCTGATGCATCGCCGATGTTGCCGATACATTGGCGATGCGGCGCGATCCTCCGACACCATCTACTCGGACCCCATCTAAGAGGCCTCTACAAGGGACTGGGGTCAATGCAGACAGGGGTCAGTCAGAGCGCCGGATCTTGCAGGATCCTGGAGGCTTTGACAGGATCCTGTAAAGACCCTGATTGACCTGAGCCTGGAGTGGCCCGGGTCAGTAGAGGAGGAGGAGGAGGAGGAGGAGGAGGAGGAGGAGGAAGAGCAGGAGAAGGAGCAGGAGGATGAGCAGAAGAAGAAGCAGGAGAAGGAGGAGGGGCGAGGAGGAGGAGGAGGGAGGAGGAGGAGGAGGAGGTCGATCCTCGAGGTGGTGGCTGTCGTCTGGATAGTCGCCTTCGTCGGGCTGTACGCCAGGGGAGACGAGGACGCGCCGCCGGAGGAGGCGGGCGTGGCCCCCGAGCGAATGGCCCTGGGGCAGCACGCGGTCTCGACGACCAGCGGGGCCAGCAGCGCCTTCGCCCCGCCCTCCGCGTCCAGCGCTGGCACGCTCTCGGATATCGAAGAAGAAGAAAAATAAGAAACGCCATAAGCATGAACTTTTGGCGCTCCAGGGCCCCCCTGGCGGCGCCTCCGGCGCCGCCACTGGCGCGCTCCGCGCGCCAGGGAGGGGGTCCGGCGCGGATCCAAGAATTCCGTGCAGATCATCCAACAGTTTATGTTCATGTGGTTTTTGTTCCACCAGGAGAGCTGTCAAGGTCCGCTGTGCATATTCCACCGGGCAGCTACAAAACTTGTGCGCGATGATCCAGGCCAATTTCCGCTACAGCAGCGTCCTGGAGAGTCTCGGCTCGAGGCCTTGGGCTTCCCGCCCAGCGAGGCCACGGCGCCAAGGACCACCACCGAGTTCAGGCTAGGCCCACTCAGAACAACGTCGACTAAGTCGACGACGTTCGCGACGGTCACGCGGTCGACGACGTCCACAACGTCCACGACTTCCACGCCGACCACCTCGACAGCAAGTGCGCTGGTGGCCACCGACCCGGCGGCGCCCAGCTGCACGGTGGTGAAGGATCACCGAGCGCGTTCCACTACTCGCAAAGTGCTTACTCGCAAACGTTCGAAAAAACACATGTTTCTCTCGAGGTAGTGGACCGTGAATCCCCCGCAGCGCATCCAGGCCATTTGCGAGTAGTTACTCTTGCGAGTAGTGGAACGTCGAAAGGAGGGGGACCTGTGCTACGGCGAGGTCATCAAGGCCATGTACGACGTCCGGGAGCCCAGGGGCAAGAGGCAGAGGCGGCCCGGCAAGGGGGCCACCTGCGTGCCCGCCGGCGGCGGCCAGCGGGCAGCCACGAGCGGGCCCAGGATCTACGGCGAGGGCGCCCGCGACCAGGAGCCCAAGTCCGCCGAGGATCTCGTGCCGAAACCGAGGACTTCGGTAGCGAATCATGGGAGCCTGGTCTACCCCCTGAATTCCGTCTTTAGCGTCGACTAGCGTCAATTGGCATCTAAGAGTCAATGAGATAGCGACGGTTAGCGTCGATTAGCGTCGATGTAGCGTCGACTTGCGTCAATGTTCGTCGATTCGCAAGAGCCGGCACGATGGTACGGAAGGCTCCCATGAGCTGCCACCGAGCGAGGACCGTCGAGCCGACGAGACCCGACGGGCCCAAATCCATCGAGGACCTCGTACCCAACCCGAGGCCCGTCGTGCCCAAGTCCGTCGAGGATCTCGTGCCGAACCCGAGGCCCGTCGTGCCCAAGCCCGTCGATGACCTCGTGCCCGAGCCGAAGCTCGTCGAGTCCATGACGCACCTGGGTGTCAGGCCGAGGGCGGACGACGACGACTCCGACGTGAGCAAGGCGAACGACGAGGCGACATTCGCCGTCGGCGACAAGGTCGAGGGCAACTTCAAGGGCTGGGACTGGTACGGCGCGGCCGTGGTGGCCGTCAACCCCGACGGCACCTACAAAGTGAAGTGGGACGATGGAGACGATGAGGACACGATCAAGACTCCCCAGGAACTTCGTCAGCCGAGGGCGCGCCGTCTGCACGAGTTCCCCTGCAGCGAGGAGGACCTGGACGAGTACGGCAGCCTCACCAGGTGGTCTTCCTTCGAGGAGTTCCAGGACTTCCTGTACCTGAACGACCCCAGCAGCAGCTGCTCGTCCAGCTGCAAGTGTAGCACTGCCAAACAGGGGTCGCAATGCTACGACTCTGTGCTGTGGAGCTCCACGGTGGGTATCACGGAGCACCCCGAGTGGTACTCGGAGCTCACGGAGGACTCGCCGTTCGAGCACTTCCAGGAGCACCTCTGGAAGTGGTTCAACGACAGCAAGTGCGAACGGCCTTGCCAGGCTTCCTTCAAGGGCAAGCCCTCGATGTTCTGCTGGTCACTAGCCAGGGCCACCGGATACGAGGCGCAGGTGATGACGAGGCAATTGGAGCTGGGCGCAGGCATCTTCGGCTGCGACGGCTACGCTGTGGTCAGCGAGGAGAAGTGGGACGTCGGTTCGGGGCCGGGTAAGCGCATCGGCCAGGTGACCTCCCTGGTCTTCAAGGGCGCTTCCGTCGGCATCTCCAAGGACGGCACCGCGGCCAACACGGAGCAGTTTATCCTGGGGTGGAAGGCGGTGCTCGAGCACACGACGATCCTCAAGCACGACTGGGCCATCAAGGCAGACCCAGACTCGGTGATCGTCGTGGACAGGCTTCGGGGCCATCTCCTGGGGAGCACCGGCATGTCCACCTTCGTCAGAAACTGCAACTCGATTCCAGACAGCCCCGACTACCCGATGATGTACGGATCGATGGAGGCGATCTCGAGGAAGGCCCTCAAGGTGCTCCAGGACGGAGTGGACTCCTGCATGATCGCCTTGGACTGGCAGACGTGGGGCGAGGACTTCTTCCTCAGCAAGTGCTTCGTGCACCTCAACGTGCAACCGTTGGACGATCTCGCGATCACCAGCGACGGCGTCTGCCTCGGGGTCGACTGCCACGACGACCAGGCGGCCGCGTTCCACCCGTTCAAGGCCGACCAAAAAACAAACGACACCACCCCACCTACGGTCACTCGACCGTGCGAATATTCCCAAATAATCCAAATATGGTATGGGGGCGATGTTTTACTATGTTTGACTATTTTGTTGCATATTTGACTTTTTGTTGTGTTCCTTGTAGAATCCGCCTGTAGGAGGACATGCCCGGCCTAAACCTACGGCCCAGCGGGGGCCGTAGCGTATACCGCGCCAAAAGCCCACGCCAGACCTCCTGGTATACGCTGGGGCCCGTCTGTTTTCTGGTCCACGAGGGCGTCGACGAGTGGACGAAGTGCTGGAACTCGGTCACCGCGAACATGGGCGGCCCCCCTCCGCCACTGCCGTAGGGAGGTAGCTGGCAGCAGCCTGCGGCGGCGAGCTGAGCCGCGGGGCCTGCCGCGCCGCCGCGGAGGGCGGCCGCCGGTGCCGCCGGCATCACTGCTGCCGCGGGTTGAGTCCGTTCGGAAGCCTCGGCGCGGCCAGTTTTGCCAGGAACAGGGTTCGGCTTGAATTGTGTTTTCGCGATGTCGTGGGCCGTTTTCTTTCTGATGCCGTTCTGCACAGCAAAGGAGGAACGAAGAGACGCACCGAGGTGAGCTGGAATCGAAGCGAATACGAACAGAAACACCGTGTAGGTCGAGCCCTGGCCAGGAAGGCTCGCCTCGACGGCGCGGCGAGGGCGGGTGGCCTTCCTCCGGCGGCGGTGGGGCTTCTTGTTCGACAGCAAATCATGATAGCCTTGTATACCATTTTGATTCCGTGTTCAGCGTTGATTAGCGTCGACTAGCGTCTGCAAGTCGATGAGATAGCGCCGATTTAGAGTCGGTTAGCGTCGATTTAGCGTCGATCACCGTCGATTCAGATTCGATAAGATAGCGCCGATTCAGCGTCGATTCAGCGGCGATCTAGCATCGATTAGCGCCGATTTAGCGTCCACTAGCTAGCGTCGATCCGCAAGAGCCGACAAGAGGGTATGGGATGCCCCCAAGGGTTGCCAGCAAAGCTTCAGGGAGTCGAATCTGGGTGACGGGGGCCTTGCACGCCTGGGCAACGGCGGCGCTCGGCCGCCCCGTGGTCAACGGACAGGGCGGCGACGAGATCGCCCCCTGGTCAGAGGCCAGAGCGGCGACGGCTGTCCCTCTACATGAGAAGTCTATATATATATATATATTTATGTACACATACACATCTATACCTTTTTATATAAATAAAACATGTGGGGACGAATTTTCGACTATGTTCGACTGTTTGTCCCAACCCTCCTGCGTTGGGTACTCGTTTTGAATAGAGCACTGCGGTCTCCACCTCTGGCTCCCCCTCCCCTTCTCTCCTGCCTGTCACCTTGCTCCTTCCTGCGAGCCAGCTTGCCTCCTACCTGGCCATCCCTGGGGGGGCTGCGATCAACGAAACTGTCGCCACTTTCGAGGGCTGCCGGGGGGTCCAGCGGAGTGACGTCCCACGCAGACTCAGATTAGACCTCGCCATCCCTGTGGGGCTGCGATCTGCGAAACCGTCGCCACTTTCGAGGGCTGCTGGGAGGTCCAGCGGAGTGACGCCCCACGCAGACTCAGACTAGACCTCGCCATCCCAGTGGGTATGCGATCTGCGAAACCGTCGCCACTTTCGAGGGCTACTGGGGTGTCCAGCGGAGTGACGTCCCACGCAGACTCAGACTAGATCTCGCCATCCCTGTGGGTCTGCGATCTGCCAAACCGTCGCCACTTTCGAGGGCTACTGGGGTCCAGCGGAGTGACGTCCCACGCATACTCAAATTAGACCTCGCCGTCCCAGTGGTGCTGCGATCTGCGAAACGGTCGCTACTTGTCGAAGGGTGCTCGGGGGTCCAGCGGAGTAACGTCCCACGCAGACTCAGACTAGACCTCGCCATCCCTGTGGGTCTGCGATCTGCCAAACCGTCGCCACTTTCGAGGGCTACTGGGGTCCAGCGGAGTGACGTCCCACGCCTATTCAAATTAGACCTCGCCGCCCCAGTGGGGCTGCGATCTGCGAAACCGTCGCCACTTTCGAGGGCTGCTGGGGTGTCCAGCGGAGTGACGTCCCACGCAGACTCAGACTAGACCTCGCCATCCCTGTGGGGCTGCGATATGCGAAATTGTCGCTAGTTTTCAAAGGCTGCTGGGGGGTCCAGCAGGGCGCTGTCGCGTGCCGCCCGCAGACCTGGCGGCGCGCCTTTGAGCGCTTAGCTTCCACCGTGAAAAGTGCAGGAAGGAAGCAAGGAAGCTGACGGGCGAGCTAGCCGCGGCGACATGGCGCAGGCAGCGCTGCATATTTTGTGTTTTACCGACAAAACCAACACTCTTCGGTCTCCTCCCGTAATTTTCGTCGTCGTCTTCTGCCCTTGCCACCTTCCCTCTGCTGCTGCCGCGCTGACGGGTCGGCCCCCCGCGCGTCCCTCTTTTGCCATTCGTTCCTGCCCTCATGTCGTTTTCAAGTCTGGACCTTCGCTCCTCGTCCTTCTGTTGTTGTCCTGTGAACTGTGCCGCGCGAGCGCATCCCATGTAGCTCGCACAACATATGACGGCGCCTGCACTGTCATTATCCCGGCAAGTTCGGGCCAACTCCTCTTGTCGCTTGAAGCACATGGGCTGGGTACGTCACAGGGTAAAGTTTGAACATGTTTCCCAACACTCTGGCATTGGGTACTCGTTTGAATAAAGCACTGTGGTCTCTGTCCTTCCCCCGCCTTCCCTCCTCTTTTCCCCGCCTTCCCTCCTCTTTTCCCCGCCTCTCATCTTCCCTGCCTGCCTCGTACCTCGCTCCTTTTATGATCAACCCTCTTGCGTTGGGCTTCCGTTTTTTGAATAGAGCACTGCGGTCGCACACCTCCCGCCTTCTTTCCTTCCCGCCCTCTCTCCCCTTCTTTCCTGTTTCTCACCTCGTTCCCTTCTGCGTGCCAGCTTGTTTCCTACCTGGCCATCCCTGGGGGGCTGCGATCTGCAAAACGATCGCCACGTTCGAGGGCAGCTGAGGGACCGGGAAGAGTGACGTCTCACGCAAATTCAGACTAGACCTCGCCGTCCTTGGGGGGCTGCGATCTCCGAATTTGTCGCCAATTTCGAGGGGTGCTGGGGGAGCGGGGTGACGCCCCACGCATACTCAAATTAGACCTCGCCGTCCCAGTGGGGCTGCGATCTGCGAAACGGTCGCTACTTGTCGAGGGCTGTTGGGTGGTCGAGCGGACTGACGCCCCGCGCAGACTCAGACTAGACCTCGCCATCCCTGTGGGGCTGCGATCTGCGAAACCGTCGCCACTTTCGAGGGCTGCTGGGGGGTTTAGCGGGGCGCTGCCGCGGGCCGCCCGCAGACTCGGCGGCGCGCCTTCGAACGTTTAGTTCCCGCACTGAAGAGTGCAGGAAGGAAACAGGGAAGCTGGCGGGTGAGCTAGGCCTCGCTCGCTTCTGGCACAAACTATACGCAGAGCGCCGCGGCGACATGGCGCAGGCAGCGTATTACCGACGAAAGCAACACTCTCTGGTCTCCTCCCGTATTTTCCGCCGTCGTTTTCTGCTGTTTGCCACCTTCCCTCTGTTGTTGCTGCGCTGACGGGTCGGCCCCCCGCGTGTCCTTTTCCTGCCCGTCGTTCCCGCCCCCATGTCTTCCCCAAGCTTGGGCCTTTGCTCCTAGTCCTTTTGCTGTTGTCTTGCGAATCGTGCCATTTGAGCGCATCTTATGTAGCTTGTACAACATATAACGGCGCCTACACTGTCATTGTCCTGGCAAATTTGGGCCAAGTCCTCGTACCATTTGATGCGAATGGGTCGGGTACGTCACAGAGCTGTTCTTTATTATCTTCCTGGCAAAATCAGCCTGTATGGGGGACATGCCCGACCAAACTTTTGTCTTCTGTGCTCCTCCATGGATTTTATGGAAGAGTGGGCCTGCGAATGCTTCCTGCCCCGATATGCGGGGATCACGAGGATCCTTTTTGCAGTTAATGATCCGCGCGCTCGCGCTCTGTTCGGAGACGACGAGCAAGCTCAAGTGTCCCAACTGCCTCTGGCTCTGGCATACTATTCATGCTTTCGTCAGCGCACCGACTAAACAGTCGACCAGAATTCGGGGAAACTTTGCTGCTGCCTTATGCGGCGTGCAGTCCTGGGGGCCAGAGCACGGCAGGACCATAGAGCCATCTTGTGCTGGCTTGTCGGCTGGCCCGGCTTATAGGCTGGTTGCAAAGCCGCGCAGTACACATGAGGTGGCCCTTTGTGGAACCCGATCGTGCCAGGAGAGGTGTGTCTTGAAAAAGGTTAAACAACACATTTCCGCACGTGTAGTAATCAGAGGCACGGCAGCCAGTAGAGCGCTCTTTCTAACAAGTAGTTCACCTCGACGTATTATCCAGGAGTGATGAGCCGCGTCTCGTTATTTACTAATTACGATTTGTGGTTTATTCTTCCAGGGAGAGAAATAATAGTCAATTCAGCGCGGGAGGTGGAGAGATTACCCCTTAACACGTAATGTATCACGATTTGTTTTCACGGAAAAACGCACCACGGTCTGTTCTGGTAGAATAGTGAGCCGAGGTTGGCTATTGTGGAATGATATAATCGTTGCCGCGGGGACGGGAGGTGGTGGTATGAGGGTATTTTAGCATATTGACAGTCTCGGTTCATTATTAAAGAGCAACGAGCCGCGGAATGTTGACCCGCAGTCTGAACATATTCCATAGCCACCTCCAGGACTGGCACACCCAAATCTGCGTCTGCAGAGCAGAACCACGCCGGGAGGACAGGGTGCCCATGCAGGAGCCGAGGCCGACGCGGGTGCCGGGCGGACTGTTGGAAGCGAGAGTCACCATGATGAAAACGATGGCGTTGATGTTGACAACGTCGGCGACTTCGTTTCGGAGATTTTGAAGCTTTTCTTGGGGCTCGCCGCCAGGACTGGACGCAGCTCGAACAACCTGCCAGGACGGATCCCGGGAGGGGTCTGGGGACCCTTCCCGAGTGGATTTTGAGGAATCGCCACGAGGACAATGAGGTCGATATTAGAAGTTTGCGGACGCACTTCCTCAGTTTTGGGCCTCTAGGAGACCTCTCGTTGCCAGTCTAGGGACCCTTCCCGAGTGGATTTTGAGGAGTCGCCACTTATCTTCTGAGCCCAACCGCTTATTCTTGAGAGAGGCCACCATGAATGTAAAGCTGCTCCATCAGTATGCTCCATCAGTGCACAGAAGCGGCGATCGCCGACAGGTCAACAAGACGTGGGCTCGGCCAGCCACGAAGTTCGATACACAAGTATATCAAGTGATCTTCCGCTCTCCCTGTGGGCGGAGTGTAACAGCTGTTGCGGCAGCGGATTACAGGCGGTCCCCAATGGGAAGGTGATGGTATCATATTGGTATCACTCGGGGCCCTCTTGGGGGCCAGTCGGTGGCCCGTTTGGGGGCCCTGCGAAGGTCTGGGGCGCGATGCTTCCTCCGAGATCTCGTGAAGAAGCTCGGTATGACCACCCAGTTTGGTCATGGAGACGTGGGGGCGGGGCCTGGGCCCGTCTTGGAGCCTTATCGCCGCGGTCTAGGGACAAGGGCTCCCACGAGGGCGCGAAGTTATTCGCGCTTCGCGCTTTGCGGTCCTCGTTCCTTCTCCCCCTCCTCCTCGTCCTCCTTTCCTCCCTTTGGGGGGGGCTGCGCGAGAGCGCGAAGTTATTCGCGCTTCGCGCTTCGCGGAGCGCGAAGCGCGAAGTTGGGAGCCCTAGAGGGACTTCGGTGGGTCAGGCAGTCGTGGGGCCGTCTTTGGAACCTATTGGGCCCGTACCGGGTGCTGGTTCAAGTGCTCGTGGATAATCAAAGCAGTGCGCATTGTCCCTATCATAGCAGCTTTCTGCGTTCTCCCATTCCCCCCACCGATGAACATCTCAGCCATGGTACGGTCGGGAACTTTGGATAAGCGTGTCGCTCCGAGAGTTCTGGCCCACCACGCTTCGGCGCGACACGCTCACCACTTCCCAGCCTCCAAGCGTTAGCGTCCCGAGCCTTTCCCAGCTTCCCGCCCCCGCGGGGAGGAATGACACGGCATCGGCTTGCAAGGCATAGCGTGTCGCCGGTGCCACCGCCGCGACACGCTGAGCCGATGTTCCCGACCGTAAGCGTTGGCATTTCAGGTCCATGTTCGTATCCGCTGACTTTTGCGTATGTCCTTCTCTCTCTCTCTCTCTCCCTCTTTCCTTTAGACATATACATAGATATAGATATTTGTAATCAACTTGGTTTCCATATGCTCAGACGTGCAGCGGGCCCTGTAGGAGTACTGCGCGACTCTGCTGCCTTCCGCCGACGGGTCCGTGGCCAGCCCATCGGACTGCGAGGTCGAGGCGGAGATGAGGCATGCACCTTGGGGACGGTCACGCCCGTCATCAGCGAGAGGGAGAGAGAGAGAGAGAGAGTGGTCACCGAGCGCGTTCCACTATTCGCAAAGTGCCTACTCGCAAATGTCCAAAGAACAAGTGTTGTTCGATGCAATGGAGCTTGTTTGCCTCGGCGCAATGGATCCAGGCCATTTGCGAGTAGTGGAACGCGCTTGTCTAGAGAGGAAGAGGGGGAGGGGAGGGGGAGGGATGCGGAGGAGGTAGAGTAAGAGGAAGAGGCAATGGCTCCCAAAGCATTGAGCTTCACCTTCATATGCAGGGCTCCACGCGCTCAGGGTTCCGAACAGGATTCCTCGCGCAGAGGGCCTCACACGCATGAGACTCCACATTGTCTGTATGCGTGTGTTCCGCGCGTCGTTACACGACGAATTGCTTGGGCTCCACGCGCTGGCATCAGGTTTAAAGGGGTGCGAAGGTCAGTGGCCTTATCCCAAGCATCATTCGACGCCCCCCTGTAAGTTGTCACCTACTGCGCACACGGGGCTGCAGCGTGGTCCTCTCAGTAAGAAGGACGGGGAAGTTGCACTTACTTGGTTTGCGTTCGCATGTGCGTCGGGCCCTGGCAGGGCAAAGGGTTCAGGGAATAACAGATTTGGGAACGGGAAGAGCCCGCATCGTCAACGACATTTTTGGGTGGCCCTTTGAGCAAGACATGACGGCGTAGTTGCACATACTTGGCTTGTGATTGCATGTGCGTCGCGCCCTGGCAGTGCAAGGGTTGAGGGAATGACAGAATGTATACACAGACACCTCCGACGAATGTTGCATGCACCTTCAGGGAAGGTAGCTGTCTAGAAAGTCACTGGCTCTCAGTAGTGATTTATACACAGCCACCCTCCCCTGAGGCCCAGGAACAATCCATTGGAGAGTTTCTGTGTGTTTTATTTGTGGCGGAGAGTTCGTAACGGAAAGAGCCCGCATCGTTATCGACATCGTTGGGGCGCCCAGGGATGAGCAGCACCGCCAGCAGCCGCTCGGGACCAAAACGCGGGCTGCTCGCGCGGAAGCATGCTCGACCCGAGATTGGCGTCGTCGTTCTCCCTTCCATCGAGGAGGGCACTGGAAGCCGCCCCCGGCGATGCCACGAGGAAGCTCTTCGGCACGTCGACGGCAGGGAGCATGTGGACAGACGGCCGCGCCGGGAGCAAGGAGGCGCTTGCGCACAGGGCAGAGAGCATGGGCCCGGTCCTGAACAGGCCGCCGCAGATGACGGCGTCGATTCCGATCTGCTTCCGGCCCACGGCGCAGGAGCACTACTTCGCGCAGGAGCCGCAGTGAAGCAGACGAGTCCTGGGGGCAAACGGGTCCCGAGGCGCCTGGCAGCTTTCGGGCTCCGCTGGCCCTCCACGGGCCCAGGGACCATCCAACAACGGCTCGGAGAGCTGGCCGAAAAAGTTAATAGTTAAGAAAGCGAAATCGAAAGCGAACCGCTCGGAAAAAGTTGATAGTTTCGCTTTGAGGTGTCGCGGGGACAGTATCCAGGACCCGCTTCTGTGAGCTCCCGCTTCCTCCGTGCCAGTACAGGAGCCGCTGGACCGCGAGGTGAACGCCTGGGCGCTGAACCGGAACAGGCCGGGGGGGCTCCAGAGACGGGGGTTCCAATGCAAACGGAGGTCAGCCAGGGCGCCGGATCCTGCAGGATCTCGCAGAGCCAGGGCCCGGGCCAGGGCACAAGGCCCTGCTCAGGAGGGGAAAAAACACACAGACACAATTAATCGTCGATCCCCAGGAAAATATGGGAAAATATAGGAAGTGGTGGGGAAGACAAAATCCCAGAAAATATGGGAAAATATGGGGGATATTTTTATTTGTGTGTATTTATTTGTGTGTTCTAATTTCCCTTTAACACGGCCCTGCAGGATCCTGCAAAGTTTGGCTGACCTGGGTTTGATGGGCCCAGGTCAGTGGATCCCCAAGATGGGGGGGAGCGCCGTCGGTCCACCGCGCACCGATCCCTGGACGTCGCCCACAGGAGGAGGAGGAGGAGGAGGAGGAGGAGGAGGAGGAGGAGGAGAAGGAGGGGGAGGAGGGGGAGGAGGGGGAGGGCAACGCGTCGCCCATCTTGGGCCCAGCGTGGGTGTGGTGCACGCCCTCCTGGGGCCAGGCCGGGGGCACGCACGCGTTGGCCAGAAGGACTGGGCGGCCAGGCTCGGCCGGGGTGGGCCGCGGGCGCCCTCCTGGCAGGGAGATCGGCAGAGACGGGGCCGGGAAGAGGCCGAACACGTTCCCCGACCAGCTTCGGCCACGCGCAGAGGGGGGTTTAGGGGGAGGGGGGAAGGCCTCTCAAAAGCACCCCTGCCTCTCAGAAGGCGCGGGCCTTGTCTGTAGATGTAGGGCCAGCCTCTTCTAAGAAGCAGCCTCCTGCGGGTAAGCCTTCCCCCCTCCCCCCTCCCCCCTCGTGCGCGCCGCCAGCAGCCCTCCGAGCACGCCCGCGCCTTCGCCGCTCTCTCGCAGAAGCAGGCCCGCCGTGCCAGGCAGCGGCCGTGCAGGAAGAGGTCAGCCGTGAGGAAGGTCATCGCCCCCGGCGACCCCACGGTCCCGCTCGGGAATGGCTTGAGCCACCTGCGGCCCCATGGGTGGCCCTGGCCGCTCTGGACTGGCTCAGAAACAGACTGGGGCGTGTTCAATACGACAAGATCGCGCCGGAGCCTCTTTGCCGATTTCGGTGCGAGGCCGCTTCTGGGCGCACGGGGCCACAAAGAGACGGCCCAGGACGAGAAGCGGGCCCATGGGTGAGAGCTCTACAGGGCTGGCGGCTCTCATAAAATGGAACTCGATCGGGGGTCTGAGGCCCCAACATCCAGGGTTAAGTCGAGCATGAACCTCTACAGGAGGCATATGCGAAAATGGTAACACATACTATAGGGACGATGTTTGTGTGTGTGTGTTTGTGTTTTTACCATGTATTTATTGTTTGATTCCCAACCATCCTGTGGTGTTGAGTCTTCGTTTTGAAGAGACACCGCCCCGCGTATCCTCCTCCTCCCCTTCCTCCCTCCGCATCTCCGTAGCCATCTTGGCTCAAGCCATTTTGGCTCAAGTTCGAAACTGTTCCCTGGTGTTTCGAGCTTGATCGCTGCCGAGGGGACGGCTCAGAGCATCCTTCTTGCGAGGACAGGCCTCGCGGCACTGGAGCTTCAGTGCCCGTGCTTTGTGGCCCACATCTGACCCTCTGGACTCCACCGTGGAGTGGCGACGACGTCTCTCACTCACAGTCCGCGATGGGCCCTGCTGTCTGCGATCGTCCTCATCCTCACGTGCATCGCATGGACGCAGGCGAGGACGCCGCTACCGAACCCGCAATCGTTTCCTCGAGTTCGGGGCCTGAGGGGGGTGACCGTCGCTCGGCGTCTCGCAGTGGAGGAAGCCGTCGTGGGCGCCGTGCCGCTCGTGCGCGCCCAGCAGCCAGCGGTCCCTCGGGCGCTCCCACGGCTGCTCCCCGTCGCCCTCGTGGTGCTGGCCGTGCTCGGGGATCAGGCTGGGATGTCCTGTCGCGTGCTTCTGCCGCCGCTTCACATCGTGGGCCTGACCCTGCTGCAGTTGGTGGTGTCCTGGACCCAGCTAAGCTCGCGGCCCTGGCGGAGGAGTTGGAAGCGGCCCCATACGTTCCCATCGCAGCCTGAGCCCGCAGTCCGTCTCACCCATGCCGATTGCTCGACGCCCAGCAGTGCACCGCCCTTCGATCCCTGGGCGCAGGCCACTTCGAGGGGCTGCCCACCTGGCGGTTTTGTGCATCCCCCCCGAACTTCATGCTCGTGATGATGAGGAGCAGCACGCCGCATTCACTCGCGCATTCTACCATGCGGACATCGCTGCTCGCTTCAACCAGCTCCGCGGAGAGTTTGATCACATCGTCTCAGCTGCTGTCTCGCCCACTGCTCAGCGCACTAATGGGCCGATCCTCGCCACGCTCACCACGCTCACCCGACAGATCGAGGAGCAGGCAAAGCTATGCGACCAGCAGATCATGGACACCACGAGGCCGATGTTTGATAGGGTCCAGCGTGATCTGCAGGATCAATGTGATGCGGTGCCCCAGAGAGTTGAGTCGAATGAGCAGGCCACCGAGAATCAAGCCACCCTGCTCGCCGACCTTCAGAAACAGGTGCAGGAGCTCAAAGACCAGGCCTCGATCGATCGGAAGATGCCGTCGCGCCCACCCGCCCCGCCTGGCTTCGATCGCGAGGTGGACCAGACTCAGCTCATCGTCGTCTCTACTAAGCTGGTTGGCATCGCATCGGTTCGAGAAACTGTCAACAACTTCCTTGGCGAGCTCAACTTCTCCGAGAATGAGGGCTACACGATCGAGGCCCTGTCGCCGCTGCCTGCTAAGAAGTTCTCGATCAGCTTCTCGGGGTCAGTGGGCCTTGCCTCGCGCCGCGCCCAGAAAGTTTTTAGCTTTGGGCTGCCTCAAGTCCGACGGTGCCTGGCGCAAGTTCTACTGCCAGGCCCAGGGTGCCGACCCTGCTCGGCTTCGCTCTGGCCCCGACAAATCCCCCATGCAGGTTCGCGGTGAGATGTTTCTGTGCAAGATGCGCGCTGCCGTGCGCGGACTGGACTTCCAGCGCCGCTGGTTCGTGGATCGAGAACGTCTGGTCCTCAAGGCTGACTACACCGACGTGCTGCGAGTCATCTCTCGCCCTGGTGATGAGGCGCCTGAGATCTCGTGGAATGACATCGGCATCCGCGCCCTGGGTCTCCACCGGCGTGATTTGCAAGAAGCAGTGCGGAGCCAGACTTCAGCGGCGGCTCTTAGGCAGTGGTGCATTTATCACTTCACCGGCATCTCCCTGTTACCCGTGAGTAAAGTCGGAGGGGAGCTGATGCCTAGTCTGCAGCTTCTCCCGTGGAGTGCGCGCGCATTGCTGCAATGTGGGGGGGCTAAGGCATCGCCT
Organism: Prorocentrum cordatum; assembly: GCA_963575745.1. Classification (NCBI taxonomy): domain Eukaryota; class Dinophyceae; order Prorocentrales; family Prorocentraceae; genus Prorocentrum; species Prorocentrum cordatum. The sequence goes on along the minus strand of CAUYUJ010018516.1, from coordinate 80,764 downwards.
AAGCTCAAGTACCTTCATCGTCTACGCCCTGGGTCTGCTATCATTGCCCTCCAGGAGGTGCATGCAGATCGCGTCGAGTTGAACGACTTCGTCGCTAGGTCTTCGGCCACTGCCATCGTTCATAGCAGCTTCTGCGAGGGTAGCGATGGGCAGGAGGTTCGTGGGGCAGGTGGGGTTGCAGTTGTTCTCCCTCCGCTCTCCTCTTCCTCCGTCAGCAGCTGCGCGGTGCCCTTGGTCAAGGGCAGGGTGCTACGCGTGGGCGCAGTGGTCTGGATGACACAGCTGGTGATTTTCAATGCGCGCAATCATGGCCTGACTCGGGCTGAGGTTCTCCGCGTTTGTGAGCAGATTGACGGAGCCCTTTGCCAGGCTGTTGATAACCCGCTAGCGTTCATGGTGGTCGCCCTCTGGGACTTCAACTACAGTTTTGACTCTTCTCTCATATTTCATCGCCCGCGCGGTGCGACGACGCAGCTCACGCAAGACCACGGGGTTCATGCGCCATTTTGGACTTCGACCTCGAGTAAGATGATGGAGGTCGGCTCTGAGTCGCCGACTCATTTCTGTAAGTTCACCAACTCGGTCAACATCACCGATCTCTTCTTTTTGCTTGGCTACGGGCTGGATGGCGCGCCAGATGGTGACCGACGCGCGCGCTGTCGACAGCCCTGAAGCTCTCAGCGCCAAAGGTGTCTCTGACCACGAAGCGCTCTCCGTTCGTCTTCGTCTTCGCGGAGCTCGCCCTCAGCAGGAACGACCGATCCCGACGCGCATATTCACGCCCAAGCTATTTCAACAGAGGCTGCAGAGGATGCTTGCTGATGGCCGTGACGATCTTCGTTGGAGTACACCGACAGCGACGGGGCATTACGAGCTCACGATGAAAGAGGCGGCCCGAGAGACACGGGATCGTTTGATCTTCGCTGCCCCTGATCTTCCAGGTGCCCTACAGTTGGTCGCGCGTGGGGTTGCTCGAGCAGTCTGGCGTCAAGATGTCGCCCTGGCCACGCAGCTCACGGCGTCCTCCCAGCACGCCATCGACGCGTTGGTGGTCGAGGGCTCGCAGGTCCTGCTGCGCCACGCCCCGACCTTCCAGCACTGGTCCGATGGGGTGCATCGGCTTGTCTGCGAAAAAGAATTCGCTGCTGCCGCTGCTGAACAGGCCCCCCCCCCCCCCAGGGCACATCCTCAGCATGGGGGCCCAGCTCTGCATCGCTTCTTCGGGCTCTCGAAAGGAAGATCTGGGCTCCGTTCTCGAAGCGTCTCATCCTGTCCGCGGTCAGCACCCCTGAGGGCCCCGTAACATATTCCCAGGAGAGTACCTCGGCCCTCACGGCCTACTCGACCCCAGTGTTCGCCAAGAAAGAGCCCCAGACTGCCCTCGCTCAGAAGTGCCTCAATCGGTTCCTCACGAAGGCCTCCCATGTCAACATCCAGAGCCCGCTGACCCCCATGTTCAGGAAGTCGCTGAAGCGGGCCAAGCACTCGGCCCCGTGGGTGAACGGGCTCCCGCATGCTGCCTGGCTGGCGTGCGACTATGGCGCTCAGCATCTGGCTCGTATGTTTCGGTGGCTATGCCAAGGTCAATCATTATATGCGTCTGACCAACCATCAGGATTCGGTGCCCGACCTCCTGACAGACGCCGTGCTCTTGGATTGAGGAACGCTGACTTTGAGGTCCTTAGCTCTGTCATGAATCACATCCCCGAGCCTGTAGTCCAGGCGGTTGCCCCTGCGTCACAACGAGGTTTTATCAGAGGACAGAACTTTTGCCACAACGTGCTTGAGTTGGATGTACACGCTCGCCCGACCTCACAACATCCTCTTGCCTCTCGGCGCTCCCCCATCCTGGTCGGCTTCGACTATGGACCAGCCTTTCCCAGTCTCTCCCAATCCTTCTTACTGCAGCTGCTGGGCTCCCTTGGGTTGCCCCGCGAAATTATTGTCTTTATCTCTATGGTGTATCTTGCAGTGGAAGGTGTTGTAGCTGATGGATCTCAGTATACTATTATATTATGGGCCCGGTCTGGGATTATCCAGGGATGTGGATTGTCTGGATATCTATACGCTCTGGCCTCCTCCCCCATGCTTGCCGATCTCGAGCACAATGTCGAACGCCGCTCATAAGGGATATGTCGTGCGTGTGCTGACGACCTTGGTGCAGTTTTGTATGAGATGGCTTCGCTTAAGGTCCTGGTCCGCGTCCTCGGTGCGACGCAAAAGCTCGCTGGCCTACGTATTAAGATAAGCAAGTGCACTCTTGTCCCCCTCGTCGGCAATATCACGGCTACGCTGCGTGCCATGGCACAGGCTCAACTTGCGCACATTTAGTCGGAGTGGGGAGGCTTCTAGATCGAGGGGTGCATGTTGTATCTAGGCATGTTGCTGGGACCCGAGGCCACGATCGACATGCGCTGGGAAACCTCACTGGGAAAGGCTCGCACACGTGCGCGCATGTTGGGGAGGGGGGGGCGGCTGCTGTCAGCACGAACTGCATCTTGTGCCGTGCGCGCGCGCGTACCCGTGTCTGTCTTATCTTGCTCAGTTCATCCCGATGCCCGAGTGGTTTCTCCCGATCGAACGTGGTGCGCTCTCTCAGGTGCTACGGGCTCCGCTCGGTTTCTTTTCGAACGAATTGATACTGGAGCTGCCGTCTTGGGAGGGGGGGGGGGGGCGCTTCTTCCATCGTGGACGACGCAATCGACGGCCGCCCTGCTTCGGGCTGCCACTCATGCACTCGATGGCCATTGCAACTACCTGCAGCCCTTGCGCAGCACTGTCATACGTTGGCAACGTGAGGTTGACGATGGCCGCTTCGACCCTACCCCGTTATCATGTTTGGACCGTACTTGACTTTACCTCAAGTTTTGGGAGTCTCATGCTTTTGTCGAACATTTCGATTTGATCCAGGTCTCTTCCCATGATGAGGATATATGCAGTGCCCGCCAGGCCCTCCAGGACGAGGCAGCGGTTACCACGGGAAGACCCAATCTTCACCGTGCAGTAGCGCTCTACCTCGGCTGGCAGACGTGCGCGCGCTCTCCCTTATCCCAGATGCTGAAGCGGAACCTGGCCCCGCATTTCACTTTTACCACACTTTTCTTGATCAGGTTCTCTGGCCACAACTCCGTGAACTACTATGCCTGGTTCCACAGAGTTGGGCCATGTCTGCATCGCGCACTTGGGGCAATGGATGGCTCGCGTCATATCGCATCGTCCAGTCGCAGGGCAAGTTAGGATGTCGCTTTGGGCGCCAACGTCCTGTCCGTCTTTTGCACTAGGCGCGCTGCCCGATGCTGCTCCGAGCCGTTGGCCTGGGTCTTCAAAGATCCCTCCCCCGTTCTTTCGGAGCGTTTGGGCCTTACTCAACCGCGCCCTCATCATCTCGAATTGTTCTCTGTTCTGTGCCAGACTTACAACCTTGCCCGTCTCGGCTCGGCTATCGTTGCGCCATCGCGGCTTCGTGGCTTCGTTGGTGCTGCTGTTCGCTCCCTTCGCCTGTCTAAGCCGAGCGACCGATTGCGACGATGGGTGCCACCACCACCTCTCTCAGTGCAACGACGGTATCAGCATCCTCCTGGGGTGATCTCCTTTTCGTCTACCTCCGTGTCGGGCTCCAGGGGCGGCCCCTCCTCTGGCGCCCCACGTCCTGGCCTGCCCCCTTTCGCGCCCTCGGCCGCCGACGACTGGATCAGCTATTCGCCCCCTGGCATGGGTCGCCCTGCCCCTTCAAGTCACCCGCTGGTCGCCGCTTTGGCTCAGGGGCCGCTTGCTGGTCAGCAGGCCGTTGCCTCATCACCTCGGCCGACACCTGGCGTCTCGCCGACGTCGACCCCGCCGACGCCTGCCGCGCCTATTGCTTGTGCAGCATCTGCGGGCGACGCTACGCCGATGGTTGCGATGCCACTGCAGGCCCTTCGGGCGACCTGCACCTTGTTGGCAGTATATACTGGTGTTGGGGCCCTGCGGATTTCGGAGCCCGTCTATCGTTTTCACATGGGCAGTATTCTTTCCACGACTCCGATGTCGCTCCGCACTGTTCAGAGGACCCACGCTGGCGTCGATGATGGCCCCCATGGCATGTGCATGCCCCCTGATGAGGTCGACCCCAACAGCTCTCAAGTTGTCTTATTCCTGTCCACGGTGTCGAAGGCCTCGCGGTGGATACTGAGGCTGGACATGCCGGATTGTGGCCTTAGCGACTGGAGACTCTGGTGCGAGCCGTTCGTTGAAGCCAAGCTCCGCTCTCTCGAATGGGCGGAGGCCGAGAGGCTCCGCGCTGGACGGACGTTTGCCGAGATGGCCACCGACACATCTGCTGCGGCATGGCGTCGCTCGACCGTGCGCGGACACAGCATCGCCCAGTACCTGGAGCGGGTGAGGTCGCACGAGCCGCGCGAAGTCTGGGAGCGCGCCGTCGCCTGGCACTGGTCTACCCTTCGTCTCTGTCGGCGTGAGACGAGGTCTTACCTGCTCAGGGTTGATGGCTCCACGGTCCCGCCTGCCATCAGTGAGTGCGACGAGGTCTGTGATGGCGAGATGCTCCCATCGGTCCACGCCGACGTCACTGTCCACTACCACGCTTCTCGCTCCGATCCCGTGCCGTAGGTGCCGGATGACGCAGCCAGGCATGCCTCAGCTGGCAGTGATGTTGTGCGCTCGCGGCACCGTCGTTCTGAACTACTCGCTCATGAACCCTTTCCTGCACCGCTTCTTTTCCTTCGCGCGGGTTGTTTTGAATTACTCTCGCGTGGTGACATCGGCACTGCTTGGGTCAGCCACTCCCAACTTAACGATGCTGCACCGAACGTCTTCCACCATGCTGCGGGGGAGTCAGATTTTGTATGGAATGAAGATAGCTTTCGGCAGCACCTCAGTGGTTACGCCAGACATTGGGTTGGTGATGTTGTTGCTTGGGGTCACATTACGGGCTATGAAGATTGGCTATGGTGGTGTCGACCGTATGCGGAGCTGTGTATCATGGAAGACACTCAACCTCGTCGTCTCGCCCCTCCGGCCGAGCAGGTTCGTGAACTTGCGAGACGCATGTGCCTTCACATTTTCTTTGATGTGGAAGAAGATATGCGGATGCTCAACTTACGCTACCAGGGCATTTACTGGCAAGACCGTGGGAGGTGGCATCACCGTCTGACCTTACGCCTCAGCGCAGCTCGCAATGTTCGTTTCTCATTGGCTGCTCAGAAAGCAGATCAAGCATATGTGGACCTACTGATCGCCGAGGCGACTCGCCAATTTTCGCCATCCACTGCCAAGATTACTGAGCAGAGAGACCGGGCCACCTCGGATGGCACACCTGAGCCTGCAGCCCCGCGGCCTCAGCCAGAGGACCGCAGCGACCACTTGATGAATGAAGATACCAAGCTGCTGCGAGTGAGCAAGTCGGTTCAGTCATCAGCATCTGGAGCCGAACATATTCGCAGGCTCCAGCGCCCCCTTCCACGTACCAAGAGAGCATGGCACAATAGCAATAGTTTGAAGTGGGAAGAACGTCTTCGTGAATGGCGGACAGTAGTGCTTCCCAAGTCAAATCACATCGAATTCCTCAATGCCGAGTTGGTCTCAAGCTTGAACTGGAACTCTTACTTACCAGGGTTGGCTCCTGCCAGCAGCTCGGAATGCAATCGGAGGCCCTGGGAATCCTCCATTCCGCCGTCAGGCGTCGGTGCCAAGTCTGCACAGGGACCAGATGAGTCCGCACCTTGTGAGCTAGCCAGTGGTCGGCCTCACAAGGGTGCAGATACGGCATGTGGCCTGACGGCTAACAGGGAGGTGTTCGTCGCCGATTTCGCCGGGCACGCTGTGCCACGGGAGTCTTCCATCCCGTCGCCAGGCGTCGGTGCCAAGCCTGCGCAGGGACCACGTGGGTCCGCGCCTTGTGAGCTAGCCAGCGGTCGGCCTTGCAAGGGCGCAGGTGCGGCATGTGACCTGGCGGCTAACAGGGAGGTAGACGTCGCCAGTTTTGCTGGAAAGGACGGCAGCGACGTCGCCTTGTCAACGCCGCCGACACTAATCGCCACGGGATGCTCGATGTCGCCAATGACGGTTTCCTCACCGAGCGGGTCAAGTGCCCCCACGGCGCCGACACCCGCGCGCCCTGCGATTGCCCCCTCGTCTCCGAGTTCGTTCTCGCTTCGTCTATGTCTGCCCCGTGGATCCGTGAGCCCTTCCCGCTCGTCTCAGCAGCCGCAGCTGTCTCCTGGCATCGCCATCCATCCCCTTTCGTTTGTCTCGACTTCCCCCCCCTCTCTCCTGTCGCCCCCGTTCCCCCCCCCCTGCCGCCGCGGCTGTTGCCCCCCCGCCCCTACTCCACCTGGCGCCCGCTGCAGTCGGGCCCCTCGTGGATAATGGGGCACGGGTGCGCGCGAGTTCGGGGGCGCAGCCCGACGAGAGTCGGCTGTGGCGTCTCCCTTTGATTTCTCTTCGTCCTTCCTTCGCTTCGTTGTATTCCCCGTCATTCGCTCGCTGTGCCTGCTCGTCGCCTCCTCCCCCCCCCGCGGACGCACGTGGTGCGCTGCTGCGTCCTCGGCCCTCTTGCCGCGACGCTGGCGCCGCCGTCTCGACGAACGGCGCGCAGCTCGGGCCGGGAGCGCGCGCCCCGCCCCCCCACCCCGCCGCCCGAGGGGGCGGGGGGCAGGCCTAAGTGGGACGAAGACCTCTGGGCACGCTCGTCTCCTCCCTCCGCACCCCTCCTCTCCACCCCTTCCTCTTTCCTCACTCATCCCACCCGTGCCTCTGTCCTGTCCCCCCCACCTAGCGCAGCGCTCTGTCGCCCCAGAGGGAGCTCCACCTAAGGCCCCAAGTGGCGGTGTCCACATGCGTCGCCCCCACCCAGCACAGCGCTTCGTGGCCCCATAGGGAGCCCCACCTAAGGCCCCATCGGCGATTGTGATTGTGGCCCCTGAGTCTCAGCAGAGCGATTGTGATCTGTCTCTTGCAGATGCCCGTCAGGCGTCTTGCAGTCAGGTTGGCTTCGCAGAGTGTCGTTGATTCGGCTCGCCGCTCGAGGACGCCCGATCCGTCTCGATCGTTGCCCCATCGAGAGCCCCCCTGGCCCTGTAGCCTCCGCGTCGTCCACGGGCGATGGCGCCGGTGTCCCAGGGGCGGCCAGCGGCGAGCACCACCTTGTCACAGTGAGCGGGTACCGCATTTGTACCACTTGTCATTGTTACGCACGCGTGATCGGAGGAGAGCACAGAGGCTTGTCTGCCGAGTGCAAGCTGCCAGACAGTGCTCGGAACTGCTGAAAGACCACTACGTGCTGGGTTTTCCCCGGGGGCTCTGCGACGTCGCGTCCATTGCGATCGCGGCGCGCGCTCGCACAGCCGTCCTCGAGAATGCCCAGCATGGAGGCCTCCGTGCGGACGCGAGGGCGAACGCGCTCAGACGACCCGCCTTGGCGACAAACGAGGCAGCATATCGATGTATCTATTTAAAGGCGTGGTATGACAGCTGTTTTCCCTTCCCGCTGACGGCGGCGACAACAGCAGTTGCGGGCGCCGCCGACAGCAACCTGCTCCAGGAGGAACGCACGGGCTGGCAGGCACTGGGGCTTCCAGAGCATTGCGCCCGCGCTTCGGCCCAGCGGCCCGCAGTCATCTTCGAGGTCGGCTCGAAGGCTGGCGCGTCGACGTCCCTGCTGGTTGGGGGGGCGGACCGTTGCCCCATGGTGAGCTCCACCCAAGGCCCCAGTGGCGGTGTCAACATGCGCCCCCCCCACCCAGCACAGCGCTTCGTGGCCCCATAGGGGCGCTCCACCTGAGGCCACAACGGCGGTGTCCACATGCGTCCCCCCCGCCCAGCGCAGCGTTTCGTGATCTCATAGGGATCTCCACCTAAGGCCCCAGTGGCGGTGTCCGCATGCGTCTCCCCCACCCAGCGCTGCGTTTCGTGGCCCTTTAGTGAGCTCAACCTAAGGCCCCAGCGGCTGTGTCCACATGCGTCTTCCCACCCGGCGCTGCCCTGCGCGGCCCCATGGGGAGCTCCTCCTAAGGCCCCATTGGCGGTGTCCATATGCGCCCCCCCCCCCACTCAGCACAGCGCTGAGTGGCACCATTGGGAGCTCCACCGAAGGCCCCAGTGGCAAAGTTCGCATGCGTCCCCCCTCCCACCCAGTACAGCGCTTCGTGCTCCCAAGTGATCTCCGCCGAAAGCGATATCCACAACCGCTGTATTCACAACTGCATATGGTTGGGTCCTTCGCCAGGTTGAGTTGTGCTCACTTGTCAAGGAAAATCCGACTGCAGGAGGATTTCCCCACCTTAAATCTAAGGCGATCCGAGCCTTGCGGGGGGGGGTCGCCGCCGAAGGAGAGCCTGCGGTGTTGAGGGTTCCTCGACCAGTCTGGGGGCTTCGGCGCTGGTTTTGGGCGGCCGCCAGGGAATGGCCAGGGTCACCCACAGGGCTGCTGATGGCCAAGGTCCGCTTGCCCACCACCCACCAAACCACCTCTTGCTCACCACCCACCAAACCACCCCAACCCAACCCGAAAGCTTCAAATTGCCGTCCATTTCCAGTGTATGGGGGGTCGATGAACATTGAGAACGCACACGCACATGGAACTCGTACCCCCCCAAACCGAAATTCTGGTCATCGGGTTGGGTTGGGGTGGTCTGTTCGGTAGTCACTTACTCCTGCTTCCCCTCGTATTCCGCCCCTTGCTCCTGCTGCTCCGTGTCAAAATCCTTTCTCCCGCTTCTCCTGCTTCTGCTGCCGCTCCTCCTCCTCCCACTCGTGAATGCTCCCACTCGTTATCCTTGTCCCTCCACTCCTGCTCTCACGTCTCCCGCTCCTCTCTTCCGCTGCTCGCTGCTCGCTGCTGCTCGCTGGTTTTGCCTCGGTGCAGGCGATCGCCGACACAATTTGAAACTTTCTCGCGTCAGCGCGAGGTCTGATGGCATCTGTTCGAAAGGCAGGCGCGCGAACCGATGTGTCAGGCGGCCTGGCCCGAGCGGCACCGATGCGGGCGGGTGTTGCTGCGGAGATGCAATATCAGTAGGTTCCTCGCTCTTTGTTCTTGGCGCCCTGGCTCAGCTCTGGGCTCGGGGCTCGGCCCGCAGGCCAACTCAGGTTTGAGTTCTGCCGTTGTGCATCCCCCCTGAGCTGTTATGAGTGTTGCCAAGATGCTTGCGACGCTTCCTCCGGTCGCCAGTGTAAATTTGCGTCGGTGTCTCGTAGGGTCTGCTTTCAACAAAGTTACCGCTGGGACAGTCCACCGCAGCGATTTCAGATGGACGCTGGCCGACACACGTGTCGATGTCCACCATATTCCATATTGGGGGTGGTGTGGTCGGCGGTTGAGGAGACACGCCGAGTTCGATCAGATCTGGGGGCCTAGAGAGGCCCCTAAGCCCTCGCCTTCCCCGCTCTCGCCCCTCCGAGCGCCGCCAACGTCGAGCATTTCTTCCTTCTCGGAAGATGCACTCTTTGTTCGATGGGCAGGGGCGCATGCATGGACACCACCAGAAATGCAGCTGCGCCGATCACTAAGAAACCTCCCCACTTCGCCTTTGCCCAGCGTTTCACAGCAGCTTGCAGCAAGTCGTCCCAGTTTCTTCTACCCTTTGCGCACGCTCGGGGCTGGATGAGCAGGGCTGGCCCAGCGCTTGCGCGAGATTTTGCCGTCAAACTGTCCCAGCTTTCTGGGGCTCTTTTCCTGAATCGTAGCCGTGCCGTGGCTGCATGGGAGGCGGGCTGAGAACTGGCGCTGCGAGAGCGACTATTCGACTTCCTGCGTGCACTTCGTGTCGTTGCCCGCCCGGCTGGCGCTTACCTGTGGTGCTGCAGCAGCGCTCCGAGCGCCCCAGGTGAGCGATGGCCACGCCTCAAAGAGGGGCATCGGTCGCGAAGTCGGGGGGGGGGCAACGGGGGTACCTCCGTGCGACTTCGAAGTGGGGCATGGTGGATTCGGCTGTGGGCCAAGATGCGCTCCCTCTTTCCACTGCGGTGTAGACGGTGCTGCCGATCAATTTTGTCTGGCGTCTCCGCCAAGTTTGCAGTGTTCGTCTTCAGCGAGACATGGTGCCACTTCAGGCTGATACGGCGACCTGATCGCTCTCACTTTGCATGCCTACTCATCGTGTCCGAGTCTGCTTGGACCAATTCGGGTGGTCTGCGCTAGATTATGTCAGTAGTGCAGGGCTGGCTCAAACTTATCAGGGCCTGCTTCTTCAGGTACCGCCCTTGCTGGCTTGAATTTGCACAGTTGGATCCGGCGTTCTCCTCACTACAAGGTCCAGTCAACGTTGAGGGCGCACAGCAAGAGATCGGCGACTTGCGAGACGACGGACCCGAGGAATAAGGACACTCCAACACTCGTGCCTCGGGCCACGGTGGTGGATATCGTAGCCTGCTTGTTCAAGAGATTACGCCATTCTAGCGACACCCAGAGGAGAAAGTAAGTGCTCGGGTGAGGCCGCGTCGGGTCTCTTAGGATTTTGTGGGGGCGTTTTGTGCGCGTCTTCGACGCGCTTCGGGGCGTCTTGTTTTTTCGTGGGCGGCCGCTGGTGGCTTCGGGTGTCCTCTTGGGGTGCAGGGCTGGAAGTGTGTCAGTATGAACTATTCCTGCTGGGCCTTTTAGGGGTTTCGGATGTGAGCAAGCAATGGCGGGACGAGAGGAACGTCGACCGAGTGCACCCCCTTATCGGGCAAGTCGTTGAGAGCGATTCCGTGCGAGTGGATCCAGAAAGCATGGCAGGATGCGCACAGCGCCGCTGAAGGCCACGGTCAGCAGATCGTGCGGGGTGC
>CAUYUJ010018516.1:32500-57500 GCA_963575745.1 Prorocentrum cordatum | reverse complement strand
TAGTAGTAGTATAGTAGTAGTAGTGTAGTAGTAGTAGTAGAAGTAGTAGTAGTAGTAGTTGTAGTTGTAGTAGTAGTAGTAGTAGTAGTAGTTAGTAGTAGTAGTAGAAGTAGTAGTTAGTAGTGTAGTTAGTAGTAGGAGTAGCAGTAGTAAGAAGTAGAGTGTTCGTAGTTCGTAGTCGTAGTAGTAGTAGTAATAGTAGTAGTAGTTAGTTATTAGTAGCAGTAGTAGTAGTAGCCGTCGTAGTACGTGGTAGTCGTAGTAGTAGTAGTTAGTAGTAGGAGTAGTAGTAGTCGTAGTAGTAGTAGGGTCGTAGTCGTAGCTTGTAGTTAGTAGTTCATTAGTAGCAGGTAGTAGTTCATTAGTAGTAGTAGTCAGTAGTAGTAGTAGTAGTAGTAGTTAGTAGTCGTAGTCGTAGTCGTAGTCGTAGTCGTAGTAGTAGTAGTAGTAGTAGTAGTAGTAGTAGTAGTAGTAGTAGTAGTAGTAGTAGTAGTAGACGTAGTAGTTCGGATGGGAGGGCCCGGATCGACGGCCGCGCGCGATGTGCGCTCCGTCGGATTATTGTTGCGCATGTCGCATCGTCGACGACAATAAAGTAAAGGCCATGTTCAAACAAAACGACGATTTCGTATCATTGATTTCTTCTAGTTAGGATGAGAGGGCCTGGATGGGGCCGCTTTCGGCCGGCCAGAGGGGGGAGTATGAGCATATTCGAGTAAGGAATAAGGATAGGAGCAGGATTATGATTATGAGAAAGAGAAGGGGTAGGAGCATGAGGAGGAGGGGGAGGAAGAGGAGGAGGAGGAGGAGGACGAGGAGGAGGAGGAGGAGGACGAGAGGGAGATGGAGAGGGAGATGGAGAGGGAGAGGGAGAGGGAAGAGAGGATTAGGGAGGAGGAGGAGGAGGAACTCGAGGACACGGAGCAGGAACAGGAGTAATTAGGAGTAGGAGTCAAGCTAGCCAGCTCGAGCGAGTCAAGCATGGCATGCCCATTCCCACCCGCCCTGCCACAACCAAAGAAGCAGTGCCGGCGCAACTGGGGGCCGAAATCGAATCGGCAAGTGGTTTGCCACAGCTGATGCAGCCGCGATGGCGGCTACGGATGGGGAATTTCTGGCGCGTCTCACAGTTTGCGCTGGCATTTTAGCACGAGCCGGGGAGGCCCCAGGAAGCCTCAGGAGGCCCCGGGAGGCCTCAGGAGGCCCTAGGAGTTTGCAGGAAAACCCAACGAACCCCAGGAAGCCCCAGAAGGCTTCAGGAGGCCCCAAGAAGCCCCAGGAGGTTTTGGAGGCTCCAGGAAGTTTTCAGAGGTGTCAGGAAGCCCGGGGTCTCCCAGGAACCCCCAGGATGCTTCAGGAGGCCCCAGGAGGATCCACGAGGCCCTGGGGAAGCCCCGGGATGTTCCAGGAGACCTTGGGCGGCCTCAGGGGGCCCCAGGCGCTCGACGAATTGGCGAGCGAAAAATGCGCGCCGCGCCTTAGCGGGAGTGCAACTTTCAGAAAACATGCGCGCGGCGCCAAAGCGGGAACGACATTTTGCCCTGTCGCGCGCGATGTGCACCGCGCCCCATTCCTGTCACGCATTTCGCAAAGCCGACGACAAGAAAGTCCTCGCTGAGAAGAAACATGTCGACGTTGAAATAGTTTTTGATAGGTCGGATGGCCGCTCCCGCTTGGGGTTGCCCCAGACGTCCGCGCGCGATGTGCGCCGCGTCCCGCTCCTGCCACCCATCTCGCATCGTCGACGACAAGACAGGCCACGCTGAGAGAACCAACGATGACTTCGTATAGATTTTGTACAGTCAGGATGGGAGGGCCCGGATAGACGGCCGCGCGCGATGTGCGCCGCGTCGTGTTCCTGCTACGCATTTCGCATCGTCGACGACACGACAGACCATGTTGAGAGAACAACGACGGCTTTGTATTCATTTTGAACAGTTAGGGTGGGAGGGCCCAGATTGACGGCCGCGCGCGATGTGCGCCGCGTCGTATCCTTGCTACACATTTTGTACCGTCAACAACAAGAAACGCAATATTGAGAGAAACACCGAAGACTTCGTATTGATTTTTCCAGTTCGGATGGGAGGACCCCGATGGGACCGCTATCGGCCGGCCAGAGGGGGGAACAAGAGTATATTCGAATAAGGAATAAGGATCGGAGCAGGATTAGGTTATTAGGACGAGGAGGAGGAGGAGGAGGAGGAGGAGGAGGAGGAGGAGGAGGAGGAGATGGAGGAGAGGAGGAGGAGTAGGAGGAGGAGGAGGAGGAGGAGAGGAGGAGGAGAGGAGGAGGAGGGGAGGAAGGAAGAAGGGGCGAGGAGGAGAAAGAGGAGGAGGAGGAGCACGAGGATGAGGAGGAGGAAAGGACTGAGAGGAGTATGAGCAGGAGCAGGATTAGGAGTAGGTAACAGGAGAGGAGCAGGAGGAGGAGGAGGAGGAGGAGGAGGGGGGAGGAGGATTTAGGACGAGGAGGAGGAGGGGGAGGAGGGGGAGGAGGAGGAGGAGGAGGAGGAGGAGGAGGAGGAGGAGGAGGAGGAGGAAGAGGAGGAGGAGGAGGAGTAGGAGCAGGAGTCAAGCTAGCCAGCTCGAGCGAGTCAAGCATGGCATGCCCATTCCCACCCGCCCTCCCACAACCAAAAAATCAGTGCTGGCGCAACTGGAGACCGAAATAAGATCGGCAAGATGGTTTGCCACAGCTGGCATGTCAGCACGAGCCGAGGAGGCCCCAGGAAACCTCACCAGGCCCCAGGAGGCTTCAGGAGGCCCCAGGAGGTTGCAGGAAAACCCAGCGAACCCCAGGAAGCCCCGGCAGGCTTCAGGAGGCCCCAGGAAGCCCCAGGAGGTTCCAGGAGGCTTCAGGAAGCTTTCGGAGGTGTCAGGAAGCCCCGGGGACTCCCAGGAAGCCCCAGGATGCCTCAGGAGGCCCCAGGAGGATCCACGAGGCCCTGGGGAAGCCCCAGTTCCAGGAGACCCTGGGAAACCCCAGGGGGGCCCTAGGCGCCCGACGGATTCGCGAGCGAAAAATGTGCGCCGCGCCTTAGCGGGAGCGCAACTTTCAGAAAGCATGCGCGCGGCGCCGAAGCGAGAGTGATGTTTCGCCCTGTCGCGCGTGATGTGCACCGCGCCCCCATGCCTGCCACGCATTTCGCAAAACCGACGACAAGAAAGCCCTCGCTGAGAAGAAACATGTCGACGTTGTGTTGGTTTTTTTGACAGGTCGGATGGCCTTTCCCGCGTGGGGTTGCCCCAAACGTCCGCGCGCGATGTGCGCCGCGCCCCGTTCCTCCTACGCATCTCGCATCGTCGACGACAAGACAGGCCATGTTGAGAGGAACAACGGAGACTTTGCATTTATTGTTTCGAACCAGGATGGGACCTGGGAGGGCCCAGATTGACGTCCACGCGCGATGAGCGCCGCGTCCCATGCTTGCCACGCATTCCACATTGTCGACGACAAGACGGGCCATGTTGAGAGGAATAACGGAGACGTTGTATTGAATTTTAAGAAATCAGGTTGGGACCACATGGGTGGAGTTGCTATCGGCGGGACAAAGGGGGGAGTAAGAGTATGTTATGATAAGGAATAAGGACGACAGTGGGAGTAGGAGTGGGCGTGGGAGGAGGAGGGGAATGAGGAGCAGGAGGAGGAGGATGAGGAGGAGGAGGAGGAGGCAGAGGGCAAGCTAGGTCGCGCTCGCGTCATATCCTACGTCCTATGCTTCCCTCCCATGCCTCACCATGGCGTAGATCTCCTCTCTACTCGCACACTCGGATGTCGAGCAGGGCAATGATCGCGAGAGGGTGCGCGATGCATCGTAGAACACGGAATAGCAGGACGTAAAAGACCACGGCTGAGCGTAGCATGTCATAGCATGGCGTGGCGTTGCGTAGTGGATAATTGCATCACAGAGCAATGCGACGCAAATAATTGCATCGGACAACGGCACGGAACATAACACCGCACAGCATGTCATGGCATGGCGCCAGGTTCCTTGGAGGGTAAGTGGATCTTATTCGAGAGGTCTGAGCCGGTCTGGAGTCGCGGCTCCATGTCTAGCTCTTGGGGTTCCCCGAAAAGCTCCACGCAAGGCGGGTCTGATAGAGAGCACCCGCTGGCTCTGCTTTCAACATCGCCTTCTCGAAGCAGAAGTGGGCTTCTGCTTGATACTTCCTGAAAGCGACGAAACCCCAAAGTGAGGGGGGGGCTTCTGCGGCCCAAAAGATCAACGAATCGGCACCGAATGTGCAATCACTTCCGATGGCTTCGGGGGTGCATATTCTAGATTTGGGGGCATGGCTCCGCACAGCGGAACACCACATAGCATTGCATTGCATGCCGTGGCATGGCACTGGAAATAATGCCGCCGGCGCTGCAGCGGGAGCACGATTCGGAACGAGCGGAAGCGAAGACTGAAGCCAGCGCTGCAGCGGGAGCACGATTCGGAACGAGCGGAATCCCGAAAATGAGGCCAGCGCTTCAGCGGGAGCAGCATGTGGAAAGAAAACCCCAGCGAAAACCAAACTCCTGGGAGTCCTGTGCGTAAAATAACAGTACGCGGATAGGGGGGGGGGGGGGCGGACCTTTTCCAGACGGAGGGGGAGTGGCATTCAGATTGTGCAATTGTGGAGGTAAGTTTGGCCCACGCCCGAGATCCTGACTCTCGGAGGTCCCTGAGGCCTCCAGAGGCCCAGCAAGAGCCAATGATGTATGACAACTTGTTGAAAACGCCCGAGGGCATCACTCCAACCGGCCTCGGGCGCAAGGGCCTCCCAAGCTCCTCCCTCCCAAGTTCCTCGTTCCTTCCACGCCCAAGTTCCTCCTCCCAAGGGCTCATCTTGAGCAGAAGAGGGGGAGGGTTGGCTTTCGGGCCATAGCTCGGGTCTCTGGCGGCCGTCCGGGGCGATTCCGGCATTCCACCCCAGGCGCCGAAAACCAAGAAAATGTACATTTGAACCGGAATATAGGATCGAGGTCGGATCGGGGAGGGTACACTAGTGTTCTTCGTGCTTGTCGTATGTTCGTGTGCATCCTGGGGAACGGGACCATCGGTGATCTGATGGTTTGGAATGTTTTGGCCGGCGGAGAATCGCATGCTATTGAAGCATATTCTTCTGTCTTGGGTCCGGCTGTCCAGAAAAATGTCGGAGGCGTGAGAGCCTCCATTGGGACGAAAACTTTGGGCGACCGTCCGAAAATTTACGGCACACCGCCAGAGGCGGACTTCTCGCTGGCGGCCTTGCAGTCGCGCAAGGCGCAGGCGGAGTCCATGAGGAGGGCCGCGAGCGCACCCGCGGGCGTCTCCGCCGAGGGGCTCGAGGACTGGAACTCCCATCGGGAGGGCAGGGAGGAAGGGAGGCAGGGAGGAGGTGGGACACCTCCTCGCGTTCGAAGTCCGAGGTTTTCGGACGTCTTCGGTTCCCAGCAGCTGCGCCTCGTCGAGGGCGCTCTGGGGGCGCCTGGATCGTCCCGAACGGCCTCCAGAGGTCCGAGCTACGGCCCAGAAATTGGAAGGGAGGAATCGAGCATCGAACTTCGGCGATCGAGACTTCTGGGCGTTCTTCTACCTCTTGGGTTTTCATGAGGCATCTCGTCGCCACGTGCTGGATATCATTGGGCATCTGGTTAGGACGCACCCTCGAAAAAGCTGGGGATTCGATGGGGGGAACGGAGAGGTTCGCTGAAGTCGGGCATGTCCCTTTACAGGAGGACTATTCAAACTTAGTCCCAAAATCGTATGGAGACGATTTGTCGTGCTCCTCTGATCGTTTTTCTTTGTTATTTTATATCATTGGTTGATCTGTCTTCCAAAATCCGCCTGTAGGAGGACATGTCCGACCCAACGCTTCGCGTGGCTTTCCTGGGGTCGGCGCAGGGTGCCCCTTAGCGGCGCTCGCGGCGCCGCGCCCGGCGCGCCGGGGAAAGGGGGGCCCAGCGCCGACACGGGAAGTTCGCGCGGACTTCCCACGACTTCTGCCTGCACAGTGAGGACGCCGAGAGTAAGGCAGGCGCAGTTCGGGTGCGGAAGGGGCTCGCTGCGCCTGAGGCTCCTCCACGGTGGTGCCTCTGGCGTTGGGTCGGGCACGTCCCTCTACAGGAGGAATCTTCAAAAATAGTCAGAAAATGGTCGGGTGACGATTGTTCGATTCTTTTTTGACTATTGGGGGGCATTTTTTGAATATATAGCATTCGCGAGCCCGCAGCTTGGCGACAGCTTGTGGCAGATGTTGTATCGTCTCTTCCTCCTCCCCCTCCCCCTTCTGCACACTAGCCTTGGGCAATTCAAGAGAGAATGTTGGTAGGCCGCCATTCCCGCAAAGCGGCAATCGGCGTGCGCTGTCGCTTGCCCACGCGCTTCGGCGTAATTATGGCACTTCTGTCTGTCTGTCTGTCTGTCTGTCTGTCTTTTGAATATATATATATATATATATATATATATGTATATATACACATATATATATAGGTACATGTATATATATATATATATATATATATTCGACCCACATCCGCCTGTAGGAGGATAAGCCCGACCTAACGACTCTAGCGCTCCTTGCGCACCCAGACGCTCTTGGGGATCAACAAGGGGGCTCGTTATCGAGGACGCCAGCGGCGCATCACCGGCCGCTCCCTGGGAGTTTACCGAAGTGACGCGCAGCATCGAAAGTCGTGACGCGTGGGTTTTGGGTCGGAGTCCTCATGGACGCTTCTTAGGGTCTCGCGAGAGGGCTCTCGGGGGCCTCTGCGGGGGAGTTTCGGGGCCTCTTGGGGGCCTCCTGGGGGCTTCGTGGGAGCCTCTTGGGGCCCTCTTGGGGCCTTTGGGGCTCTCTTGGGGCCTCTTGGGGGCCTCCCGGGGGCCTATGGGGGCCTCTTGGGACCGAAAGCTCGAAATGTTCATTCGGGTTCCCCTTCTGGGTGCCTTCTTGGGGCTGTCCTGGGGCCCCTCTTGAGCCGTCCCGGGGGCCTCTTGGGCCGTCTTGGGGCCCTTGTGGGCTGTCTTGGAGCTCTCTTGGGGGCTTGTTGGGCCGTCTTGGGGCGATCTCAGGGGCCTCTTAGGCCGTCTTAGAGCATCGGTAAGCCGAAATGGCGAGAACGCGAAAATCCTTCCCAAACCATCGACAAATCGAGGATGTGTATCTCTTGGGGCTCTCTTAAGGGTGCTCTTGCAGGCCTCTTGGGGCGTCTCGGAGGCGTCTTGCTCCGTCTGGAGGCCATCTTGGGCGTCTTGGAACAATATGGAACGGTCTCGAGGCTCTCTTGGACTGCTCGGGACTCTCTTGGACCGGCTTGGGGCGCCCTTGGGTCGTCCCTGGGCCGTTGGAGACCTTGAGGGGGGGGGGGCCGGCGGCAGAGTGGGGCCCCCTCGGAGGGACTTTCAGGAGGTTTTTGACCAGGCACTGGAGAAGGAGGCCAAAGACTGTGCCAGACACTGTGTCAGAGAGGTCTCGCACGGCCCAACCCGCAGGGCGGGAGCGGCCGGATCCGAAGGGCTTCGCACTCTGCCGCTGGTCCCCTCTCTGCCATGACGGGAGACGTCAGGGTTACGTCGGGACGTGCTGGCTTTGTTTTGAAACATTCTGGGAGCATCATGTCGGGACGATCGAAATGGGTACCGAAAGAATGGGTGCAAAGGTCCCGGCATGGCCTGCGAATGATCAAGAAATGGGTCGATTGGGCCATCCAGCAGTGGTTCTGGAAGACAGTATCCATTAGAGAGGGTATTCCCGAGCTCGCTCGCGGGTGTAACTTCCAGCCCCTGCAGTCTCTTCGGGCCTCCTAGACCCTTCGGGTTGACGAGAAGGCCTACCTCAGAAGTTTTGCGCGCGGGGGCCAGTGGCCCCAGCGTAGGCAGTGGCTCGCGCAGTATGCCGCCGACCCGATTCTGTCGCGTTTGCAATGAGTCTCCCGGCACGCTTCTGCATCGTCGCGCGTGCTGCGGGGGCCACGGTGACCTCGCGAAGTAGGACTCTCCGCCTGCATTTCTGGAGTCCGTGGTGAGGGCCTGCGTTGATCCCCTCCCTCTCCTCTTTGCCGAGAGGTTCCTCGTCCCTAAGGCTCCCCTTCCTCCCTCCACCGCCCTTCCTAACAGATGGTTTGGTGGTGGTGCCGCTGAAATGGCGGGCCGCATCTTTCTCGAGGCATTTAGATGGACCAGCATTTGCCACCTCGCTCGCAGGCTGTGGGGCGGGCCATAGTTAGAGTGCAGCCGCACTACCCGTATCGGGTCAACTCCGTCATGCGCGGTTGCCCCACTTTTGCTTGCCAGGGCATCGATCGTGGCGAGCTCGTTGCTTTCTATCGAGCACTGCGGCACGGCATGCAAGGAAGCATTTTTACACGTCTTCGTTCGTATCGATGGGGTCCACCGTCGAGGCAGTGAGTTCTGCTGATCGGCTCGTGCTGCCTGGTCGGAGTTGTGGTTGGATGTGCGGCAGCGCATTGAATGCAGAGGGGGCGCCGCGCGCATGGACCTTCGCAAAGTGAAAGGGCATAGCACCGAGGCTAGTGTTCAGTAGGGAGTATCCAGCAGATCCGAGAAAGAAGGCAACTCGCATGCTGGTGATTGGGCAGTCTGAGTTGCTAGCACGTCTCGGATCCCCACCGCTACGAGAGGCCCGCAAAGCCAAGGGGCTCAGGTCCTCACTCGGTGGGCTCAGTGGATTTCCCGCAGTGGGCCTCGGATGTACGACGTGGATTGTGACCATGTCTCCGCGAAGCAGCGCAAAGTCCGCTGTGCATCCAGAGTCGGTTCCACCGTGCCCGCACTTTCTGTCTTGCCGCCATTGCCTGAGGCGCCCCGCAGCCTTTCTCAGGCCGGCCTTGCTTCAGTGCGCGTGCAGCTCGCTGAGGCGCGAGCGCACGTCATGCATCCGTTCGTTGTGGTGGGGGACGGGGGTCGGAGGTTGTGGTGTACGGTGTGTGTGTGTGTTTGTGTGTGTGCGTGTGTGTGTGTTGTGCGTGGGCTGGGAGGGGTCAAGATCTCTGCGAATCTCTCGCGAGGATGCCTCGGCCCACCTATCCCAAACTCTCGGGGGGCTCGAGCCCTTGCGGGTCTCGCGAAAGCGCCAGCGCGCTTCCAAGTCAATCATGTCTGGAGGCTGCGCTTGTTGAGCCCCTTCCGCACCGCCGAAGTCACTCGGGCCGGAGTCGTTTAGCTTGTGCGTGTGCTTGCGCGTGCGCGCGTCGTGCGCGCGCGCGCGTCAGGCACCCCGCCCCAGGGGGAAGGCGCGCACGTGGGCTGGCCTCGAAGGCGGCCCTTCTTTGCGCTGTGGGCTCGCCTCGAAGGCGGCATTTCGAGCGCCACTCGGTGCTTGATCGAGTGGCCCGTGGATGGCGCCACCCGCCTCTGACCTCGGCCATGCAGTGGGGCAAGTTGCATGTGGCGCGGACGAACCGCGGAGGAAGAAGTGGAGGGCTGTGTCGAGGAGGTGGAAGAAGAACAGGAGCAGGAGAATAATTAAGAGGATGAGGAGGAAAAGGAGGAAAAGGAGGAGAAGGTGGAGGAAGAGGAGGAGGAGGAGGAAAAGGAGGAAAAGGAGGAGGAAAAGGAGGAGAAGGAGGAAAAGTGAAGAGGAGGAAGAGGAGGAGGAGGAAGCCAGATGGTTTCGAGGGCCCGTTCGAAGGCATTGTTTAGGGGACGCCTCGAGCGAGACGCTGGTTTTCAAACGAAAGTGTTAGACACCCTGGGCGTTTGTCAATGCTTTCGCTTCCTTGGCCATATTGGAGACCATCCGAGATCGCTCCGGAAAGATGCCTTGAAGGAGCTTTTGGCGTATCCCAGTTGTTCGAGGATCGGGCAGCATTGGATGCATACCTTCCCGTGACACTGAGGGCGGGATTGCTTCCATACCCGACGCTCAGCGAGCTCCCTTGGGGCACGTCTTCAGGTCGGGGCGTAGACTCTTTCCTCCTCTCCTTCGGCGGCGAAGACCAACCACTGCGGTCGCCGCCGCCGTCGCCGCCGTCGTAAATTGCTGCCGCGCCGCAGCCGCCGTCGCCGCCCTCCGCGTCGGGGCGGTCTCTTGCGGTGCCTTGGCCTCCGCGGGGAGGACGACCGCGGACGCCCGCCGAGGCTGGAGCCGGGCGGCAGCCGGCCGAACCACACCCGCCTGTCCTACGGCTTCTCGAGGGAGGCCGACTCAAGCATGCCGTCTGGCGCTCAGGATCGGCGATTTGGATCCTTCGCGTGATGCGAATCGGAGGAGGAGGAGTAGAGGAGGAGGGTATAAGGAGGAGGAAGAGGAGGGGGATTCGGTGGGGAGGGGGGAACTTCACATCGCGTGACGAAATCCTTCTGCCTACAATATGCCCCCCCCCTGCCCCAGTGTGTTGCTGCTCCGCGGGTCGCGGCGTCCCTCGGGGAGGACAGAGACAGTCCAAACGATGAGATAAAGACCACTCTTGCCCCAGGAGGGCCTCTTGTTTTCGGGCCGTTCCCTAACCTCCTCCTCCTCCTCCTCCTCCTCCTCATCCTCCTCCCGAGGCACGCCGTGGCCAGAACAGCCCCTCTGTTCCTCTTTCGGCGTTCCTCAAGGTAGCACGATAACTGTAGCCTCCTCCTCGTCTTTCGGGCAGTGCCAGGGTGGGTCACCACCAGGGGTGCCACTACCTCCTCCTGGAAATCATGATCGATGGCCGAGGAGGCGGAGGGAGCATGAGGATCGAGGCGGCTTTTCACGTTTCGGGGCGTCTTTGGGGGTCCTGGGTGTTCTGGGGAGGCAAGGAGGACCCGTTTGGTTGGAGGAGCTGGTGACCCCTTGATGGTCAGGAAATTTGGGGCTTAGCGCGTCGCATCGCCAGATTCTGGCCCACCACGCTTCGGCGCGACACGCTATCCCGGTCCCCATGCATCAACGTCCCGAACTTGTCGCAGCCTCCCATTCCGCGCAGCGGAGCGCACGCCATCCGCTTGCGAGGCACAGCGTGTTGCCAGGTCCGCCGCCGCGACACGCTGAGCAACAAACCCTGTCCATCTTAGGGGTACACCGTGGTATTGCCTGGGCCTTCCAGGCCTCCTTTTGCTCCTGGGCTTACGGAGGTGCCCGAAGGGCTGCCATCTGGCGGGCCTCGGCGTCCCCCGGTGGATGGCAGATGCCTTTGTGATCGTCTTTCCCTCCTCCCCCCCTTCTGGGTTTACGGATGTGCCCAGAGGTCCTTCGGCGCGGCCGTTGGACATGGACATTTCCCACCCCCAGGGAGGCTGGAAGGTATCCACGTCCAACTCCGCAAGTTCCTGGGGGGGCACATCGGTGAGTATGTATAAATCCTTGGCTGGAGGAGGGAGTGAGAGAGGGGGTCAGGAGTACTACTTCCCTGACTGTGGTTGGTCAGCGGGGTCCGATCGGATCGCCGGCCCGCCAATCGGTCAGGAGCGGAGCGGCCGGTCGGGCTGCCGATGGGCAAAGCGCTCTCCCAGCGACAGCTCTCGGGAGGCCCCCGGTGGTATTGATCGGCCCTGCTGAGTCAGAGTCAGACCGTGGGTCGGCGTGTGATCAGCGGGATGCCTCCTCCTCCTGCTCCTCCTCACCCTTCTCCTCCTCCTCCTCTTCCTCCTCCTCCTCCTCCTCCTCACACCCTCCTTCCGTAGCCATTTTGGCTCAAGGCCAAAATGGTGTCCATTTCATTGCCTTCGCGGGGTAGGCTCCCACAGTGCTTCGATCAGCTCTCGGCGCCACTGCACGGGCCCTGCGCCAGCCCTCGCCCCTCCATATCTAAGTCCCGCGCGGCCGCGCCCGCGGGCATTCCATATTCAGCGCTGCGGCGCATCGGGCACGCCGTGCTCTTTCTTGTGGTGCAGCAGCAGACGGTGGCGTGCTCACTCGCCCCGCTCCTGTACGTGCGGCAGGTGGTACCCTCGACCTCACGGCTCGCTGGCATAAAATTGGACCCGCTCAGTGGCAGCAGACTGGCAACAGTTCCCTCGCAGCTGAAGACATGGGAGAATCCAGTTCCAGTACTTCCTCGTCCCGTGGACCTCGCCGACGTCATCAAGCTACCCGTGATCGACGACGGGATAACAGTGACTCCAAGAGTCGCAGCGGCCCCGACAACAGTGCTGAGCGCCGCCATCGTCGACGCCGAGACCGCCGCGAACATCGGGGAGACGACCGCGGGGCTGACGACAAGGATCGGGAACAGGACCGAATACCTCGCAGGGACGATCGGGAAGATAGAGAGAACGGTTCAGGTGCACGCGTCGCTCGGAGATCTGGACCTTCGGCAGCACGCAAGGACACGGTTGCTGAACGAGACCCTTGGCAAGCGGCCGCGGGTTCTATGCGATGTGCTGGAGCTAGTGGGGGACCTGCTCGAACTCATGAGCCGCAGCACTACCCACTTTCGCCGCGAGCTGCGCAACAAGTGCTACGCGACATGGAGCTCATGCCTACATTTCCTGACGGTGAATTACCTGCAGCAGGCACGCCTGTCGGTGGACTTCCTACCCCACGCGCTGAAGATGACCCCCCTCCTGCTCATGGTGATCTGGCTAGTCTTGAGCAAAGGCTGGCGACACTGGGTAAAGAACAGATTGCATCGGCGACGGAACAACTCATGGCGACGGCGAATTCCCTCATTGCAAAGCAGCAGCAAGCCTTCAGCGCACAGGTGGCAGAATTCTTGGCAGTCAGCAAACAAAACGCCGCTCACCTCGAAGTACATGACAAAGGCATCCATGAGCTCCAGGCCAGAGCTGACAAAGTGGAAGCAGATCAGGCCAAGATGCGGCAGCAGATCAGCGCAATGGAACAGACACTGGCAATGGCGGAGGCTGCCGTCCCCTTCGATGTTCAGAAGCTCGCCACATGGGACCGCGTCCCGGACCCCACAGTATTCAGCATCGGCGCCCCCAGGGCGATTGCACCAGCTGCCATCAAAGCAGCGCTCGCGGAGTGGATTCAGGCGTCGGGTGTTCCAGTGGACCAGCTTATTCTTCACGGTGATGTACCTCAGCGGCGATTTCATATGCAAGTTCAAGGTGGAGCAGCAGCACATGGGCGAGCCCTCGCTCTCTCTCGTGCCCTCAAGACGTCAACTGGCTTCCGCACCTTCAGCGGGTTTGACACCGGTGGGGTCAACACGCCCATCTATGTCAGCGGAGACAAGAGCCCCAAGCAGGTCAGACTCGAACTTCAGACCAAGCGTTTGCAGCGCATCATTCAGGACGCATACCACGATCACCACATCGGCGCCCAGAGAAGCAAGGGCATTGTCACCATTGATGCAGTGCCGCTCGTCGTTGTCGAAGTCAAGGGCCCTGATGAACCATCCAAGCTACGCTGGGACATGCCAATCCTCGCACGATTCAAGATTGACAAACAACCTCTGGTGGCTGCATTTGGACAGGCATTCGCGAGCGTGGACACATCTTCGTGGTCTATTTAGCAGAAGGTGGTCACCCTGGTCAACATCACCGTCAATGCGCAATGGTACCATCATATCGTGGAATGCCAGGAGTTTGATTTGCTATCGTCCAAGGCGCCGCAAAGCCAAGATGAACAAACTTGTCTCGTTCATGCGTAAGAAAGCGGTTATCTTATTGCAGGAATGCCGTGGAACACTACCTAAATTGCAGGCGGCCCTCGCTACGTATCCATACCCTTACAAGATCTTCTACAATCACCTCTCGCAGAAGGCGGGAGGCACAGCATTCTTGGTGCCAATGGCAGATCGTGACCAGGAGGACCCTCAGGTGTTCTTTGACCATCAGATATTGGCCGCGGGAAGGGTGGCCCTTCTCACAATACACAACGCCGCCGACAACTTCACGATGAAGATCATGAACGTACACAACTTCGAGTTGGACATCATTCCCCAGACCAAGATTGCGCACACATGGAAGGACATGGTTCAATGGAATATTGAGAACCCTGTTACTAGAGCGTTTGTGGCTGCTGGAGATTTCAATGTCAAGTCAGGTCCTACACGTAGCTACACCGATCCTGTTTCTCAGACATTCTCGCCAGGAACGCTGCCTGCTGAGACGGCTCGGGGCACTCAACCTTTGCAAGCGTTCTGGGAAAGACTCTTTGCGATGGTTACGGAGATCTCCACGGACTGCCCTACACATTACTGCAGAGATACGTCCACGGCGGCTACACTGGATAGGTTCTTCATTGCCACCCCAGCGTACTACCTGCTCGACGTTGAGGTGATCGCGGAGGTGGATATTGATGCTGCCGCCATCTCGGACTCCAGGCTCAGCGACCACACGCCGATCACCCTGCATCTTAGGGATCGAGCCCGCCAGAGTGAACAGACAGGCATACCAGAGCACGTCCTTCGAGATCCGCGCTATGGTGAAATTCTCGGTCAGCTTCTCGATGCTGCACAACTACATCGATTTCCTGCGGTCTACCAGTGGAGATGCATGAAGGACTTCATGTCTGAGGCGGCACGCCAAGTCCGCAATGAGTTGCAGCGCATGCCGATTTCCGCCAAGGACCCTCGTGCCAAGGGGGGGCGCCTTATCACGCTCCGAGCTATCTCACGATGTGTCTGGCGCAACGATGTTGGCACTGCCTACAAGCTGATGGCCACCACGGCCGACGGCGAGCGCTTCCTGACCGTCTCCAACGGCTGCGTCGAGCTCGGCGAGCGGCAGGAGTTCGGCGCCTTGATGCGTGCCATCAACTACGACTACCAGATGAGGGAGGCCAGGCTTGCCGAAAGCAGGGCATCCAAGGGGGACGGAGCGGTGATCGAGGATGAGAGACGAGCGGCACGGATGCATAAGCGACGAGCGTCATTGTGGGCCCCCAAGACCCGTCGTCTCGTTCTTGCGGGGATAAAACCCGAGAGCCTTCAGCACTCACCAGTCGCCCGTGACCCCGAAAAGATCGCCATCGCCCTGACCTCCCACTGGAAGCCCATCTTCGGTGCGAAACTAGTCCAGGAGGAGCCCCTTCAGGAGTATCTTGATCGAGTTGCCCCACCGCGTCCCCTTCTACCTCTTAGACTTCCAACAGAAGGTGATTTAGGACGTGCTCTCAGATGTGCTCGACGTTCGGCCCCTGGACCCGACCAGCTTTCGTACACAGCATGGAAAGCTCGCCCAGAACAACTAACAGTGCTACACAATCTCATGACTTATCTGTTTGGAGGCCACGCAGTCCCCATGGAGCTCAACGACAGCCTCTTCGCGTTTCTCCCTAAAGGTTCGGAGCCCGAAGATGCCCAAGGATGTATACGGTCACCTGCAAAGGTCCGTCCTCTTAGCCTCAGGAACACGGACACAAAGATAATGGCATCTGCTGCTAACTTTCAGATCCGTCAGGTTGCCCAACAGAGCGCCCATGAGTCCCA
Source organism: Prorocentrum cordatum (assembly GCA_963575745.1). Lineage (NCBI taxonomy): Eukaryota > Dinophyceae > Prorocentrales > Prorocentraceae > Prorocentrum > Prorocentrum cordatum. Next base: position 42,202 of record CAUYUJ010018516.1, on the reverse strand, counting down.
ACAAGGTTTCATCCCAGGCCGTAACTTCCTGTCGAATATCGTCACGCTGGATGCCGAGGCCCGAAAGGCGAGCATCAACCCAGAGGCTGCCCAGGACCTTCCGATCTTCGCCGCCTACGATGTGGAGGCGGCCTTCCCGTCCCTCGGCCATCAGTGGCTGTTCGAGATTCTGAGTAGGGCTGGGCTCCCGACAGGCTTCCTCCACTTCATTCGTGCCCTCTACTTCCTCCCTAGAGGCTTCGCTCGGATCCAAAATCAGATCGTCTTTTTATTTCATCTTTGCTCTGGAGTTCTCCAGGGCTGCCCCTTGTCTGGCTCGCTATGGGCATTGGCAATGGATCCGATCCTTAGATGCCTTCATGCTGCCACGCAGCTCCCGAGGGCGAGGCACCACAAGGGCTCTTTGGGCGGGTGTGCGGACGACGTGGGGATGGTGATGCCTCGCCTTCAGGACCTGGTCCCTGTGGCCCAAGTTTTTCGGGACGTCGAGCGTTTTGCGTGCCTCAGGCTTCAAGGAGCCAAATGCGTCCTGGTCCCCCTTTGGGCCGAATGCACGCCTGAAATCCAGGACGCGGTCCGAAGTGAGCTCCGTCGGTTGATTCCTGAATGGGCCAACTTTAAAATCGCTGGCCACACGACTTATCTTGGGGTCGAAATGGGTCCCGAGGCAATTCTCAGTATGATTTGGTCCCCAGCAGCGGAGAAATGGTGGACGCGTACAGTTGCGCTACCACACTCAGGGGCTGCGCCGTCTGTTCTGTCAATGTTGTACAACACGACTGCCCTCTCGACCCTGTCGTATCTTGCCCAGCTCTTTCCGATCCCCGCCATGATTCGTAAGCTAGAGCATCAGGCATTGCACAAGCTGCTCAGGCTCCCGCCGAACAGCCTCAGCCTCGCCGATCTGAATGCCCTCCCATCGTTTTTAGCCATTGCCCCGTCCTCTGTCCAGCTGCTTGGCTGGGCTAGTGCATGGCGTGCATCATTTCGCACACTGAATCATGTTTGGCAGAGAGCGTTGTCTAGCCTGAAGCAGCATGCGCAGGACAATGCTACCATCGTTCGCATTATTGCAGGAAAGTTCTCGGCACCGTGCTGGCGGCGACCATTTTCAATCGCCCAATTTCTAGAACGTTCAAGGTTGCCGCCTCCTCGCTTCCCTAATGCTGCTGGGTGGCGAGATGCATTTCGAGCAGCGCGCGAGCACACCGCACGTGCGGAACAGGAAGCCCTTCGCCCTCATCCGCAGAGGATATTTGCACGCACGCTCCGCCCATTTGCCTTTCCCGATTCCTTTCACACCACTCTTGGCAAGAGGCTGCTCGCTTGGCAAGTGGAGATTCCTGGGGGGCTGAGGTCGGTCGTTGGGAGGTGGGCTGCATGCAAAACTTGCCTTGCGACCCTCAAGCCGTCCTGGCAGTGGAGCATTTTCAAAACGCTGTGTGGCGCGTGGACGACCACCCACAGACTCCATATCGGGCACCCCCCAACCAGCTGCGTCTGGGGGTGCACTGCCCCAGATGCGATATCGCACTATTTGAACTGCCCAAGATTATATTATCATTGCGCCTGCCACCCAGCATGGGCACGCAGGCACTTTCCAGCCAGCCCGCTCACTCTCCTAGGCCTCGGGGAAGAGAGCGATTATCAGATCGAAGGCGCCGAGCTCAGTCGAGCCGAGTGCCTTAAGGCGACAGCACTTGCCTTCCAGATGTACCATAAAGCGCCGAGGGCGCAAACTATGACATTGCAGCAGGCCACCGACATTCGAGGTGCCGCAGAGTTGGCACTCGAAAGATAAGCACGTGCCCTCTTCTTTATTCGTGTTGGGCCGGTGTGAATATCAGGGGTGGGGGTCACATTCATAACCTAGCTTGCTGTGCGATCGAGGGCTCTCTCGCACAGCGCCGCGTGCACTCTCAATCTCTCGGAGGGGCTGGGGCAGGACGGGCATGGGTTGGATGTGGGATTGACAGAGGCACCAGAGGCGTTGGCATGTTGCGGTCGATGACTCTCCCGCAGTGCCCTGCGCCTCTCGGCTCATTCTTTAGGGGGGTGGGGCCTGTCATGCAATGACAGGCTCTGTCCTTCCACCCTCTTTTTTTTGCCCTCGTTCGCGAGGCGAATCTCCTCACATCTGGTCTGCTGCGAGCGCCATTTTTTGCGCGGGCCCTCCTGGTGGCGGAAGTGGCAACGGGTTGCGACGCCCTTCGGGAGGCCGAAAATGAACCCAAGCGCCACCCAGCTGGGACCCGCTCTCCCTCTGTCGATGCGTTCGCGTCGACCGAGGTCGAGGTTGGCGGTCGGACGGACCTTCTTGGTTACGTCGTCTCCTCCTCACACCCTCCTTCCCACCATTGCCACCCTCGTCGTCGCCGTCGTCGCCATCTTCCTCCTCATTTGCCTCCTCACTTCGGCGCCGAGGCGGGTATTCTAAGTTCTGGGTTTCAACTGTGCACGTTCCGCCTGAACTGTGTGTGATTATACGGGCCCCAGGGTCGCCGCAGTGTCACATTGTTCTCAGGCTGGTCCCCACGTGTTCGTTTGTTTGCCGTCACGGCGTCTTTCCTCTTCCTCTTGGTTCTCCTCCTCATCCCCCATTTCGTGCTCCTATTCCGATCCTCTTCATTCACAGAGACTTTCGCACTCGAGTGCACATCCATAATTGAGAGCCCCAGAGGCCGCAGGTATCACTGGTATGTAAATTAGAAGAGGTGCGTCGCTTGCGGTACACCTGCCATATCATTCCAGGTCTTTAGTATGCCATGCTTGTGATGTCAGTCAGTGGTCACGTCTGGTTCATATGGAGAGGCGCGCTTGTGTGAAGCGCATCTTACGCCTGCACCTCCTCGCCGCGATGGCTGCACCAGGGTGGGCCCTGGAAATCGAGCACACGACGGAGCAGCCTGATGTCGACGTGGCGGACGTCTTCGCCGCGAATGCTCGCAGGTGCCCCTGCCGCCGAAGGAGATGGGAGCTGCGCGCAAGCCCAGGAAGCGCTACCTGCGAGTCCCTGCGCAGGAGCAGCTGGCCCGAAGCTGCGCGCAAGCCCCGAGGGGAAGCCCTGCCCTGCGAGCTCCGCAGACGCCTCGACCCGCCGGCCTCCCAGAAGAAGCCCGAGGAGCGCGAGGACGGTGCGCCGCCCGCCGCTTTCTCGGCACACTCGCTCTCTGGACACATTCGCGTCTGCGTCTGCCTCTGGTCGTTCCGCCGCCCCCTCTTTCCTCAGCAGGCCTCATCTGGGGTGAGCTGAGGGCCTCTCTGGGGGTCTGTCGCCTCGTCCCGTCCCCGTCTGGATTGTCGCCGCATCCCGATGAGCAGCGAACCAGAGCTGGATCGGGGACACTGTGCGGCGGTGCACCGCGATTCTTGTGCACGGTTCGTTTTTGTGCGGAGGGTCTCTTCTCTGCCCTCCCCTTCCCCTCTCCCGCGCGGTGCCCAAAGTCTGCTCTGCGTAGTCGGTTGTGCCTCGGCAGCTTTCCCATGCAGTTGCATGGTACGCTCCCGGCCCTCGGGGTCATCATAAGCCTAAGGGTGTCATGATCGTCTTCGCCATTTTCCAGCACGCGTGCGAATTGCACCAGCGGCCGCACTGAAGAAAGAAAGAGAAAACATGTCGGCGACCGTTCCCTGGAGGCGAGCTGCTGGTGGAGCGCTTGCGGCGAACAGCGCACTCGGCGCCCCGCCCGCCGGGGGAACCGGTGCGGATGGCGGCCCGCAGAGGAGGCGCGGTTGACGGCGACCCGGCGCCGAGCGCGCGAGCCGCGGAGGCCGCGGAGGAGGGGAAATCGGGCACGCCGCCGCACGCGGTGGGCACGCAGCTCGTGGGCAGAAGGCTGCGAGACGTCACGGGCGCGCTCGAGGCGGGGCCGGCGCGTTGGGGTGCGCAGCAAGGGGAAAAGGCCACCTGGTGTGTCCATCTTCTGAGATGCACGTGTTCAGACTGGTGGGTGATGTCTTAGAGCGTCCCAAGCACCCAGGCGTTCAATATGTGTATATATATGTATATATATGAGGGCACAAGCCTGTGGTGCAAGGAGTGGCCCTTCGATCATCAGGTGGAGCGCCTGCGTGACCAGGCCATCCAGCTCGGGCTGATAACATATTTGATGCAAATCCCCAGAATAATCTTCACGTTCACCTGAAGAAGCCAGGTTTGATGGACGCCTCCTCCAAGCTGTCGCTTTTGTAGAGAACGCGAGCGCGGTTCCCCCCGCGAGAAGCGTTGGCCGAGGTCGGGGCCAAGTGTGCCATCGGAGCTTTGAACGTCGAGGGTGTATGTTCTGGTGATTGACCATTGCCTGCTGGTGTTTTCTTTGCAAGCAACACCGGCTATTGGCAGCCCTGCGTGCCTCCACGACGTTTTACTGTGACCCCCGTCACCTCCTCGTCCTCCTCATCAGTGTAATCACTATCCTGCTTGTCCTCGCCCTCCTTGGCATCGTCCCGCTCCTCCTCCCCATCGTTCCAGTCCTTCTTATCCTCTTCGTACTCATTCCCCTCCGTTGTCCCCCTTCCCTTTCGCCTCATACTCCTCTTACGTCGTTCTCGTCCTCGTCCTTCCTCATATTTTTCCTTTTTTATCCCAGTCCTGCTCCTCATACTTCATTGCTCACTCCGCGTCATCATGGATCGGGAGGGGCGATTCCAAGGACCCGCTTGCTGCGCGGCTCGACGAGGCTCTAGAAAGAAGGGCCGCGCAGTTTTATCCAGTGCCCAAAGGGCTACGGTCCAATTGTTGTCGTCCTCCTTCTCACGCCATTCCTCCACGTCCTCCCCGACATCAATCACCCTTGCCTTGTTCCTCATCCGGCTGCGTGCGGCAAACCCTTCACCCGCGCCAGCACAGCATCGAATGCGTGCAGGTTTTTTCCACTGAGGTCTCCGACCAGGCTCGATAGAACTAGGCTCCGCAGAAGGGCCGGCCAGGAAGCGGCGCAGCTGTCACGTTGCATGGTTGTTGCTTTGCGTCTGAGGGCCTTCTTGGAGGTGTCATGGAGGCTCATTGGGGCCTGGGCATCTCTCGAGTCTCTTGGGAGCCATCTCGGGCGCGATGGCGCGGCCGAGCTCTCCCGAAGATGCTCTGGTCCACCAGTTTGGCGGCGACGGGGCGGGTCTTGGAACCCCTCTTGGGGCTTCCTGGGTGTTCCTGAAGCTCTGCGAAGCTTTCCTGGAGCGATCTGGGTCGGCTTCGAGTGGGACGCCGCGCACCAAACTGTGTCGTTCCAGTCAGGACGTCGCCTCAAACGCGTCTCTCCTTCCGGCAGAAGGCCGGGTCGAAGCTGGCGGAAGGCCAGCGGGGGCAACATGGCGGCGGGTCCGCCCGGGAAAGGTAGTGGCGGGAGGTGCCCATCGTCTCTTCGATCTTTTCATTTTTCTATCACCAAGGATGTGCTGTTACGATCCTCAAGATCCAGCACATGGTGATAGAAAATGAAATTAGATCGAAAGAGACAGGACGCTACATTGAAGATCGTATCAACCGATGACCGCACAAACATAAAAGAAGCGGTCATGATACGATCGTAGCGTCCTAATCTTCTTTTGGACTGAGCCAGCTCTTGGGACTCGGGATCTGGGGCGCGGCGGCCGCCCTGCCTCGTCCAACCGGCCGGCGGCGAGCGCGGGGGGGGGAAGCGAGCAGGGCCTTCTCGGAAGGCTCGCAAGTCCCCCAGCCTTCTGAGAAGTCTTCTGAGCTTCCCCCGAAGACGCAGCAAACTTCTCAGAAGGCGCGAGACCCTCTCAGAAGCCTCTCCTTCTCACTCCTCCCCTCGCTCGCCGCCAAACTTGCGCGGGCGCATCCTGCCGCCGCGTGCTCGATTCGCTTCGGGATTTCGCGCACCGGAGCAGCGGGGCCTTGCGCGGATGGCCATTTGCTCCCAAGCCTCCTAGATGGGGTCAGAGTAGCAGAGGTCCGCGCAGATCTCCTGGATCGGAACAGCACCTCCCGCCCTGGCGTGGCAGGGGCGCGCCAGGGGCGGCTTTGGAGGCGCCGCCTGGGGGGGGTCCAGCGCCGATCCAGGAGCTACGTGCGGACCTCCAGAATTTTAGCTCTTTGGCGGCAAATCATGAGAGCCTAGTATACCCTCCTGATTCCGTCGTCAGCGTCGGTTCGCGTTGACTAGCGGGTAGCGTCTGGGAGTCGACGAGATAGCGCCAATTTAGCGTCAGTAGCGTCGATTAGCGTCGATCTAGCGTCGATTAGCGCGGACTAGCGTCGATTGGCGTCGATTCGCAAGAGCCGGGAAGATGGCATGGGAGGGCCCCATGAGTTGCCATCGAATATCTCTATGGTTGTTTTCCCCATCCACGCTCCAACGTCATGGGAGGGGCGCGGTACTTGGAGGGGCATTCTGACACGCTCGAGCCGAGGCCAATTTCGGCACGTTCTTCACACGTTTCGTGTCCCATAGCGTGCTCCCCTTCTCGCCCAGCTGGTGCGCTGACACGGCGCTGCCGCGCCCATTCCGCCCCACCCACCCCCCGCCTCCGCCCCCGCCTCCGCCCCCGCCTCCGCTCCCGCCTCCGCCCCCGCCTCCCCCACACTCACCCACACTCACCCACACACCCCCACACACACACACACATTCTTTTTTGGAGCGTCGCGGCCCGGGCCAAGCCGCATGGCGTCCGGAAGTCCCGCGGGCGGGCCCGCGCCGGCGAAGAGGGAAGAGAGTCCATTGAGGCCCTTGAGGGGCAGCGGCGGGGCAGAGGGAGCAGCGGCCCCGGCGCGGGGGCGCCGGCAGTGGGGGGGAGGGGCGGGGCGGCAGTGGGGCCGCGGGGGGTCGCCGGGGGTCGCCGGGGGCCAGCAGGCGCGCCAAACGGGCGGCCAGGGAGCGGCAAGGCGGCGGGATCGGCGGCTGCCAACCGGGCAGCCGCCAGGTGGTGAGCAAGCCGCAAGCCGCCCAGCGGATGGCGGGGGTGGAGGCAGCGGGGGCAACACGAGCGCTGCCGAGATTGCCGCAGCGGGAGGGGGGGGCACTGGGCGCGAGGCGGTGCGCCCACGCGGCGGGCGATCGGCACGACGCGGGCGTTGTCGATGATCAGCCGACCGAAATTTGGTTCAGCCAAGACTGAGGCGCGCCGCTGCAAGGCGGGACGCCAAGCAGTGCCAGGTGGAGCGGCGAGGGAACAAAAAGATGCGGCGCAGAGCGCGGCTGCGCGCGGGCTCGAGGGAGGGACCCGCGGAGGCGCGGAGCGCCGAGTGCAGCCAGTCGCACGGGTGAGGCGGCGCGTCCGATGGGCGGCCGGACTGCAAAAGAGAGGCGGGCGATCAGCACGGCATTCGGGCCCCCGGGGGCCAAAAAAAGAAAAAAAAAAAAAAAAACAAAAAAATATATATATATTATATATATATATACATACATATATATATATATACACATCCACCGCCCGCCGGGGCACCATCACGTCGGTTCCCGGGCGGTGGATGTGGGCAAATCCCTGCCTCAGCAAGACAGGGCGGGGGGGAAGGGCCGGAGAGCGCGCCAGGGCCTCGGCGGCGCGCCGAGGCCCGCGGCCGACGAGCCTCTCCGTGAAGCCGTCCTCCGGCAAGCCGCCGGCCAGGCGAGGCAGGGCTTCGCCAAGCCGCGGGCGGGCCACAGCGGCATGGCAGCGCGTCAGAGGCTCACCACCCACCAAACCACCCCAACCCAACCCGAAGGCCCAAATTTATCCTCGATTTCCAGTGGGGGGGGGGTCGGGGAACGTTGAAAAAACACATGGTATCCGTACCCCCCCCAACCCGAAATTCGGGTCAAATTCGGGTCTTCGGGTTGGGTTGGGGTGGTCTGGTAGGTAGTCAGAGGCGGAGCATGAGCCGGCCACGCGCAGAGGGGGGTGGGGGGGCGGGGGGAAGGCTTCTCCGAAGCACCCCTGCTCATTAGAAGCGGCGGGCCTCGTCCGTAGGGGCAGGGCCCGCGCCTTCTGAGGAGGAGCCTCCTTCCAAGAAGCCTTCCCCCCTCCCCCCCACTCCCTTGTGCGCGCCGCCAGATGGGCGTCGGCAGCGCCGGTGCGGGTGGCCGAGGGAAAAAGGGCGCGCTGGGGTGAGGCGGAGCGCGGAGCGCCAAGGCCCAGCAGGCAGCCCAGGCTGAGGGGGCCCCAGAAAACGACGCGAAGATCGGGACAAAATCGGATCGGGATAACTCGAAATCTCTGAGAATCGGCGGGTTGGAGGATGTATTGGGCGCCGCGGCCGCTCCAGAGCGTTCCGGAACGCTCTGAGAGCGCTCCGGAACGCTCTGGAGCGATTTATGCCGATCCTAGCCCTGTTTTACCCCACGGGCGGAGGAGTGGCGGGGCGGAGCGGGCGGGGAGAGCCCGGAGCGTCGCCGCACACTGGCGGCGGGCGAGCGCCAGGGCGGGCCAGCGAGTGGGCAAGACCACATTCGACCTGGCCGTGTCGAGCCGGTGACTCACCACTGAAGGAAGGTTTTTTCCGTAATGCCACCACCTCAGGTGATTGGCAACCCTCGATTCCAGCTGGTGTTGAGGATGAAGAAATGGTCGGACAACCAGCTACGTATGCTCAGCTAATAAAGACGAAAAGGATGAGGAGTTCTTAAATGCGCCTAAACCACCAGAAAGTATGTTCAATCGCCCCAGATCAAATGCTTCAGGCTTGGCGGGACGGGACCACGACGCCAGCCCGTCACGAAAGAGTCGCAGTCGAGCAGGAGGGACTCATAGCTCACGATGCGCACGGTTCTCTGGCCAGTCGTTGTAGGCCTCCAGGAAGGCCCTGTAGATCTGTCTAGGGGTGGGGTCACCAGGCGGGGGCTTTGTGGGCGAGCCGAGGCTCTCTGCGTGCCCCATGTGGGACTGTTGTTTACTTTTTGTCAGAGCCGTCGTCATGTGCGAACGGGTCATCATCAAAACCAGCCGAGGCAAAGCTGAAGAATGCGCCTCTGACGCACACAAAACAAACAAACAAAAAACATGTTTCTTGACTCCTAGGGAGCTCCACTCACTGGTCCAGCGGGTGCGTCTACATGGCGCCGCGGCGCCCATGCCAGCACGACCATCAAACGTTGCGTGCCCGATGTAGTTCTCCAGTTGTGGCCCCAGCGGATGCGTACACATGACGCTGCCGTGCCAATTTCGGCTTGCCCCTCACACGTTTCGCGTCCCATGAGAAGCCCCACTTGCTGCCCCACGGCAAACACGCCGTCTAGGCGCGGTCGTTTCTTGTCATTGTCTTGTCCTCTCCAGAGGGGGCTCCAACGCTCCAACTATTGCCCCAGTGGTGTTGTCAATATTGCATCCCCGCGCCCGTGTGGGCACGCCCCTCACGAAGATCGTGCCCTATAGGAGGCTCCAACTATGGCCCTTGGATGTGCTTGCGTGGCGTTCCCGCGCCCGTTTCGGCACACCCCTCTCGCGGGTCGTCTCCTCATAGAGATCTTCAGCTATGGCCCCAGTGGAAGAGCTCGCATGGCGCCGCCGCGCTCATCTCGGCACATCCCTCTCGCTCACATAGAGGTCCACCCGTGATCACCTGAAGGTTGTCGCCCTGATCATGATCGTTCCGTGAGGTGCACTGGCTGGATTGGATTGGTCGCGCCCGTTCGGTTGCCGTTTATTATCATCGGCAACCGAGTGCGCAACCAATAGCAGGTCACTTCATTCTGGGCCGCCGAGTGCGTAACCTACGGCACAACCAACAGGCCGTCTTATCCTAGGCCGTAGAGTGCGCAATTTGTG
>CAUYUJ010018516.1:12500-27500 GCA_963575745.1 Prorocentrum cordatum | reverse complement strand
AGCGCGAAGTTGGGAGCCCTAGTCGAAAGTGCGAGGCGAAGGAGAGGCCAGGGCCTCTCCACGGGGCCCGCCGCTGTGCCGCAGCCTCCGCCCGGGCCTCCCTGCGGCGGCGCGCCCAGAGTCGATGCGCAGCGATGCGCTCGGTCTGCGCTGCCGCGAGGGGGTGCGGCGGGGGAGGCAGGGGAGGCGGGGACGAAGAGGGAAGGGGAAGAGACCCTAAGAGTTCCTCTACCTCATGCTCTGAGCTCGGGTCCCCGGGAAAAAGGGGAGGAGGTGGGGGCTCAGGAGCTGGGGTAGGATCGGAAGCAGGAGTCGGATCAACCTCGTACTGCTCGTGATCAGTCTGGAAATTGTGCCTGTCTGGATCCACCCGTTGGCGATTGTGTTCCTGGCGGGCAAAGTCGGGCGCAACTGCAAATTCGTCTCCTATATCCTTGCAAGAAAAAGTCCAGAGATCCTCGACCAGAGCTGGGTCGGAGTCTTCTGCATCCACGTCACATTCTGTAGGTGAGGCATATTGGGACTGGATCGTATCTGCAATAGCTGAGGCAATGTGCCTGCACATGCTTGTCGGGTATGTTTTCTTTCGACTCGTATGAAACTTCCCTTGTCTGTCCTTACCCTGAAGCGTGAGATGGGATCCTCTGGGGTGATTGCAACGTCCACGAGCACCAGCACTGAGTAGGTTGGGGACCAACGTGGGCATGCGGAACCCGAGGAGCCTGGTGGGGGCCTTACCGATGATCTCTGGGCTACAGTCGTGATGGACGCATTGGTCGAAGTTGGCCGTGTAGCACACTGGACTGGATTGTAGGGACTCCAGGGGTTCCCAATAGATGCTCGAGGGGGCTTGAGAACGCCACCATGCTGGTTCTGGGTACTCAATCCAAGCGCTCGTGCCGGCCTGCACATGGCAGGCGATCAAATGAACGGTGCTCCATAGAAGACTGCTGCCCACATCAAGCTGCTGGGATTGTCGGTCGGTCACAGCAGGCAGTCCCCATACCCAGGCATGCGTTCTGAGTGGGGGGGCCCATCCAGCCATCTGGCTGCGCTCCGTGTTTCGCATGGTGGGCCCCCCCCGTATTCCACACTCTCCTGGCCAGGATCTGTTCTGCCCATGTGTCAATCGTGGTCTGTCTGGTAAGGTCACCTAGCTCTGCACTGATGGCTATGTCCACGCTGGGCATGACTCATGTTGTGTCGATGTGTAGTGACCTTCCATCCACGTCTGGATGTCTCCGTGCCGTCGCTGGCCAGAGAACAAGTTGAGAATGAAGATGGTGGTACGATGGATACGACAAGGGACCTTTTCCTTCGCCCATCCTGTGTAGTCCTGGGGTAGGTATCTCCAGGATCTGTCGGCACATTGTGGTAATACTGGTGTGGTCTCCTCGGAATCTGCAAGTAGTGCTTGGTACTGGTAGAGAGCCTCCTGGGAAAACTCACAGCATGCTCCAGGAGTGCGTAGTATCTCTCTCGCTTCTTTGTCCGTGTAGTGGGAGGCCACTAGCATGGCGGCGGGGTATAAGTCGTCAGGCGGTATGATCACTGGTGCTGGTTAAGCGCTCCTCCATCGCCCAAGACCTGCCTTTGTTTTGTCGTGTGAGGTCCTTGACCTCTTGCTGCTTGAGCTCCTCGGCTCTGTCGGCACTGAGCACCGTGCCGTGCAAAAAATAAGCAAGGCAACAGCGTGGTGCGTCGCATGCAAGACGATTGCGCAGGGCCCGCCTGTTGGAGAAGGATGTGGAGCATGACATACATAAGGATCCTTCTCCCATGAATCTTGATAGTATACCCACGAAGCTGTAGTGTGTACGTATGATGTGCTGTCGGAGTCCCTTAGCAGTGGTTGCTTGATTTTAGTGGCCTCCGGCCAGTGCCGCCGATCCGGGGCGCTCCGGGTGCCTGTGGAAATGAAGGACGACGAGGAAGACGAAAACGACGACGAAAACGAATACGTCGACGACGACGACGACGAGAGCGACGACGACAACGACCACGACGACGACGACGACGACGACGGCGATGACGACGACGACGCGAGCGACGACGATGACGACGACGACGACGATGACGCGAGCGACGACGACGACGACGACGCGACGACAACGACGACGACGACGACGACGACGACGACGACGACGACGACGACGACGACGACGACGACGACGACGACGACGGGGGGGGAGCTGGGTTGCAGGGGGGGGGTCTGCTCTGCAGGGGGGGTCCGCTCGGCAGAGGGAGGGGCTGCAGGGGAGAGGGGGGGTCCGCTCTGCAGGGGGGGGCTGCAGGAGGAGGGGTCTGCTCTGCAGGGGGGGGGCGGTGCAGGGGAGGGGGGGGGTCCGCTCTGCAGGGGGCAGGGCTGCACGGGGGGGTGTCCGCTCTGCAGGGGGGAGGGGGGGGGGGGGGGCTGCAGGGGAGGGGGGGGTCCGCTCTGCAGGGGGGGGGGTCGCTCTGCAGGTGGAGGGGGTGCAGGAGGGGGGGTCTGCTCTGCAGGGGGGGGGGGTGCAGGGGAGGGGGGGGGGGGGGTCCGCTCTGCAGGGGGGAGGGGGGGGGAGCTGCAGGGAGAGGTTCGCTCGGCAGGGGGGGGTCTGCTCAGCTCTGCAGGGGGAGGGGGGGGGGGCAGGGGAGAGGGGGGGGGTCCGCTCTGAGGGGGGGGGCTGCAGGGGGTGGGTCCGCTCTGCAGGGGGGGGAGGGGCTGGGCTGCAGGAGGGGGGGGGTGCTCTGCAGGGGGGGGGGTCCGCTCTGGAGGGGGGTGTGGGGCGAAGCACTGAATTAGGTCGGAAATAGGTCGGAAATTGGTCGGAAATGAGGCCCCCCCCCTCGGCAGAGCGAAGCTTGAGCGAGCTCAAGCCCACGCTCTCAGAAACTCACACGCCGGATCGGCGGATAAGTACACCACATACATAGTAACTCGGGAGTCGGAGCAGGAGTAGGGAAGTGGGCATGTGTCGGATCTGTAATTGGCACGGGCACCCCAGCTGGCCGTACCATCTCGAAAAAGGTGTCTGAGGTTTTCTGTGCCAGGGCAGCTGGTGCCTGGGCCTTCGCCTCTGCTCGCATGGCGGCGTTCAGCGTGCGCCTCCATGCCGATAGTGAGCACAAAATGTGCTGCTCCCACCGGGCAAAGTCGTTCTTTGGACTGAGCATGTCGCGCATCTTAACGTGTACTGTGCGCAGCCAGTCCATGTCTTCAAAAACTCGATGCAACCATGATGCTCCATTGCGCTCGTGTGTCGTACGATACACATGTGCCACAAGCCCGCGAAGTGTGTAAGTACCGTGATGTATGAGACGTCCTAGCAGTCGGAGCCTGTGAATCCTCAACACCGTGGTGAGCGTAGCTCGCAGCGCACGTGCTAACACATACATGTCACACTCCGTGTGGTCTGCGCAAAACTTGTCGGTATCTGTTGATCATCACGTGCTGTAGGTGGGCGTGCTGTGCTGCTGTAAGTTGTGGCCATGCCCCTGCATTGAATAGCAAATCTGAGAACAGCAGTGAATCCGTGAGGTGTAGGGCCGCCACCCTTGGTAGGGTATGGTTAGCTGCGAAGATGCGTCTTCTCAGCTGTTGGGATGATTGTTGTATGGAAGCTTCTCTATGTGCGAGCTCGGGGCCTATGGAGGCGAGCTCGCCGAGGTCGGTACCTAGATGTGGGTATCGGCGTACAGCCTTTAGGGTAAATTGTCCCAGCAGCGGTGAGTCGATTTTAAATTGACCCTGCAAGTCGTGCCACCATAGATGCTTGGCGGCACGCGATCCCTTACCTCTCAGTTGAAACAGCACCTCGGTTCTCCCTTCTGCAAAGTTGAGCTTCAGCCCTCGGCGCACGAAGCTGGCTGCAACTATTTCTACCACTTTCGGTGCCACCTGGATCAAATGCATGGCTGGTCCTAGTAGTACGAAAGCCCCGTCGTTGAAGAAACATCTGTGTAGGTCTCCTTGCATCCTGTCGGGAGTCCCGTGGAGCATCTGCGAGAGGCTGCAGTGGAGGCCGATGGGGATCTTGATTTCCAGCTCGAGCTCCCTTAGGCCGGCTTGGGCCTTTTTGACGCAGGCAGACGCAACGTAGTTGAAAATAACGTCCCCCAGTTGTTGCCCAGGTACGGCTCCCGATAGAGTGAAAGCAACTGACGTGGCCCTTGGGTACCAAAACCAAGTGGAGTGGTAGCTGTCCGCGACAAGGGCCCTCACATGCTGAGACACTCCCGCAGCCTCAAGTAGAGTGGGGCGTGTAGCAATGTGTGTCTCGAGGTCCTCAACCGCCGCCTCTGGTAGGCCTGCCGTGCGTAGAATGTGGCGTAGCTCTGGGTCGCTGGTGCCTAGCTGCAAGACCAGCTCCCAAATGGCACGATAGAAGGCTGAGACGGCATCAATCATGGTAAAAAGAGCGGGGGTGCACGTGGCAAGCGCTAACTCTTGAAACATCCGTATTGCGAGCGCTGCTAGGTCCACTGAGTCTCCTGCTGCCTGGGGGAGGGATCGCACGATGGGTGCCCGCAGTAGTTTGCGGTAGCTCTTGCCCATGTGTGATGATATCATAATTGATATGTGGTTCTTGCATTTAGCTGCATTGGCCTTCCGTTTCCATATGTTCCAGTAGTTCCCTCCCTTCCATTGTATGGGTTCCTCCAATCGTAGAACAGTTTTGGCCACGATAGGGTAGTGGTGTGCTGCAATGGTGGGGCCGAACCTCCTGAGCAGCGCGCCTGGGATACCATCCAAGCTGGCTGTTGAGGCTCTCGCTGCCTTGCACGCCTGCTGGAAAGAGGCGAGCGTGGGCAAAAACAACTTCACTCTGCGGTATGTTATGCGTGAGGCTGTCGGGCAGGGCTGGTAGCTGGGCCTGAAGTGCTTTAGCTTCGCATATTGAGACCACGATGCCTACTTCTTCGTCTGCGACGCCGACAGTCGTTTTTGGGATCCTATGCCCATGGTTCGTAGCTTGGCGAAGACCACGTCATACTGATGTTTGGACCAAGCGCTGGATACCTCGTTGGCTAGGTTAGCACAGTGGGCTAGGGAGTCGTCCGTAGTGGCCTGCCTGATAAGGGCGGTCGTATGATGTAGGAGTAGATCCCGATGTGCTAGAAGACACGCCTTAGCTCCCTGCAGGAAATCCCACAAGCCGAGTAGTGGGGGCCACGAGGATCCATTGGAGGGGATCTTCAGGAGGTCCGTGGGGGGCAGCGTGATGATGGCGTCTATGTCGGAGTACCCGTAGTGAGCCAGGAGCCTGGGGGTCCCATCCTATGTTGTGTGCCGTTCTGCTGTCGGATCTGAGTTTGCCGTCGAAGGAGCGATGCAGTCTCCTGTGGGATGAGTCTTGCTGCAGGCACGAGCGCTGCAACTTCGCGGTGCAAGATAGGCAGCACGGGAAAGCAAGCGTTGGCCCTGAAGGTGTAGTCGTATCTGGTGCGTTGCCACCTCGGCGCTGATGCACGCAGAATCTGCCATGCAAAAAAGAGGGCATGCAAGCTTGCCTGATTGACTCGACGCAGTAGCTTCCGTTGGAGCCTGAGGAAGAGAGACCTGTCCTCTTGCAGCTTCAGCGTGGCATAGTTTATCCAATTCTGCCGTGGTCTTTTGCCCGTTGGCGTAGTACGGATCGGGAGGGCTATTTCCACTGCTTCCCTGATGTGGTCGTCACATTCCTTAGCATGGTCGGTGGCATGTACTCCGAAGTCGGGCTGGCGGAACTGCGTGAGCAGGTAGCTGAATAGCTGGGAGGCCACTGGGTCGTCGTACGGTGCCGGATCGTGTGGGATCTTATAGGGCCTAGGAGGCTCTGGGGTGAGTTCCGAGGGGGGAACCGCAACTTGGGCAGTAACCACCATGTGGTCAGGTTGTGTAGCCGTGAGATCATTGTCCCTGTCAATCCCCTGTTGTTGTACCTGGAGCGTCGTCGACAGCGTAACATAGTCGCGTCTCTTGGCCTGCGTCCTGGCCCCCGGAGCCTGCCAGGTACCCGCGTGCCCTGAGGGGTCCTCAGAAGAAAGTAGATGGGGCCCACTGCTGCGTGCTGTGCAGGAAGTGTTTGAAACATTCTCCTGCGAAGTTCTGCTCTTCAGGGTGCGCACCTCCTGTGGTGTGGTCGGGTACTGATCCTACTCCTGCGTTGGCATCGACGAGCGCGATGAGGTGCTCCGCTCCTCTTCTTTGGCCTCGGCAGAGATCCTCCAGATCGTTCCACCATTGCTGTATCTCAGCTGGCGAGCGCCGCGAGTGCGGAGCATGGGCAATGCAGACACATCGGCTGAGGGATGCTGAGCGCTTGGTAACGATCATGACACGTGGCGAGGCGTGCGTCACGTAGCAGTGCGATGCTGCAATACGGCGACCTGGAGTATATTCCCATTCCGTATTGACCCAGAGTGAGCATCCCTCTCCACCCGTCGGTAGTGCCGCGGCGTGTAGTACCAGGTAGCTTCCCACATGTGTGACCCCCGTCTTAGGCATGCGTGTCTCCACAGTGCCCACGAGCAGGTATGTTTGACCGCGAACAAAGCTGACAGCTGCATCATGCGTCCTGTGATGTTGAGGCCTGCGAGCCTTGGGGGCTGTTGGGGCCCCTGCAGGGCTCTAGAGTCCATGGTGAGCACGTTGGCCATGGCCACCCAGCATATGATGGTGCGGTTCTTGGATCTCCCAGTGGGGACCTCGTTGGGCCTGGGAATGATCCGTTGGAGGTCCGCGAGGGGCTCCTTGGCGCCAGGGATAGGATGGTCGGCCGTGGGAGAGAGGGCGCTGCGCACATCTTGTGAGACATCGCTTAACCACAGCCGCGGCATGGCCCCCAAGTGGGGCTCCTGTTCCACTAGTGTGCGCCACTGCGGCTCGAAAAAGGCGGGGGGCACTTGCATGGCGTGCAGCCTGGCGAGTGTGTCCACACATTCGTTCCATGTATTCGCAACATGGCCACGGACATGCTGAAAGGTAAGCGTACTTGCACGCGCACGTACACACTGTGTCAAACTGTCAAGTAAAAGCTTGGTAGGGCTGAGTGCTCCTCTGACATATCCTCCCTGATATACTCTGCAAACGTCCATATTTTCCGTGAGCAAGCAGACTCGGAGCGAACTGAGGGACGACTGTATGACCCATGGCATGGCCCAAATGGCGGCTTCCAACTCGGCCCTCAGCGGGGTGAGTGAGTCATTGGCTTCCCACCCTGGAAGCGGTCCTGCCACGTATCCAAGCAATGTGACACCCAAAACTGTATCCTCCTGCCGTCACATCCGTGTAAATCTCCAGCAGGGTAGACTCCAAGCTGGGATCGTATTGGATAAGACCTGGAACGGCCTGAGCAGAAGACGAGTGCCAGTAGGGGGCCCACGACAGGAGGTCGCTTGAGGGTTGCACGGGCCACGGGCGCTCAATGAGCTCTTGCGTGGGTCGGAGATCGGGCATGGGCGATCTCTGCACTCCTCTGGTGGTCCCCTTAGGAGTCTGTGTGGTTAACTTAGTACATGAGTCATGAAAGCCACGCTCATGTGGTGAGCGGTCCTCTGTTGCGTTAGCTGGAGTCGGAAGCTGTGCAGAGGCCAACTGAGGGAGAGGGAGGGGGGACAGAAGAGTGGCCCTGGGCGAGCATGACTGAATTTTCAGCTGAGCGCGCATCGCGCTCAGCTGGTGCTTGGCTTGCGTGGGCGGACTGGATGCCGCGCGAAAAACTGTCTGCTGGCCTGCTGGGCTGCTAGCTCCGCTCAATGCTGCCATGTCCGTCTCATCTTCACCTGCGGCCATCTCATGTGGTTCGCCGGGTCGCGTATGCATGGAGT
This sequence comes from Prorocentrum cordatum, assembly GCA_963575745.1. Taxonomy (NCBI): domain Eukaryota; class Dinophyceae; order Prorocentrales; family Prorocentraceae; genus Prorocentrum; species Prorocentrum cordatum. The sequence continues at coordinate 19,712 of CAUYUJ010018516.1, read as the reverse complement.
CCCTGGCCATCTCGTCATTGATCTTGACTTGCTTGGGTGGCGCCTGACCCGTGGGGCGCCTGGGCGAGGTAGACCTGTGTCGTCCCGCTTCGGCTCCTTGGGCAAAGGCACCCTCCAGGCGTCTGCGTCCCTCTGCACGTGCGTCAGGGGGGACTGACTTGTCCTTGAATCTTCTGGATGCGGGGGTGGGTGAGGTCGGTGATGCCTGAACTTGTAGCGCTTGCATCTGTCGCTGAAGTTCTTCTCGGTCTGCCTTTCCGTTGATGCTGACGTCCGTGAGCTGCTTCTGGATGTTGGTCATGGCCGTCTTGAACTCTAGGAGCTGGGCCATCAGGGCCTGCTGGGAGTGCTGCATGGTTGCGAGCATCCCTGGCGTGGAAAATTCCGATCTTGAGTCCGTTGAGCCCGACCACGGTGTAGCTCCAGGCGGGATTCTGGTGGTCGGCGTACTTGGCGATCGTGTGCCTGCTGGAGTGCTCGGCGAGCGTGCGCTAGCTGGCCACTTGGTACGCGACTGGGGCGCTCCTCCTGCTGGTGCGAGGGGTGCCCCGTCAGAGGGAGGAGGAGGGAGGAGGAGGGGAGGAGGGAGGGGAGCAGGAGGGGGGGAGGAGGGGAGGCGGAGGGGAGGAGGAGGGGGGGAGGAGGGGAGGGGGAGGGGAGGGGGAAGGGAGGGGGAAGGGAGGGGGAAGGGATGGGGAAGGGAGGGGGAAGGGAATCTTCCTCTCCATCTTCATCCATGTAGTCTGTGGCGCGAGGGCGCCGAGTGTGCGCCGCTTGGGCGCGCGCCTCGGCCTGCTTGCGCTCGTCGTCCTGCTTCTCATTGTCCTCGTAGGGCTTCGAAATGTTCGAGAAGGTCTTCAGCGTGTGCCACTTCTTCATGTAATGCATGAGCTTGCGCAACGCATGAGTCCAAGTAAATCTGCGCCCCCACCTGCATCTGCGTGGCCTCGGTCAGCCTGCGCTCGGCGCGGCTGGCAAAGCTGAGCTGCTTGGCCGTGCGGGCGGAGGCCGTGCGCGAGTACATGAGCTGGTATAGCACCACTGCGTACTCATGTCGTAGCGCCTGCACCTGTAGTGCGTCCATCCTGAGCTGCTGCGAGCACTTGATCTGTCGCTCAAGGCCCTCTAATGTGGAGCCCAACGCTTTCCTGTATTCACCTAGCTCTTGAGGGCTCTCTGGTGGCTCCTGCCAGCGCCTGTGGGCGCGGGCCTCCTCCGGAGAGCATGGCATGATATTCATCGTCTCGTCCTCCTCCGTGGCGTTGTTCTGCATGGGGCGGCGCGAGCTGGCGCGCCTCCACGGGGGGGATGCTGTTGGTTGGTCCGTGGCTGGCTTAGCTGCTGGCTGGGTCGGATGCCACTTCTCGCACTTGGTCATCTCCCACTTATTGTGATGATTGCAGGCCGGGCATTCCCATAGGTACCGATGGTGTCCATGTTGGTGCCCTTGCCATTGTGCTCTTCGGCGTGATGGCTGCCTCGAGCGCGCAGATTGGCTGCGCTGCGTCCTCCACGTCATACTGCTATGATGCTGCTCGAGTAGATATGATGCTGCGGCGATCCTCAGCAGGGTCCTGGCCCTGCCTCGGTCAGCTCTGGCTCGACGGTGCCAGGCTGGTTCACCTCCTGCTCCACGGCTGGCCCTCCTGCCGCGCGCCGTGGCTGCAGTGGCGCGAGGGGGGGGGGGGCGGGCGCGTGTCGCAGCCGTCCCGCGCGAGAGGCTTCGCCGTGCCGGGCGCGGCTCCCACAAACCTCTCGGGCCAGGACGGCGGCTGAGGAGGAGGAGGAGGAGGAGGAGGAGGAGGAGGAGGAGGAGGAGGAGGAGGAGGAGGTAGGTAGGTAGGTAGGTAGGTAGGTAGGTAGGTAGGTAGGTAGGTAGGTAGGTAGGTAGGTAGGTAGGTAGGTAGGTAGGTGTGCTCCCTTTGAGTTGGCGGCGGAGGCGTCGGACGGCGCTTCCTTTTAGCAAGGAGCCACGACCCGGAGAGGGTTCGGAAGCGACCTTGCTGCGACGGCTCTGGAAGGCAAAGCGCCAGCACTGGAGGGGACGGGGGGAGGGGAGGCGAGAGTTTTGCTCTTTCGGGGGCCTAGGCGTCGGCGCTGGACCCCCCCCGGCGCTCAACACGAACCCGGGGAGCGGCGCCAAAGGCGCCGGGGGGGCACAGCCCCTACCCAGGAAAACCCACCGGCCTCCGGAGGACCTCACAGCTCCAGCCAGCACCTCCGCCCAGAGCCTCGGCCAGAGCGAAGCAGCAGAGGCAACTCAAAGACTCCCTGCAACGTGGGGGGGGGCCAGGCACCTGCCTGGAGCTCGTCCGATTCCCACTACACTGCCTGGTCGACGCACCCCGCAGGTACGGGGGGACGGTGACAGGAAGGGGGAGAGGGAGCCACCCCAGGGGGGAAGAGGGCCCAGCCCGACCTGGCCCGCCTGCCAGGAGCCCAGGGGGAGAAGAATACCGATCCCGCTGCACCCCAGGGCAGGGCCAGAGCTCCGAGGCGTATCCAGCCGTGGCGACAAAGGGACTCCAGAACCAGCAGCGGTCTGGGCACCGTTCCCCCCCAGAAGCGCCAGGCTGAGGAGAGGGAGTGCGGGAGGGGGAGAGATCGGAAGGGGAGAGAACGACACCCCAGAGAGGAAGAGGGAGGAAGAGAGGACGGGGGAAGAGAGGAGGGAGAGAAAGAGATGGGGGGATACGGAGCGGGGAGCAAGAGAGACATGAGCGGGCAAGGGGAGGGAGGGCGGAGAGGCCACGCGGCCTGCGGGGCCGGACCCTCTCAGGGCGCCCCCGCGGCGCAGCCTGCTCTGCCACTCTTGGGCGGCCCACCCCGTCGGCCCGAACCCGACCCGCCCGACCCAACCCCGCAACGAAGGAGCGGGGAGGGAGCTGACCATCTCGGCCCGGCCCGACCCGACCCGGCCTTGCGGAGCGGGAGGGAGGACGAAATTTGTTGCAACCGTGGCGCCGTCGATCTGCAAGAAACTCGGGGGGGGCACACCCGAGAGGGGGAGGAGAGGCTAGGAGAGGGGCATGGAGGGAGCAAGGCTCCAGTGCGGCTATATACAACACCTTTAAAAAGTACGACCACTTACAAAAGGTGGTGCGTGGGTGGGGCAGATGGAGGAACCCACTACGAGTCTCGCTCCGAAACCGCTTCAAGAGACTGTCCTGCGCAACCTCTGCCTGCCACTCCTTAGGCGCACGCGGCCGCGCCACGGGAGCAAAGGGGGAGAGGAGAGAGGCGGGAGGGGGAAGGCTCAGCCGAGAAGTCCTACCGTTGGGCAAGGCTGCCTGCTCAGGCAGACGCCGGGGGCGGCGACCACTCTGCCGGTGGCGGCTCCCCCCCCGGCCCTGATCTCGCCGGAGGGGCTCGTCGTCGCGCTCGCGGCGGGCAGCGAGCCCCGGACCCGGGCGTCACTTTCCTGGCCCAGCAGGGGCAGGGCCTACGCCAGGGGCGTGGCGCCCCCCCCCCCCCCGAGGGAGCTGGCTGGGCCGCAGGAGCCACACAGGAGGGGCGTCAGCCCCGAGGGCCCCATGGTCGCGACGAGAGCATACCCCCATCTGACCGCAGACCGTGCAAGCGAGGGTCGGCAGGGCGCTGGCTCCGACCCCAGCACGCATGCCCTGCTCAGGCCCGACCCCGCGGCCGCCCGGGCCCTTCTGCTGGGCAGGCTCGCAGTGCCGGGCGAAGCTCTCTGGCTGCAGCCCTGGAGTGGCTGCGGGGGGGGGGAGGTCTTCTCCGCGCTGGCCTCGGCGGTGTTCCAGGTGCCCCAGCAGGCCTCGCAGTAGGAGGTCTCCGCGAAGACGCCCTGGCCCGCGACGAGCTGCACGCCCGCGGCTCCGCAACCCTTGTACTGTGCCGCGAAGGCGCCGTGCTCGAGCGAGAGCTCCTCTCCGCCGGCTGCGGCCTGCTCCTTCGCCTCCAGCTTCGCTGCGTGTTCTTCGGCCGGAGCTGCGGCGAAGCTCTCTGGCTGCAGCCCTGCGCCGGCTGCGGGGGGGAAGGTCTTCTCCGCGTTGGCCTGGGCGGTGTTCCAGGTGCCCCAGCAGGCCTCGCAGTAGGAGGTCTCCGCGAAGACGCCCTGGCCCGCGACGAGCTGCACGCCCGCGGCTCCGCAGCCCTGACACTGCGCCGCAGAGGCGCCGTGCTCGAGCAAGAGCTCCTCTCCGGCGGCTGCGTCCAGCTCCTGCGGGAAACCTTGACGACTGTTGGGCCGACTCCATGGGGTTCCATCCGTGTTTCACGGGCCGCTAGTACATGGCTTTCTTGCAGGGCCCACAAGGGTTGTGTTTGTACTCGTGGGCTGCCGCTGCCCCCAGACTGGCACGCATACTGGGCCTGTGCGCCATCCAAAACTTTAGGACTACATCCTGCTGCACCTCCACCGGGGAGCCCACCTCCTGCTCCGTGGACTTGGTCCGCTTGGCAGGAGGCCCTTCCATGCCGCTTCCAGGTGCCGTGGGTCGTGTAGGCGGGGGGCGGGGGGCCTGGCTACTGGCGGGTTCCCTGGAACCAACAGCTGGTGGGCTCTCTGGCCTGGCTACTGGCGGGCTCCCTGGCAGGGGTGGGGGAAGGGCGTGCCGAAGCAGGGATACGCAGAGGGCAGATGCAGGGGCGGGAGGAGGGAGGAGGAGGGGGAGGAGGGGGGGGGGGAGGAGGAGGAGGAGGAGGAGGAGGAGGAGGGAGGAGGAGGAGGAGAGGAGGAGGAGGAGGAGGAGGAGGAGAGGAGGAGGAGGAGGAGGAGGAGGAGGAGGAGGGAGGAGGAGGAGGAGGAAGGGAGGAGGAGAGGAGGAGGAGGAGGAGGAGGAGGAGGAGAGAAGGAAAAGAAGGAGGAGGAGGAGGAGGAGAAGGAGAAGGAGAGGTGGAGGAGGGGGGGAGAGGAGGAGGAGGAGGGAGGGGAGGAGGGGAAGGAGGAGGAGGAGGAGAGGCGGAGGCGAAGGCGAGGCGGAGGCGAGGAGGAGAGGAGAGGAGGAGGAGGAGGAGGAGGAGGAGGAGGAGGAGAGGGAGAGGGAGAGGGAGTGGGAGAGGGAAGGGGAGGATCAGGAGGAGGAGAGCGCGCGGGGCGATGAGTATTCAACACGAGGACCCAATACCGCAGGATGGTTGGGAACAAATTCGACTGTCGAAGGGCCCAACCATATGCAGCTGCGTGTAGCGCATAGCGTGGACCTCTCTTCATGTACTGCGCTCCGCAGGGCAGCGCTGATAAGAGGCTGTGGAGCAGGTTTGCAAAATCGCGGTGGGCTCCCTACACGCGATCCGTGTGAGGGCTATGCTTGATTGGGCGTGGGCACGCATGTACATTTCACACATGCATACATGCATGCATGCGCACAGACCTTCTTACCCACCTACATGCCGACCAGCCGACCTACCTACCTGCCTACCTACCTACATACATACATACACATTCATCCATAATAATTTACTTACATGCATGCATGCACACATGCATGCATATTATGCATGTACACGTACACATGTATAGGTGTACACCTGTGCATACGTACATACATACAAATGTACTTACGTGCATACGTAAATTCGTAATTACTGACGCTTCGAGTATCCCCACCAGCCTCATAGCCGACAGACACCCTGGGCTACTGACGCACTCCTTGCACGGAACTTCCTGAGCGTCTTCGTGACTACGGTTCGCTTGTGCTGCAGTGGGTATGCGGCAGCACAGCTTTCTCAGAGCGCTATTTCCTTTCTGGTCTTTCAGAGTCTCCTGGAGAGCCGCTCTTTGTTATGTCACTTAGTTGCTCCCTGGTACACGCCCTGTCACCTCGGGTGCCGTCGGGTCTCTCGCCAAGGTCGGGAGCAGGTGTACCTTTGCACTGCGTCACATCATGTCGTTGATCTTTCGCGTGCGAACGCACTCTTCCGCAGTTGGTTTGAGGGTTGACTCCGGTTGTCAATGACTTCAGGCGTGCCTTTTCAGCCGCGTGGATGCGTACTCTGAAGCTGCGACGGTTCGCTGGCGCTGTCAGAGTCCCTTCTCCCTGCTGGACGACGTCAGCTCTCTTGCCTACGGTCTCGCTCATACCCGACAGACACCCTGGGCTACTGACGCACTTCTTGCACGGAGTCAGAACCCCACTGCCCTGTGATCGTCGGACCGACACGATCCTTGACTGGGGGTGTGCGACGCGCCATTTTGGCAGCGTCCTCCCTGCTTCCTGGGTGGCTGTTTCCCTTCAGACTCCCTGGGCTGCAGCTTGCACCGCCGCCTGATCCGCGGCCCCCGCGCGCGCCCGGCGAATTCGTCACGGCCGCAGCCCGACCGTGACCCGCCGCCGCCGGCGCTTCCGCCTGCGGCTGTAAGGAAAAAGTATCCCCACCAGCACTTGCACGCTGGCAGTACGACTCAGTTTCAACTGCCTCCCCACTCGCCGGTCCGCCGCTGACCAGCTGCGTGAGGTCCCGGTTAGCCGCTGTAGGTGTGGCCGCCCTCCGCCGCTTTAGTTTAATTCGTCGCTGCGTGCCCCGCTTTGACTGGACTCGCCGCCGGCGCGCTCGCCCGCGGCCGCTGATTAAAAAGTATCCCCACCAGTTTGGGAGTGCCGCTCCTGGTCCTCCTTTCGAGTGGCTGCCCGCGCGCTCGCTTCGCTTGCCCTTCTCTTTCTTGCTGCCTAGTCGCGGCCCAGCTAGTGATCGGACGGCTTTCGACTTGCTTCGCGAGCCCGCTGACTAAAACATATATCCCCGCCAGCCCATCGAGAAACGATCAGCAGAGGAGTTGGTGAATCAGGGACGGCTGGAAGCATGCAGTTGCGCGTCCGTCTTCAGAAAAATCACACATAGCTTCCCGCATTGGAACGCCATATGGAAATCAATGCAAGATTAGACGTGGTGCTCCCCGTGGTGAACGTCTCTGGCGTAGGTGGCTGTATCCACCCTGTGCCATGAGAAACAAGGATTACACATAGCTTCCTGCGGCGAAGTTTAAGATGGACAGACGCCAGTGGAAGATACGTCCGGGTGTTCCCTGTGGTAAGCGTCTCTGGCGCAGGTGACTGTATATATCATTCGTCGCCCTTGTCGCACACTTGAGAGTCGCACCCCCATGTGCATCCTTGATTTCTGCCCCTGCACCGAAGTTTATCTGAAACTCGCGTGCGGCTGCTCGTGATGGTGGTGGTGGTGGTGGTGGTGGTGGCGGTGGTGGTGATGCTGCTGGTGTTGCTGCTTGTGGTGCTCTGTTGCCCCCTT
>CAUYUJ010018516.1:5000-10000 GCA_963575745.1 Prorocentrum cordatum | reverse complement strand
CGATCTAACGTTCTAGAAACGGCTGATTGTTCAAGGTTGAACGATCCAGCGCGGTGTCAGAGACCAATGCCGGGGTTGGCACGACACGAGCCCACCGTACAATCGCCCCCGTGACTCATCCCTCAACCCCCCAACCCCCCAGCCGGATTTCTTTTCTTCTTTCCGCGGGGGGTCAACCTTCGCGGCGACCCGTTAAACCCGGGACCCCTGGCGGCGCATGGATTTCTTTCCTTCTTCCCCGCGCGCGTTGCCGTTGGAACCCCTGAACCCTTCCGACTACCGTACAACTCGTACTTGAGTACAACTGGTACTATCATGTCCTATATCGGACCACTACACTAAGGGTTTCGAATATATTGGGTTTCCAATATAGTGGGTTTCCAATATAGTGGGTTTCCAATATATTGCGTTTCCAATATACTGGGTTCCCAATATATAAGCCCGAACCCGAACCCAAACCTCACCGGCTGTAATTCAGTTGTTCCCGTACTAATGCAAATCCCTAGTGCAACCGCGATTAAGGTGTTGTTGCATTGCACTTACAGTCTCGGCTCTCACGCTTTTCTTCCTCTGGTTGCGCTTGGGGGGGTGGGGCCCCTCGCGCGGGCACCCCCGCGGCTGGGAGTTCATTCCTCTTCCGGAATTTGAGGGGGGGGTAACCCTCGTGCTCGAACCCCATCGCCAGGGTTTTTTTCTTTCCTCCGCGGAAACCGGACCCCCTGGGTTCTTCGGCGCGCCCCATTTTTTTTTCTTTCCGGTTGGGCCTCCATGGGTCTTAGGTTGGAGTCACCCGGGTGATACCGTACAGACATACAGACATACATACAGTCGGGTTCCAATAGTAGGTCGGCCCTGTGAAATCAAGGGTGCTTTTGTGTCCTGTGGATCGCGCGTCGTGTCCTCTGCGGCCGAAGGGCAGGGTACCCTTGCGTCCTGTAGTTTCCGCGGGTGTCGGTGGCTTGGCCCGCGGCGGTCTGAGCGCGTCGCGCCGGCGGGAGGTCGCGGCCCCTGTCTAGGGTACCCCGGCGTCCTCTCGGATTGGGGGCTCATGTGGCTTCAAGGTATGATTATGGTTTCAGCGCCGCGCCGCTGGCGCCGCGGCGAAGGATCTATCTGCGATGTCCTCTGAGTTCGGGCGCGCCGCTTGTGAACCAACGACGCGTTGATTCGAGGTCGCCCCCTCGCAGCAGGGTACCCTTGTGTCCTGTACTTGCGCAGCCCTGCAAGTCCATTCATCGTCGCATTCGGGGAGAGGTCGCGGGGCGCGCAGAGGGTACCCAGCCGTCCTGTACATTGGTTTCCTTGTTGCAGGGCCTCTGAAGAGCTTCTGAAGAGCCTCTGCCGAGCTGCAGCGCCTCTGAAGAGCCTCGGAAGAGCCTTTGCAGAGCCTCCGAAAAGCCTTTGAATATCCACTGAACAGCCTCTGAAGAGCTTCCGCAGAGCCTCTGAAGAGCGTCTGCAGAGCCCCTGTGGAGCCTACGCGCAGCCTCTGGAGAGCTTCCGAAGAGCCTCTGAAGATCCTCTGCCGAGCTCCTGGAGAGTCTCTGAAGAGCCTGTTGAAGAGCCTCCGCAGAGCTTCTGAAGAGCCTCCACGGAGCCTTTGCAGAGCCTCTGAAGAGCCTCTGCAGAGACTCTTGAAGAGCCTCTGAAGAGCTTCTGAAGAGCCTCTGAGGAGCCCCTGAATAGCCTCTCGGACCTCTGGAACCCTCTTGGGAACTCATCGACCTCCGAAGAACCTCTTGGGAACCTTGTGGAAACCTATGGAGAACCCTCTGGGAGCCCTTTGGGAACCCTTGGAGAACCCTCTGGAAACCTGTGCATGGAGAATCCTCAGGGAACCCTCTGGGCACCTTCTGGAACCCCCATAGGGGGCCCTTTGGAAATCTTTTGGAGACCTGTCGGGAACCTTTTGGGGATCCTTTGGGAACCCATTAGGGGCCCTCTGGAAGCCCCTTTGGCAACCCTCTGGAAATCTATTCGAAACCTTTTGGACACCCTGTGGGAACCTCTTTGTGAACCTCTTCGAAACCCTTTGGGGATCGTTTGGGAATTCAGGAAATCTTTTGGAAACCTGTCGGAAACGTGTTGGAAACCCTTTGGATGCCCTCTGGAAAGCATTTGGCAACCTTCTGGAAATCCTTTTTTCGAAAGCCGCTGGGAACCCTCGGGAAACCTTTTTGCACACCTATTAGAATCCCTTTGTAAATCCTGTGGGCACCCTTTGCAAACCCTATGGGAACCCTTTGGAAAACCTTTGGGAACTCTTTGGGATCCCTTTGGAAGCCCTCTGTGAACCCTCTGGCTACCCTCTGGAAACCTACTGGGTACCCTCTGGAAACCTTTTGGGAAACCATTGGAAATCTTCTGGGAACCCTTTGGCGACTTATTGGAACCTTTTGGAAACCCTTTGGAAACGAGGGGTGCGCCAGAGGAGTCCGGGCGAGAGGACTTCGGGCTGCCAGCGCAGCAGCGCCAGCCTTGTGCCAGCGCAGCAGTGTCAGCCACCGTGCCAGCGTACCAGATTGAGTCACCATGCCCGCGCAACAGCGCCAGCCCTGCGACAGCGCAGCAGCGCAGCCACCGTGCAAGCGCAACACCGCCAGCCTTGTGCCAGCGCAGCAGCGCCAGCGCAGCAACGTGAGCCACCGTGCCAGCGCAGCAGCGTCAGCCACAGTGCCAGCGCAGCAACGCAGTTATCATGCTCGGGAGGCAGCGTCAGCGACCGTGCCAGCGCAGCAGCTTGAGCCACCGTGACAGCGCAGCACCGCCAGCCTTGTGCCAGCGCAGCAGCGTCAGCCTTGTGCCAGCGGAGCAGCGTCGGAAGGAGGAGGAGGAGGAAGAAGAGGAGGAGGAGGAGGAGAAGGGGATGAGGAGGAAGAGGAGGAGGAGGAGGAGGAGGAGGAGAAGGAGGAGAAGGAGGAATAATAGGTAAAACGAGGACGTGGAGGAAGAGGAGGAGGAAAAGGAGTTTATTTATATACGACCACATCAGAGCTCAAAGGTGAATGGACGGAGAAAATTGTGCTGTAAAGTGCCGAACTCGGCGTGCTCGCGTGCATTCGCGAAGGCGGAGCTCGCGGCTAGCGGGGGGGCTAAAACTCGCTAAGCGCGGCGTGCACGGGCGGGGCTCGGGCGGCGGGCGGCGAGCAAGGCGCGAATGCCAGGCTTCCGGCGAGGTGCTTTATAATCCCATGAAGTGGGCTGCTTCTTCGTCGGCCCACTCGTCATCAAGCTGATCTGTATTCACTGGCGGAAAATCCATGCCCAAGTAACTCTGTCCACCTGTCGAGGCTACGCCAGGTGAGTGACCGCAGAGGTCCCTTCTGGCCGAGGCGCGAGACTCGCTGCTAATTACTGTCACGGCCATCGTCGTTCGGGGTCACCGTCGTTCGGGGTCACGTTGGTGGGTCATCGTCGTTCGGGGTCACCGTCGTTGGGGGTTACCGTCGTTGGGGGTCGTCGTCGTTGGGGGTCTCCGTTGGGGGTAGCCGTTGGGGGTTGGGGTCGCCGTTTGGGGGTCACCGTTAGGGGTTACCATTATGGATCACCGTAGAGGGTCACCGTTTTTGGTCATCGCTGTTGGGGGTCACCGTTGTTGGGAGTCACCATTGGTGGTCATTGTCGGGGGCCACCGAGGGGTGTCATTCTTGGGGGTCACCGTTGGGGTCTCCGTTGGGAATCACCGTCGTTGGGATCATCGTGGTCGGGGGTCCCTCCCCGTTGGCGGACAATTGGGGGGCATCGTTGGAGGTCACCGTTGGGGAGCACCGTTTGGGTTCACCGTCGGGAGCCACCGCTGGGGGTTACCGTCGTTGGGGGCCACCGTTGTTGGGAGTCACCGTTGGGGGTTACCGTTGGGTGTCACCGTTGGGGGTCACCGTTTGAGGTCACCCTTGGGTGTCACCGTCGGGGGTCACCGTTGAGAGTCACCGCTGTTGGGTTTCACCGATGCTGGCGGCCACTGTTGGAGGTCACAGTTCGTTGTCACCGTTGGGGGCCACCGCCGGGGGGGGCACCGCTGACCATGGACGTGTTAGGGCGCCGTGTTAGTCCTGCTCCTGCTCCCCCTCCTCCTCCTCCTCCTCCTCCTCCTCCTCCTCCTCCTCCTCCTCCTCCTCCTCTTCCTCCCTGCTCCCTTCCCTCTCCTCCTCCTCCTCCTCCTCCTCCCCCTCCTCCTCCTCCTCCTCCTCCTCCTCCTCCTCCTCCTCCTCCTCCTCCTCATTCCAACTCATTCCAACTCATCCCACTCCTCCAGCTGATCCTCGTCCCTCCCCCCTCCTTCCTCCTCCTCCTCCAAAACGCGAATGCCGCCGCGCACCGTTTTCCGCAGTCCATGCCAAAACGCGCGCCACCACACACACACACACAGTTTTCCGCAGTCAATGCCAAAACGCGAATGCCGCCACACACCGTTTTCCGCAGTCAATGCCAAAACGCGAGTGCCATTCTCCTGCTCCTCCTCCTCCTCCTCCTCTTCCTCCTCCTCTTCCTCCTCCTCCTCCTCCTCTCCTCCTCCTCCTCCTCCCTCTACTCCTCCTCCTCCTCCTCCTCCTCCTCCTCCGTCTCCTCCTCCTCCTCCATCCCCCTCCCTCCTCCTCCTCTCCGCCTCCTCCTCCCTCCTCCCCTCCTCCTCCCCTCCTCCCCCCCTCCTCCTCCTCCTCCCTCCTCCTCCTCCTCCTTCTCCTCCTCTTCTCCTCCTCCTTCATCCTCCCTCCCTCCTCTCTCCTCTCCTCTCCTCTCCTCCTCCTCCTCCCCATCCTCATTCCCTCCTCCTCCTCCTCATCCTCCTCCTCCTCCGCCTCCTCCTCCTCCCTCCTCCTCCTCCTCCTCCTCCTCCTCCTCCTCTTCCTCCTCCGTGCATGTATATAAAACGAATAGTACATGCATCCATCGCGCGCGCGTGGGACCGCGAGCGTGTTCGGCGTATGTGATTGTATGCGGTGTCATATGTTTGTGGTTGATACAGCCGCTTATTGCGTCCAGAAATATGAACTTTTACA
>CAUYUJ010018515.1:188106-202653 GCA_963575745.1 Prorocentrum cordatum | reverse complement strand
TCCTCCTCCTCCTCCTACTCCTCCTCCTCCCCGTCGTCGTCGCCGTCGTCGTCGTCGTCGTCGTTGTCCTCCTTCTCCTCCTGCTTACTCCTTTTTCTATTCCCTCCTCCTCCTCCTCCTCCTCCTCATCGTCGTCCTCGTCCTCCTCGTCCTCCTCGTCCTTATTCATCGTCCTCCTCTCTCCTCCTCCTTCTCCTCCTCCACCTTCTTCTCCTTCTCCTCCTCCTCCTCGTCGTCCTCCTCCTCTCCTCCTCCTCCGATTCGTTCTCCTCGTCCTCGTCGTCGTTCGCGTGGTCCTCTCCTCCTCCTCCTCTTCGTCCTACTAATCCTCCCTCTCCTCCTCCTCCTCCTCCTCCTATTACACCTCCTCCCCTTCCCTCCTCCTCCTCCTCCTGCTCCTGCTCCACCCTCTCCTTTTTCTCCTCCTCCTTGTCCTCCTCCTCCTCCTCCTCCTCCTCCACTTTCTCGTCCACGTTCTCCTCCTCCTCGTCCTCTGCCTCCTCCTTTGCCCCTCTCCCCTCCTTCCCCTTCTCCTCCTCCTCCTTTTCCTCCTTTTCCCATTCCACCTCCTACTCCCCTCAGCTCATCCTCCTGCTCCTCCTCGTCGTCCTCCTCCTCCTCTCGAACTCCTTTTCCTTATACATTACTTCTCCCTGTTGCACTCCGAGGCCAGTTTTTAGGGCGGGCCGGGCGTTTCGCCTGAGACGTTCTCACCGTTTATCATGACTCTGAAGCTTAAACAGTGGCAGCAGTATTATAGATGCAGGGCGGGTCGTTTTCACACTGTTGCTCTCGCCTTCGTGCCGCGCACATTCGTTTTACACATTCACGAAAGTTTCGCGGATTGAGGGCAAGTGGTTTTCAACATGTGGCGCTCGCCTTGGCGCCGCGCACTTTCGTTTTTGAATATTTGCAAGAGTTTCACGGATCGAGGGCGGTTCCTTTTCAAAATGTGGTTCTCGCCTTAGCGCGGCGCACATTCGTCTCAAACATTTTTAAGAGTTTCACGGGTTCCCATTATCTGCGAGCCAGGAATGGTGCTTTGGAAGGATTCAAGATTCTACGGGTGCAGCAGTTACATTGTTTCTGTGTTGAAGTCATAGGAATGGCTTTCTGGTGCGATTCAGGATCGTCAAGACGCAACAGTCAGGTTAATCCGTGGCGTTGGGATCCCGAGAACAATGTTTTGTCATGCTTCGGTGTCTTCAAAAAGGGTGTCGTCCATCGAGGCAGTTCCATCAATGGATATGAACCGTTGTAGGGGCCTATGGAGAGGAAGCTTGGAGGGGGGAGGGTTTTCTCCAACAACGTTGATGACTCTTGGGTTTGCACTGGTCCTCCTCCTCCTCCTCCTGCTGTTGCTCCTCCTCCTCCTCCTCCTCCTCCTCCTCCTCCTCCTCCTCTGGGCGCCGTCGCCCTCGGCGGCGGTGGCGGCACCCTTCCTGGCCAGCCGTTGCGCCGCATAGGCGCACCCGAACGGCGCGCCGAACAACAGCACCGCCAAGCTCCACAGCGCGCCCGCGGCGCCGTCGGTGGTGGACCGCCGGGCCCCGAGGCCCCCCTACCTGGGGTGCCGTGCGTCCTTCCTCCTTCTCGTCCTCGTCCTCATCCTTGTCCTCGTCCTGCGACTCCTGCCACTCCTGCTCCTCCTCCGCCCTTTCCTTCCTTCCTCCTCCTCTGCGTCCTCTGCCTCCTCTGCCTCTCGTCCTCTTCCTCCTCCTCCGCCTCCTCGTCCTCCGCGTCCTCCTCCGCGTCCTCCTCCTCCTCCTCCTCCTTTTCATCTTTCTCTGGATAACTCCTCCCTGCCGCGGGTTAGGGCGGGCTGGGCATTTCGCCTGCGACTTCCTCGCCACGTGCGGTCCTGAAGCTTGCAATTCGCAGCAGTGTCACGGATGGAGGGCGGGCCGTTTCCAAAATCTGGCTCTCGCCTTGGCGCGGCGCGCATTCGTCTAAAAGGTTTGAAGCAACTTCGCGGATGGAGGGCGTGCCGTTTTCAACACATGGCTTTCGCCCAAGCGCCGCACACATTCATCATCAAACATTGCAGCAATTTCAAACACGGAGGGCGGTTCCTTTTCAAAATGTGGTTGCCAACTTTGCGCCGCGCACATTCGTCGTCAAAGTTTGCAACAATCTTCAAAGATGGAGGGCGGCTCCTATTCGAATTGTAGCTCGCGCTTGGCGCCGCGCAAATTCGCCTTTACAATTTGAAGCAATTCATGGATGGGGAGCGTGTCGTTTTTTTTTGGGGGGGGGAGGCTCTAGCCAGAGCGCTGCGCACATTCGTCTCACACTTTTGCAACATTTTGAAGAGTTCCTATGATATAGATCCCAGAGATAGTCTTCTGGCACGGTTTAGGATTGTCATGATTTAGCGGTCATGTTGACTCGAGGTGTTGAAGTCGCAGGAACAGCGCTCTGACACGATTTCGAATTGGTAGGACGCAACTGTCACGTTGACCCGCGGCGCTGATGTCCCAAGAACTGTGTTTTGGCACGATTGAGGGTTCTCAGACGGTTGTCTTCTGATTGGCCACATCCCGCACTGAAACTACACTCATTTAAGGACCTACGAAGAAGGAATTTGGAGGGAGGTTGTGTTGCGACATCGTTGATACGCCTTGGGTTTACACATGTCATCCTCCCCTCATCCCTCTCCCGCCTTCGCCCAACTCCATCCGGAAATCCCGTGCTCCATCCCCAGCGCGCTCCGCGCACCAAGGCCGGCAACAGAGGCGCAATCTGGGTGTGTGCGGAGAGGGTATCCGCGCGGACCTCCAAAAACTTGATTCTCATCCCCCCATCCTTGGGTTCTCGAATTGAATAAAGCACTGCTCACGCGTCTCCCTCATCCTCCTCTCCACTGCTGCCTTCTTGCCTCCCTAGTTTCGTACCTTCCACATGGAGGGGCTGAGGACTGTGTAACCGTCACCACTTCCGTGGGCTCCTGGGAGGCACGGCGGAGGTGAGGGCAGCGGGGATCACTGTGAGACCTCGCGGCTCCGTTGGGGGCTGCGAAACGGCACAGCTGTCGCCACTTTCCTGGTGTCCTTAGAAGCACGTCAGAGGTGAGGGCAGCGGGGGTCACTTTGAGACCTCGCGGCTCCGTCGGGGACTGCGAACTGCGCAACTTCGTGGACTCCTGGGAGGCACGGCGGAAGTGAGGGCAGCGGGGATCACTCTGAGACCTCACGGCCCCGTCGGGGGCTGCGAACTGCGCATCGGACACCACTTCCGTGGGCTCCTGGGAGGCACGGCGGAGGTGAGGGCAACGGGGATCACTCTGAGACCTCGCGGCTCCGTTGGGGGCTGCGAAATGGCACAGCTGTCACCACTTTCCTGGGGCCCTGGGAAGCACGTTAGAGGTGAGGGCAGCGGGGGATCACTCTGAGACCTCGAGGCTCCGCCGTGGTCTGCGAACTGCACAGCTGTCGCCACTTGCGTGGGCTCCTGGGAGGCGCGGCGGAGGGGCGAGGCACTGGGGGTCCATCTGAAACCTGGCGGCTCCGCCGGGGGCCGCGAACTGCGCAACCGTCGCCACTTGTTTTGGCTCCCAGAAGGCACGGCGGAGGGGCACGGCACTGGGGGTCCGTCTGAAACCTGGCGGCTCCGTCGGGGGCCGCGAACTGCACTGCGCAACCGTCGCCACTTCCTTGGGCTCCCAGAAGGCACGGCGGAGGTGCACGGCAAGACGGAGCATGCGAGACCTCGGCGCGCGTGGCCCGACGCTGTCGTGCGAAGCACGCCGACGTGCGGCAGACCTCGCAACATGCTCTTGTGCATAACTGGCGCTCACGTAATTTGCCGCCTCGCATGGGGAAAGGGGGAAGGCATGAGGACGAGGAGGGGGAGATGGATGGGAAGGAGGATAAAAGGGGAGAAGGAGAGTGATGAGCGTGGAGGGTGAGCGTGGAGGTGAAGTGTATGATCACAAAGGGGGGGGGGGAACACATCGTCGACTCGCGCGGGGAAGGGCCCGGGCAAGTGGTGCCTCCTCGTGGCCCGACGGCGGCCCGCCCTCGGGCGGCCGCGCGTGGGAGCGCCGAGGCTCGCGGCTCGAGGGCCCAACTTCTCGGAGGCCTTCTTGGGGCCTCCTCGGGGCCTCCTGTCGGGTCGGGCGAAAGGGGGGGAATAGCAAAGGGGGGGTTTGAGAATCAGCTCACGTAGCTGATTTTCTCGGCGCCTCCCAGCGCCGGGAGCGGCCATGCATCGAGGAATTGGCCCCTCGGTGGGGCCGAAACCAGCTGCATGCAGCAAATTTCGTAACCCTCCCTTTCCCAATCCCCCCCCTTCGCCCGACCCGATCCCGGGGCGCTTTCCCGCGGCCCATGGCGGGAGCCCTCGCAGCTTTTTTATAGCCGCCCCGCCGCCCAGCGAGGCTCGAGGCGGCCCGAGGCTCGAGGGCCCGACTGCTCGGAAGCTTCTTGGGGCCTTCTCGGGGCCTCCTGGGGCGCTCCCGCGGCCGCGGATATATATATATATATATATATATATATTTATATACATACATTATAAAGAAAGAGAGAGAGAGAGAGAGAGAGAGACAGAGAGAGAAAGAGATAGAGAGAGAGAGAAAACGAGAAATAGAGAGAGAGAGAGAGAGAGAGAGAGAGAGACCGAGAGAGAATCTTACGGGAAGTATGGCCGCCCCGCAGCCCGGGGCACGCCCAGGGAGTCATTTGGTCGAGGCCCAGGGCCCAGACACCGGGCGACCCAACCCGAGTGCCAGAGGCCTCCAACAGGGGGTCCGAGAAGAGCGGGTCGGAGGATCGCGCCGCCCCGCCGATGCGTCGGCGACGCACACCAGTGATGCATCGTCGACGTCGGCGGTGCATCGGCAACGCCAGCGTGGCGAACAGCGGGCTCCACATCGAGCCGCATCGGCGATGCATCGCCGATGCGGCGCGAGCCTCCGACCCGATCTGCTCTGGCCGAGTGCCTGTGCTCCTCCTCCTCCCTCCTCCGTCCTCCTCCGTCCTCCTCCGTCCTCCTCCTCCCCTCTCCCTCCTCCTCCCTCCTCCCTCCTTCCTCCTTCTCCTTCTCTCCTCCTCCTCCTCCTTCCTCCCTCCTCCTCCTCCTCCTCCTCCTCCGCCTCCTTCTCCACCTCCTTCCTCCTCCCTCCTTCCTCCTCCCTCCTCCCTCCTCCCTCCTCCCTCCTTCCTCCTTCCTCCTCCACCTCATCTTCGGCGCTTGGAGGCTGTGCCCGTGCTCGGGGAGGGGTGGATAGCCCAGGATGGAGCAGCAAAGGGGGGGCCAGCGGCTCGAGCAGATGCCGTGCCGCCGGAGGCGCCGGGGATCGAGTGGGGCAGATCTCCTCCTCCTCCTCCTCGTCCTCCTCCGCCTCCTCCTCCTCCTCCGCCTCCTCCTCCTCCGCCTCCTCCGCCTCCTCCTCCTCCTCCGCCTCCTCCTCCTCCTCCTCCTCCCTCCGTCGGGTGGGTCGGTGGCGGCGCCGAGAGGCACGTCGGATGAGGACCGCGCAGAAACAGAATGCCATGTTGTAGTAGTCCACGACTGTCACAACGAGCATGGGCGCTGCCCAGGAAGCATCTCGCGGCTGCTCTCTTGCTGCACTTCGGCTGCGGGGAGCTGACGGGCTACACTCCTGCCCACGAATCCTGGCACATTTCTCCCCGTGGTGCCCGTGCGAAGCCTGTCTCTGGGAGGTGCCATCTCGGAAGGTGTAGAGAAAGATCGCTGCACTACCCATGGCAAACATCTCGTCTCTGTTTTTTTGTTTCTCTCTGTCCTTCGCCCCCCCTGCATTCGCCCTCGTCGTCGTTGTCGTCGTCGTCGTCCTCCTCCTGCCCCATTTCGTCATCAGCCATCCTTTTCCACTTGTCCGCCTAGCGCCCTGAAGCTAACTCAAAGCGAGGGCCTCACTCTGAGGTGCATATCTATACAGTGCTGAAGTGCGGGAGGGCTACAACCCTGTTCACTTCGCTCCAATACTCGCACTGCAAAATGGACCCCGCGGCTCGCACACAAGTGCTGCCATCTGCAGTCGTCCCTGCACGGTGGACATTGTGGTCGCGCGAGCTCGCATCTAGAAGGGGCTGCGCGGCAAGCTCATGGACACCTTGCATCGCAAGAGGCATGAGCGGGGTGAGCCTCATGACCATTTTGCATGGGTGTGTGTGTGTGTGAGCGTAGAATGCAATCTGATAGTGCGAATGCGCAAGCCAGCAAACTGGGTAACACGCTCAGTAGAAAATGGGACGACCCTAGACTCAGTGTCTGGTTTGTGCTGGCTGGATATCACGCCAGTGAAAGACTTCGCGCCTTGTCGACGAATGGCTCGGTCGAGAAACTCTCGATCGAAACCACACCGTACCTGTGATTGCAGGAGGGCCGGCTTTTACTCCCTCTTTTGTAGCAGTGCGCCCAGTGCACCTTCAGGACGGATGCTTCGTGAGAGGCCAACAGCACAAAATAACCTCCATGCGGCGCACTGTGTGGCTACTGATCGCAGGAACGGTGGCCTCCGCCGTGGGCATGGCAGGAAAGGAGGCGGCGCTGCCGGAGCGGCGGCCCGTGGCCCCTTCCCTGGGTGTGGGCGGCCATTCTAGCAACGCCAACAAGCAGCGACTTACGCACTCCTTTGATATCTGCTGGCGCTGAAAGGAAGAACCCTGTCCCGGCCGCGCGGCCGACAACAGAACGTGATCTGGCCAACTCTGGCCGGTCGGCGGTACTCGGGGCAAACACGGAACCGCCCCGAAAGCCCGCCTTGCCGCGAGGGAGAAGGTGACGCCGAACGGGCAGGCTGGAGGCGCAACCTCCCGGGGCAGAGGGCCCCGAGAGGTCGCTGCAAACGGCCTGTGTCTTTTCCCTGCCGCCAAAGGCGAGAGATGCCGTGAGCCAGCGCTCTCCCGAAGCGCAACACATTGTTGCAATGCCAAGGCTTTCTCGACACTCTGGGCTCAGCCGATAACCAGGACTGATGGGTGCGTCGTGAGAGAGGGAATGCCCACCAGCGAAAGCTAGGAAGTCAACGTGCGTGTTACCGACGAACATATCACTGGCGAGGCGAAGACGGCAATTGAGGAGCATGGTAACCATCTCCAAAGACGCACGGCGCGTGATACCCGCAGAAGGCGCTGCACCTCCACCTGTGTCCCTGCTCCACCAGCAGCTCGAGTTCGTTTGATCATAACACGTGGAAAATCAGACCTGTCGGACCGGTGGTCAACGCTCACCATACTGACACGGAACGACAAACCGGAGTGCACCATACCATCGTCGCAAGGCAGTCACTAAACGTGGTCTCGACCAACAACGTCATTCCCCTGGTTGCGTAACCGAAGGCGTCGTTGTCCACAGTGGCAAATGCATGGTTGTCCACGGCTGCGAGGACGAATATGCCCACCGCCGTAGGCGAAGACATGGTGGCCCTCAGTGATCACAACATCATTCTTGTTCTCATGCTGGGTGGTCGAGGCGTTGCTGGATACTGGCGGCACCGATAGACGGTGCACATAAACCATTGCGCACGGTCGGGCTGGAAATTGCGACACAGCTGGGAAAAAAATGCGGAAAATGAATCCTTGAGCTGATAAAGCTTGGCTTTTGCTTCCGCCGGCTTCCGCCGAAGGAACCGCCTCCGTTTTACTTCCACCAGCTTCCGCCGAAGACGAGATGCCAGCTTCTCGATCCCTCGAAGGAAAAGTCCCTTCTGGAGTGCCTTTTCTCTGCCGCCCGAGGGGAATTCCCACACCCGGCGTCGTGACGACCTTGGCGTCGGCTTTTGACACCGCGTGGACCGTGCAATTTCGAAGAATCGCGGCCCTCGGCACCTTGGGCCAAGGGCTCTTCTAGCAGCACCCGGCACTTGCGTTAGGTCTGGCATGTCTTCATGCAGGGGAATTCTAGACGAAAAATAAAGAATAGCAAAAACATGTTCGAACATACTCAAAGATAGTAGAACAATCGTCCCCAGACTATGCGGCGGCGTGGCCGCTCGGGCCCGCCAGGCGGCAGCGGCTGGAGCCGAGTTGCGGGTCCGTCATGCGACTAGCGTTAGGTCGGGCATGTCCCCCTACAGACAGATTTTCGACGAAAGATAAAACAATACCCCGAAAATGCAAAAAATATGCAAACATCGTCAAACAGTCGTCCCCAGACTATTTTTCACTGTTTTTGAACATTCCCCCTTCAGAGGGACAGGCCCGACTTAAGACTAGCGCGTTCCACTGCTCGCAAAGTAACTGCTCGCAGATGGCCTGGATCCGCCGCGGGGGATCTACGACCCATTACATCGAGGCACAGGTGTGTGTTTTTATCAGATGCTCGCGAGTAGACACTTTTCGGGCTAGTGGAACGCGCTCAGTGAGCGACGAAGTCTCCATGCGCGGCAAACGCCACCCCAGATCTTCGACACTCTGATTGATTCAACTGGCATCCATTTCGAGCCCCGGGACCATCCCAAAAGGGTCCTGGACGAAGACACGACTCGAGCCCCGGAGCCAACTCTTCTGCTGCCTTTTTCGAGCCAGATGGATCGGTGAGGGCCACGGGGCCCGAACTTCTGCCAAGCGCCCGGCTCGAGCAAAAATGCGACGCCAAATTCTCACAGGATCTCCATGGCCGCTCGACCCCAACAACCGTGAGTATCGTTTAACCGATCCCCATCCCCAGCGTCGTGGCCTGGGCCCCACTGGCCGATTTACCCCCCTGGATGGGGATACATATATATATATATATGTGTATATATATATATATATATATGTCGTTCCCTTCGGGCTTCGAGGGGTGTATCACTAACGGGGATGGTCATTTGGTGGGGGTCTCGAAGGGGACGAGGATGGGGATGGGGGTCGGTTGAACGATACTGAGTGGAGGAGAGGATCGGCGGCGAGCGAGGGGGGAAGTGATAATCTAATTAAAACTACGAGATGCGATACCAAGTGCACGCCCGGCTTGCAGCGCGTCATCCGTGCAGGAGTGGTGCGCAGCTGCGGACATGCCACAAGGCCCATTCAAACTGTCACGGGCTCGGTGCCGAGGGCGAGGAGGAGGAACGACAAAACACAAGCCTGAGGAAGAGAAGGTCTTCTCATTTGGACGCCCGAAATGGGTACGGAAAGAGTGGGTACAATGCCCAACAACAAATGTTGCCTCAAACCGACAGCGGCCGCTGTTGGGCAGGCGGCCTTCTGTCTCGAATGAATGGACACAGGCCGCGGCGGCGTGGACAGCGAGTCGGTCTGATCCTCCTCCTCCTCCTCCTCCTCCTCCTCCTCCTCCTCCTCCTCCTCCTCCTCCTCCTCCCCCTCCTCTACAATTGCTCAATACGAATACTACTCTCCCTCTTCCCCTGATGACGGCTTCAAAGTGTCCGACCCCCCCGCGTCTGTTTTTGTTAGACACAGGTTTCCCCCGAAGTGGGTTTTCGCCTGCATTTTTTCCCAACCCTCCTGCGTTGGGTTCTCGTTTTGAATACAGCACTGCTCGCGCGTCGCCTTGCCTCCTTCCCGCCCCTCTCATCCCCCTTGCCTTTTGCCTCGCTCGTCGCTGCGTGCCAGCTGGGGGGCTGCGATCTGTGAAACTGTCGCCACTTTCGAGGCCTGCTCGGGGGCCCAACACAGTGGGTACATACGGCGGACTCAAATGTGACCTCGCCATTCCTGGGGGGCTGCGATCTGTGAAACTGTCGCCACTTTCGAAGGCTGCTGAGGGGCCCAGCACAGTGGGTACACACGGCGGACTCAAATGTGACCTCGCCATCCCTGGGGGGCTGCGATCTGTGAAACTGTCGCCACTTTCGAGGCCTGCTGGGGGGCCCATCACAGTGGGTACCCACGGCGGACTCAAATGGGACCTCGCCATCCCTGGGGGGCTGCGATCTGTAAAACTGTCGCCACTTTCGAGGTCTGCTGGGGGGCCCAGCACAGTGGGTACACACGGCGGATTCAAATTTGACCTCGCCATCCCTGGGGGGCTGCGATCTGCGAAACTGTCGCCATTTTCGAGGTCTGCTGGGGGGGGCCAGCACAAAGTGGCACACACGGCGGACTAAAAGTGTTCTCGGCATCCTCTGGGGGGGCTGCGATCTGTGAAACTGTCGCCACTTTCGAGCCCTGCTGGGGGGCCCAGCGCAGTGGGTACCACGGCGGACTCAAATGGGACCTCGCCATCCCTGGGGGGCTGCGATCTGTGAAACTGTCGCCAATTTCGAGGTCTGCTGGGGGGCCCAGCACAGTGGGTACACACGGCGGATTCAAATTAGACCTCGCCATCCCTGGGGGGCTGCGATCTGTGAAACTGTCGCCACGTTCGAGGCCTGCCGGTGGGCCCAGCACAGTGAGTACCCACGGCGGACTCAAATGGGACCTCGCCATCCCTGGGGGGCTGCGATCTGTGAAACTGTCGCCGCTTTCGAGGCCTGCTCGGGGGCCCAGAGCAGTGGGTACCCACGGCGGACTTCAATTAGACATCGCCATCCCTGGGGGGCTGCGATCTGTGAAACTGTCGCCACTTTCGAGGCCCTGCTGGGGGGCCAGCACAGATGGGTACCCACGGCGGGGACGCAAATGGACCTTCGCCCGTCCCTGAGGGGGGCTGCGATCTGTGAAACTGTCGCCACTTTCGAGGGCTGCTGAGGGGCCCAACACAGTGGGTACTCACCGCAGACTCAAATGGGACCTCGCCATCCCTGGGGGCTGCGATCTGTGAAACTGTCGCCGCTTTCGAGAGCTGCTGAGGGGCCCAGCACAGTGGGTACTCACCGCAGACTCAAATGTGACCTCGCCATCCCTGGGGGGCTGCGATCTGTGAAACTGTCGCCACTTTCGAGGGTTGCTGGGGGGCCCATCACAGTGGGTACCCACGGCGGATTCAAATGGGACCTCGCCATCCCTGGGGGGCTGCGATCTGTGAAACTGTCGCCACTTTCGAGGCCTGCTGGGGGGCCCAGCACAGTGGGTACACACGGCGGATTCAAATTGGACCTCGCCATCCCTGGGGGGCTGCGATCTGTGAAACTGTCGCCACTTTCGAGGCCTGCTGGGGGGGGCCAGCACAGTGGGTACGTACTCACGGCAGACTCAAATGGGACCTCGCCATCCCCGGGGGGCTGCGATCTGTGAAACTGTCGCCACTTTCGAGGCCTGCTGGGGGGCCCAGCACAGTGGGTGGTAGACACGCTGATTCAAATTAGACCTCGCCTCCTTGGGGGGGGGCCTGCTGATCTGTAAAACTGTCGCACTTTCGAGGCTGCTGGGGGGCCAGCCGCAGGGGTAATCACAGCGGGCTGGTTGAGGGGGACCTCGCCATTCCTGGGGGGCTGCGATCTTTGAAAACTGTCGGCCACTTTTCGCGGCATGGGTGGGACCAGCCACAGTGGGTAGTACCGCAAACTCAAATTAGAACCTCGCCATCCATGGGGGCTGCGTATCTAGGAAACTGTCCGCTGCACTTTCGAGGCCCCTGCCTGGGGGGCCCAGCACATGTGGGTACTCACCGCCCATGAAGACTCAAATCGGGACCTCACCACTCCCGAGGGGCTGCGATCTGGTGAAGCTGTCGCCACCGTCGACGGGCTGCGAAGGGTCCCCAGCACAGTGGGTACCCACACGCAAATTCAAATTAGACCTCGCCATCCCTGGGGGGCTGCGATCTGTGAAACTGTCGCCACTTTCGAGGCCTGCTGGGGGGCCCAGCACAGTGGGTAGTCACCGCGGATTCAAATTCGACCTCGCCATCCTTGGGGGGCTGCGATATGTAAAACTGTCGCCACTTTCGAGGCCTGCTGGGGGGCCCAGCACAGTGGGTACTCACCGCGGAATCAAATTAGACCTCGCCATCCCTGGGGGGCTGCGATCTGTGAAACTGTCGCCACTTTCGAGGCCTGCTGGGGGGCCCAGCACAGTGACGCCACACGCAAAGTCAAATTAGACCTCGCCATCCCTGGGGGGCTGCGATCTGTGAAACTGTCGCCACTTTCGAGGCCTGCTTGCGGGGCCCAGCACAGTGACGCCTCCCAAGTAGCTTACACATCAAGTCGATTGTCCATACAAGTTTCGGCCAACTCCTCGTTTCCATTGATACAAATGGGTTGTGTTGCTGGGGGCCTACGTCCCACAAAGTTAATGTCCAAAATGCGCTCTCGCGTGGCAACCGCCGGCTTCCTGTGCGGGCACCCTGCTCGTTCCGAATCGTGCTCCCGCTGCAGCGCTGGCCTCATTTCCGCGCTTCCGCTCGTTTCGACTCGTGCTCCCGCTGCAGCGCTGGCGTCATTTCCCGTGCCATGCCACGGCGTGCAATGCAATGCTTGGTTGATACTACGCTTTGCGGTGCTCTTCTACGCCATGCCATGCCGTGCTCTACAATGCATCGCGTACCCTTTCGGGGATAGATGTCAGGTTTTTATTTTGACGGCGCGGCCGCATCTAGCTTGCCCTCTCCCCCGGCCTCTCCTCCCCCCTCCTCCCTCCCTACCCCTCCGCCTCCTCCTCTACCTCCCCCTCCTCCTCCTCTGCTCCTCCTCCCCTCTCCTCCTCATCCGCCTCTCCTCCTCTCTCCTCCTCCTCTTCCCCCTCCCCCTCCTCCCCCTTTCTCCCTCTTTGCCCCCCTCCTCCTCCTCCTCCTCCTCCTCCTCCTCCTCCTCCTCCGAAGCCTTCTCAGAAACCCGGGGGGTCGGCTCCACGAGACTGCACCCGTGGAGGCCCTAGCGTGGGGCCACAATTGCCGGTGCCGCGCGGCCGTGGGCCCCGGCACGGGCCCGCAGGGGGCGAAGGCGGCCGCGCGGCGGCGGCGGCAGACGCTGTTCCCAGACCTCCTCGCGTTGTGAAAAAATCACGACGGGAAGTTTTTCGCTATTCTCGGCCTCCGAAAGGCCCTTCCCGGGCGTCGGGACCGTCAAAAAACGACTCAGGATGCAAAACCGGTCCCAGGGAATGGGTCTGGACCTCTGGGGGTCGCGTCACGAAAAAATCATGACGTCGGGGGCCTGGGGTGGGGGGGGGGGGGGGGGCGTGCGTAGAAGCACCACGGTTCTCAGGAAGACGGCCGGGGGGGGGGGGGGGGCAATGTGATGTGGAGATGGAGGGCCGGCGTCCTTCTGAGAATGCAGACGCGGCGCGCCAGACAAACAAACCCCCATCACTCCCACCCTCACCACATCCGAAATCCACAAGCCACCCGCACACAACCCTCCACCACACTCAGGCAGGTCACGGAGGGTTTCTCCGAACGGGCTTAGGCGGCCCGTCCTCCTCCTCCTCCTCGTCCTCCTTCCTCCTCCCTCCTCCCTCCTCCTCTTCCTCCTCCCTCCAGCCTCCTGCTAAGAAGCCCTCCCCCCTCCCTCCACCCCCCTTTGCGCGCGCCGCCGACGCTGGAGGCCTGCGGCCCCCGGGGGGGGCCGGCCACCGGCGCCCAAGCTCAGACCAGGCCAAGGGAAGACAGTGTCGGGCGAGTGCCTCCCAGGGCCCGACGCGTGAAAACCCTTGAATTTCGGTACTTTTTTTGGCGCTCGAAATTCTTTCTGGCAATCGAGGCTCAAGTAGGTTGGAGCATCAAAAGCCAAGGGCCCAGGACAAGTTCGGCGGCAACTCTCGGCGGTGGACAAGCCTCCCTTGAAAAAAACACCCTTCAGTGAAAGCGGCCTAAGACCGAAACCGACGGACCTGGACCCGCAGAAATGACGGTCGCGACGCCCTCTAGCGAAGCGAAAACGGCCAATTCGCTAATCGACGTTGCAGGGTAGGAGGTCTATCAACCTCCGAAACTCATGGGAGCCTCCCATACCATCAAGCCGGCTCCTGTGAATCGACGCTCGTCGACGCGAAATCGACGCCGATCGACGCTAAATCGGCACTATCCCATCGACGCTCAGACGCTGATCGACGCTCATCCACGCCAAAACGAACTCACAGGGTACGCCCTGCTCCCATGATGAGCTGCCGAAGGCAAGGGGCAGCATCGGGCAGGGACAGATCGGGGACCTCTGAGATCCAGCGGGTCTGGGGAGGAGGTGCTGGGCGCCGCGCCCGCTCCAGAGCGCCGGTGGGAGCCTTCTGGATCGCTCTGAGACGATCTTATCCCTGTCCCAGCTCGGGCGGCAATATTTGGTGATTTATGCTCATCAATTCCCCCAAAAAATGGGATGCTTTTTTTGTTCCCCATATCCTAAGGATTGGGGTTCTTGTTATTACTCTGACGCCTCCCACTCCTCCTCCTTCTTCCTCCCGCTCGCGCCTCCCTCCTCCCAATGATAATCACCAGGTAAGACAAGACAAGATCATATACTACAAGATAAGATAAGATATCACAATATATGATAAGGTAAGATAAGATGTATGACAAGGTAGGATCATATATACGATAAGACAGCCTATGTGTTAATAAAATAAGACAAGATATGATGCGATAAGATGAGTTGATATAAGAAAAGCTAAGACAAGATCAGAGATTTCAAGATAAGATAAGATAGAGGGTAATAAAGGTATAAAGGTAAGATAAGATAGGACTCGATAAGATAAGATGAGACTCACTCTCACTCAGACTCACTCACAGTCACATTCACTCACACTCACACTCTCTCATGATCAC
>CAUYUJ010018515.1:183106-185606 GCA_963575745.1 Prorocentrum cordatum | reverse complement strand
GCGTCGGACATCCACCTATCAGAGGCCGACAAAGTAGGGCGGAAATTTCTGCACCCAACATAAAGTGGGGCGGGAATCCACAGAAGTAGGGCGGAAACGGCAACAGAAAAGTAGGGCGGAAATTGGCCTCAGCGGGGCTTGAAAAGTGAGGAGGAAATTCCAAGCCCTATTTACGAATTTCCCCTAAGTAGGGCGGATCCGGAGTCAGGGGATTCAAAATAGTCAAAACATGATCTGGGGACTACTTTTTGAGTATCTTTGGGCATCTTTTGGGCATTGTTCGAATCTGTTTTGTAGTTTTAGCGTCCAGTATCCACCTGGTAGGGGGACACGCACGACCGAAAGCAAGTATTCACTTCCGGAGGTCCGCGCGGACTCTCGGGGTCGGCGCTGCGCCTCCCCCTCCGTGGAGGACGATCAATGGAGAGGAAGCAGGTTGCCAAATCATGCCCAGATGTCTGAAGCATGGGTTCAACATGTCTTAAACATGTTAAAAAGCATGGCAGAGACATGCTCAGAGGATTGCTCCGACACTTGAAACACATGTCAAGTTCAACGATAGGACTGTTAGGGTGTCCATCGTCGTGGCATCCACAACGTCATGATTTTTTTCATGACGCGACCCCCAGAGGTCCAGACCCATTCCCAGGGACCGGTTTTTCATCCCGAGTCGTTTTTTGACGGCCCCGAGGCCCGGTAAGGGCCCTCAGAGGCCGAAAATAGCGAAAAACCTCCCGTCGTGATTTTCTCATGACTCGAGGAGGTCTGGGAGGCTTGCCAGATCCGAGAAGGAAGCTCCCGACACGCCTCGCACGCCCTGCACACCGCGGCCGCCAGGCCCCGAGTCTGCCGGTGCTCCCCAGGCAGCCCGCCTCGTGCCTTCGACGAACGGCGACTTCACGCCGCGGCCGCCGGGCCGAGAGTTAAGTCGGGCCTGTCCGTCTGCAGGGGGAATAATCAAAAATAGTAAAACAAGTAGCGCTCCTGGGGACTATTTTTTGAATATCTTTGGGCATCTCTTCTTGGCATTCTTGGCGTATTTGTTTTTTATATCCCTCGCCCAATCGTCCAGACAACAAAAAAAACCTGCAGGGGGACAGGCCCGACCGAAGCGAAGGAGTGTGCAGGTGCTCTCCGCCTCGCGCTCTCGCATGGGCCTCGCCCGGCGGCGGGCACGCGGTGCCGCGGTGCTCCGCGCGCCGGCGCCGGCGCCCTTCGGCGAGGCAGCTCCTGCTCCCCGGCGCCCCTGCCGGCTCTCCGGCGTGTTGTCGGCATGCCGCCCCGCCGAGCCGCCCGAGGGCCGGCGCGGGCGGCGTAAGCGCCGCGCGATAGGCGCGCCCGGAGGCCGTGCACCCAGCCATACGCGACCGCGGACATCTGGCCGGGCGGCGGGGGGGGGGGCTCGGGGAGGGGAGGGTGCTCGGCCCCGAGGTCCTGGCGCTGCATGTTTTTCACCACCGGCGTTTGCGCTCCATCTCGGGCCCCGGGACCCTCACACCTATATCTATATCTATATCTATTTCTACATATGTATCTCTCTCTATATATATGTGTGTATATCGATCCGGCTCGAAACATGATGCAGGAAGATGGGGTCCGGGGCTCCGGGCGTGATTTTTAGTGATGTCGCGATGTTTGTCGCTACGTCGGATCTCAGCGGGAATCTGCTGTATGCAGTTGGTTCCCGCCGCCGAATGCACCGTCGCCTCTGGCGCCGGGAGGCGCCAGGAAAGCCAGCCACCTGAGCTCGATTGCGTTGGCGCCTTTGGCTCTGGGAAATCCAGCCATCTACGAGCTGATTTTCGCCGACCGCTAAACTCCCCCCTTTGCTATCCCTCGGAGGCGACAATAGGGGCGAACAGCTGAGGGGCGGACATTGTATGTATTCGCACGGGGGCCTCGCTGAAGGCATGGACCATCGGCGCCGCTGGATTCTTCCTCGGTGGAAGGCGGCGGAAGGTCGGCGGAAGTAAAACGATGCCGCCTCCGCCGGCGGAAGGCCCGCGGAAGCTCGGCGGACGGCGGTGGAAGTAAAAGATGTGCCCCCAAGAGATGAAACGTTTGGGGGTATTGCTCTTCCTTGGGCAATTCCACCCACCGTCGCCCCCGATGTACCCCCTCTCGTCCGGCGCGGGTGAAAGAAGCAGAGGCCGCGCCCAGGCGTCCTCCCAGAATTCGTAGCTCGTGAGCTACAGCCGCATGTCTCTTGGCCTCCCAGATGGGGTCCGTGCAGAAGGGGTCGGAGGGTCGCGCCACACTGCCGATGCATCGCCGATGCGGCTCGATGGGGGGCCCGATTGGCTCCGCGCCGACGTCGCCGATGCATCGGCGATGCATCGCCGATGCATCGCCGATGTACAGTCGGCCCAGATTAGTAATTAGGTCTACCCTGCCAGCTCAAGGGTACCCTCGTGTCCTGTGCCTCGCGACACGTGCCTTCTTGCACTCCTATGGCGACGTGACCCCCGGAAGGGCCTCGTGTCCTCTCGCGTGTCCTGTC
>CAUYUJ010018515.1:129797-183006 GCA_963575745.1 Prorocentrum cordatum | reverse complement strand
CCATCAGCACAGCACCGCATTGGGTTCTTTGGGCCGCCATCGCCATCTATTTTGCCGTTGTGGGTATCGCAAAGACTATGGAGCTTGGATTTCCGAAGGACACAGTTGAAGAGCAGATTTCGGCCCTCAAGAACCCGAACTACAACTTTTGGCACTTTTGGCTCCACAACTTCTTCACGGCTTTCTTCCTCTCCCTATCGGCCACTTGCCCAGGCGTCTTCCCGAAAGATGCATTGATTGACTTTGGCGGGACGGCTCTTGCAGAGGTACGCGAACAAGACACGGAGCTCCCCTCGGCACATATGGCTGTGTTGTTCGGTGTTTGTCTCATGTCCTTTGCCGTGGGCATCGGGATCGGAGGCCGATGGTGCCTTCGGCGTGACGTCGCACAGGTCGATGCCACTTCTCTTCTTGTAGCATGATAAAGTATCACGGCTTCTGTCGTGACCAATAGCGCCAATAACGCTTAATAGCGTCATGGCAGGCAGATGCACTATGCCTGCTTTGCGCGCGATTGGATGCGCTGTTGGGCGCCGTGCGGACGACCGACAGCTTTGTAAACTGCCTTCTAAGGATACATCCCCAGGCCGAAAGTTTCTTCCCTCCTGGGTTAAAATATGAGAACATCAATGGATCCAATTGGATCCCTTTTCGGGTGTGGGGGAGTTTCGTGGATCCTATTTCTGTGTTGCGCGGGTCCAATTTCCTGTGTGTGAAAAAACGACGGATCCATTCATTTCCCGGGAATATATATATATATATATATAGATATATAGAGTAATCATTATCACCCGGGACCCAGGGGAAATGGGATCCGCGGAGCACCGCAAGTGAAGCATCATGCTATCCACGGGGCTGTGGATCTGCAGACCAATGCTATGATTCTACGGGGGAGGGGGGTCTTCCCAGGATGAAGAGGGGAAGGATGAGGGAGGGGGGGCCTGGCCCCACCCTACATGCTGGGAGCGGACCCCCCGCAGGTTTGTTGCTGTGCTCAGAGGCATGGCGTGGTTTGAAAGGCAGGCATTGGTTCTCACGAACGTGTTGTGGCGCTCGCAGTCGTCGTCGTCGTCGTCGTCGTCGTCGTCGTCGTCGTCGTCGTCGTCGTCGTCGTCGTCGTCGTCGTCGTCGTCGTCGTCCGTCGTCCGTCGTCCGACGTCCGTCGTCCGTCGTCCGTCGCCGTCGCCGTCGCCGTCGCCGTCGTCGTCGTCGTCGTCGTAGTCGTCGTCTTCGTCGCCGTCGCCGTCGTCGTCGTCGTCGTCGTCGTCACGTCGTCCAATGCAGCTGGCGATGGTTCGACCACTTTTCCACAGATGCAAAGTGGGGTGGCTCTGTTTTTCTTCCTTCTGGCTGGCGCTCGGTTGAAGCTCGATGCGGTGAACGCGCCTAATGAGGATGCGCGCCTTCTCCAGGGTACCCCGGTGTCCTTGCCTCTGCGGCCTGTCCTTTGCCGCTTTCATTGGCCAGCTTTTGCAACACAAATTCCAATTTCGGTGTCCAAGGGTCTTGCGTCCTTATCACCCGTCCTTAATGCACGTATCGATTGTAGTTCACGCAGGCAGTGTGGTGCACACCGGCGCTGCGTTGCACACGGCTGCTTCTGTGTACACAGGCGGTGTGGTGTACGCAAGCGCTGTGGTGTTTCACGCAGGCACTGTGGTGTACACCGACGCTGTGTCGCACGCGGCTGCTGTGGTGTACGCAGGCGTTGCGGTGTACGCAGGAGTTCTGGTGCACGCGTGTGGAATCCTCAGGCGCTCCAGTTTCCATAGGGATTATTTCAAAATGTGTATATAAAACGTTAGTTTTCTGTGGAATCAAGAGGCGCCCCAGTTTCAATTTCCAGAGGGCTTCCTTTATCAAACAACGGTTGTTTCGTTTTCCATAGCGATTCTTTTTCAAACTCTATGTACAAATGGGGTTATGTGGAGTCCAGAGGCGCTCCATTTTCCATAGGGCTTCTTTTATGAATCCTATGACGAGCAGTGGTTGTTTGTAGAAGCCTATTGTAAACAACGGTTGCTGCAGTGGGCACTGGCACTGCGGCGTGCATGGGCGACGTGGTGCTGCAATGCACGCGGCTGTTGTGGTGTATCAAGAGGCCCCCATGAGAGCTCCGTAGCCATTTTGGTCGAAGCCGTTTTGGCTCGACGCAGGACCATCATCCCTAATACATATCAGGTCGACAGACCAGGACCTTCGCAATCCTTCCGCACCTAGTAGGCACCATGGTCGGAGAAAGCTTCCCAGTTCTTCCAGCTTGGTTCTTCTACATCTACCACATCATCGGTGGTTGGATCATTGGGCGTACCGTTACATTTTGTCCACACCCGATCGCAGTCCTGACTGTGGTCTTTGGTATCCAGGGTCTGATCGAACATTATGCTGACAAGTTCCCCACAGTTGCAAAGTTGAACGCACCATTAACACTGGTGCTCCTGGGGTTCCTCGGCTATTGGTTGTACACTCTGTTCACCATCAGCACAGCACCGCATTGGGTTCTTTGGGCCGCCATCGCCATCTATTTTGCCGTTGTGGGTATCGCAAAGACTATGGAGCTTGGATTTCCGAAGGACGCAGTTGAAGAGCAGATTTCGGCCCTCAAGGACCCGAACTACAACTTCTGGCACTTTTGGCTCCACAACTTCTTCACGGCTTTCTTCCTCTTCCTATCGGCCACTTGCCCAGGCGTCTTCCCGAAAGATGCATTGATTGACTTTGGCGGGACGGCTCTTGCAGAGGTACGCGAACAAGACACGGAGCTCCCCTCGGCACATATGGCTGTGTTGTTCGGTGTTTGTCTCATGTCCTTTGCCGTGGGCATCGGGATCGGAGGCCGATGGTGCCTTCGGCGTGACGTCGCACAGGTCGATGCCACTTCTCTTCTTGTAGCATGATAAAGTATCACGGCTTCTGTCGTGACCAATAGCGCCAATAACGCTTAATAGCGTCATGGCAGGCAGATGCATTAAGCCTGCTTTGCGCGCGATTGGATGCGCTGTTGGGCGCCGTGCGGACGACCGACAGCTTTGTAAACTGCCTTCTAAGGATACATCCCCAGGCCGAAAGTTTCTTCCCTCCTGGATTAAAATATGAGAACATCAATGGATCCAATTGGATCCCCTTTCGGGTGTGGGAGAGTTTCGTGGATCCAATTTCTGTGTTGCGCGGGTCCAATTTCCTGTGTGTGAAAAAACGACGGATCCATTCATTTCCCGGGAATATATATATATATATATATATATAGAGTAATCATTATCACCCGGGACCCAGGGGAAATGGGATCCGCGGAGCACCGCAAGTGAAGCATCATGCTATCCACGGGGCTGTGGATCTGCAGACCAATGCTATGATTCTACGGGGGAGGGGGGTCTTCCCAGGATGAAGAGGGGAAGGATGAGGGAGGGGGGGCCTGGCCCCACCCTACATGCTGGGAGCGGACCCCCCGCAGGTTTGTTGCTGTGCTCATAGGCATGGCGTGGTTTGAAAGGCATGCATTGGTTCTCACAAACGTGTTCTGGCGCTCGCAGTCGTCGTCGTCGTCGTCGTCGTCGTCGTCGTCGTCGTCGTCGTCGTCGTCGTCGTCGTCGTCGTCGTCGTCCGTCGTCCGTCGTCCGTCGTCCGTCGTCCGTCGTGCGTCGTCCGTCGTTCGTCGTTCGTCGTCCGTCGTCGTCGTCGTCGTCGTCGTCGTCGTCGTCGTCGTCGTCGTAGTCGTCGTCTTCGTCGTCGTCGTCGTCGCCGTCGTCGCCGTCGCCGTCGTCGTCGTCGTCGTCGTCGTCGTCGTCGTCGTCGTCGTCGTCACGTCGTCCAATGAAGCTGGCGATGGTTCGACCACTCTTCCACAAATTCATAGTGCGGTGGCTTTCTTTTTCTTCCTTCTGGCTGGTGCTCGGTTGAAGCGCGATGCGGTGAACGCGCCTAATAAGGATGCGCGCCTTCTCCAGGGTACCCCGGTGTCCTTGCCTCTGCGGCCTGTCCTTTGCCGCTTTCATTGGCCAGCTTTTGCAACACAAATTCCAATTTCGGTGTCCAAGGGTCTTGCGTCCTTATCACCCGTCCTTAATGCACGTATCGATTGTAGTTCACGCAGGCAGTGTGGTGCACACCGGCGCTGCGTTGCACACGGCTGCTTCTGTGTACACAGGCGGTGTGGTGTACGCAAGCGCTGTGGTGTTTCACGCAGGCACTGTGGTGTACACCGACGCTGTGTCGCACGCGGCTGCTGTGGTGTACGCAGGCGTTGCGGTGTACGCAGGAGTTCTGGTGCACGCGTGTGGAATCCTCAGGCGCTCCAGTTTCCATAGGGATTATTTCAAAATGTGTATATAAAACGTTAGTTTTCTGTGGAATCAAGAGGCGCCCCAGTTTCAATTTCCAGAGGGCTTCCTTTATCAAACAACGGTTGTTTCGTTTTCCATAGCGATTCTTTTTCAAACTCTATGTACAAATGGGGTTATGTGGAGTCCAGAGGCGCTCCACTTCCCATAGGGCTTCTTTTCTGAATCCTATGACGAGCAGTGGTTGTTTGTAGAAGCCTATTATAAACAACGGTTGCTGCAGTATGCACTGGCACTGCGGCGTGCATGGGCGACGTGGTGCTGCAATGCACGCGGCTGTTGTGGTGTACCAAGAGGCCCCCAAGAGAGCTCCGTAGCCATTTTGGTCGAAGCCGTTTTGGCTCGACGCAGGACCATCATCCCTAATACATATCAGGTCGACAGACCAGAACCTTCGCAATCCTTCCGCACCTAGTAGGCACCATGGTCGGAGAAAGCTTCCCAGTTCTTCCAGCTTGGTTCTTCTACATCTACCACGTCATCGGTGGTTGGATCATTGGGCGTACCGTTACATTTTGTCCACAACCGATCGCAGTCCTGACTGTGGTCTTTGGTATCCAGGGTCTGATCGAACATTATGCTGACAAGTTCCCCACAGTTGCAAAGTTGAACGCACCATTAACACTGGTGCTCCTTGGGTTCCTCGGCTATTGGTTGTACACTCTGTTCGCCATCAGCACAGCACCGCATTGGGTTCTTTGGGCCGCCATCGCCATCTATTTTGCCGTTGTGGGTATCGCAAAGACTATGGAGCTTGGATTTCCGAAGGACACAGTTGAAGAGCAGATTTCGGCCCTCAAGAACCCGAACTACAACTTTTGGCACTTTTGGCTCCACAACTTCTTCACGGCTTTCTTCCTCTCCCTATCGGCCACTTGCCCAGGCGTCTTCCCGAAAGATGCATTGATTGACTTTGGCGGGACGGCTCTTGCAGAGGTACGCGAACAAGACACGGAGCTCCCCTCGGCACATATGGCTGTGTTGTTCGGTGTCTGTCTCATGTCCTTTGCCGTGGGCATCGGGATCGGAGGCCGATGGTGCCTTCGGCGTGACGTCGCACAGGTCGATGCCACTTCTCTTCTTGTAGCATGATAAAGTACCACGGCTTCTGTCGTGACCAACAGCGCCAATAGCGCTTAATAGCGTCATGGCAGGCAGATGCATTATGTCTGCTTTGCGCGCGATTGGATGCGCTGTTGGGCGCCGTGCGGACGACCGACAGCTTCGTAAACTGCCTTCTAAGGGTACATCCCCAGGCCGAAAGTTTCTTCCCTCCTTGATTAAAATATGAGAATATCAATGGATCCAATTGGATCCCTTGTCGGGTGTGGGAGAGTTTCGTGGATCTATTTCTGTGTTGCGCGGGTCCAATTTCCTGCGTGTGAAAAAACGATGGATCCATTTATTTCCCGGGAACATATATATAGTAATAATTAACACCCGGGACCCAGGGGAAATGGGATCCGCGGAGCACCGCAAGTGAAGCATCATGCTATCCACGGGGCTGTGGATCTGCAGACCAATGCTATGATTCTACGGGGGAGGGAGGTCTTCCCAGGATAAAGAGGGGAAGGATGAGGGAGGGGGGGCCTGGCCCCACCCTACATGCTGGGAGCGGACCCCCCGCAGGTTTGTTGCTGTGCTCATAGGCATGGCGTGGTTTGAAAGGCATGCATTTGTTCTCACAAACGTGTTGTGGCGCTCGCAGTCGTCGTCGTCGTCGTCCGTCCGTCGTCCGTCGTCCGTCGTCCGTCGTCCGTCGTCCGTCGTCCGTCGTCCGTCGTCCGTCGTCCGTCGTCCGTCGTCGTCGTCGTCGTCGTCGTCGTCGTCGTCGTAGTCGTCGTCTTCGTCGTCGTCGCCGTCGTCGTCGTCGTCGTCGTCGTCGTCGTCGTCGTCGAGAGTTTCGTGGATCTATTTCTGTGTTGCGCGGGTCCAATTTCCTGCGTGTGAA
This sequence comes from Prorocentrum cordatum, assembly GCA_963575745.1. NCBI lineage: Eukaryota > Dinophyceae > Prorocentrales > Prorocentraceae > Prorocentrum > Prorocentrum cordatum. The sequence continues at coordinate 176,718 of CAUYUJ010018515.1, read as the reverse complement.
AAAACGATGGATCCATTTATTTCCCGGGAACATATATATAGTAATAATTAACACCCGGGACCCAGGGGAAATGGGATCCGCGGAGCACCGCAAGTGAAGCATCATGCTATCCACGGGGCTGTGGATCTGCAGACCAATGCTATGATTCTACGGGGGAGGGAGGTCTTCCCAGGATAAAGAGGGGAAGGATGAGGGAGGGGGGGCCTGGCCCCACCCTACATGCTGGGAGCGGACCCCCCGCAGGTTTGTTGCTGTGCTCATAGGCATGGCGTGGTTTGAAAGGCATGCATTTGTTCTCACAAACGTGTTGTGGCGCTCGCAGTCGTCGTCGTCGTCGTCCGTCCGTCGTCCGTCGTCCGTCGTCCGTCGTCCGTCGTCCGTCGTCCGTCGTCCGTCGTCCGTCGTCCGTCGTCCGTCGTCGTCGTCGTCGTCGTCGTCGTCGTCGTCGTAGTCGTCGTCTTCGTCGTCGTCGCCGTCGTCGTCGTCGTCGTCGTCGTCGTCGTCGTCGTCGTCGTCACGTCGTCCAATGCAGCTGGCGATGGTTCGACCACTCTTCCACAAATGCAAAGTGCGGTGGCTCTCTTTTTCTTCCTTCTGGCTGGTGCTCGGTTGAAGCGCGATGCGGTGAACGCGCCTAATGAGGATGCGCGCCTTCTCCAGGGTACCCCGTGTCCTTGCCTCTGCGGCCTGTCCTTTGCCGCTTTCATTGGCCAGCTTTTGCAACACAAATTCCAACTTCGGTGTCCAAGGGTCTTGCGTCCTTATCACCCGTCCTTAATGCACGTATCGATTGTAGTTCACGCAGGCAGTGTGGTGCACACCGGCGCTGCGTTGCACACGGCTGCTGCTGTGTACACAGGCGGTGTGGTGTACGCAAGCGCTGTGGTGCACGCAGGCACTGTGGTGTACACCGACGCTGTGTCGCACGCGGCTGCTGTGGTGTACACAGGCGTTGTGGTGTACGCAGGAGTTCTGGTGCACGCGTGTACAGGCGCTCCAGTTTCCATAGGGATTCTTTCAAAATGTGTATATAAAACGTTAGTTTTCTGTGGAATCAAGAGGCGCCCCAGTTTCAATTTCCAGAGGGCTTCCTTTATCAAACAACGGTTTTTCTTGATCCGCTTTCGTTCCATAGCGATTCTTTTTTCAAACTCTATGTACAAATGGGGTTATGTGGAGTCCAGAGGCGCTCCATTTTCCATAGGGCTTCTTTTATGAATCCTATGACGAGCAGTGGTTGTTTGTAGAAGCCTATTGTAAACAACGGTTGCTGCAGTGGGCACTGGCACTGCGGCGTGCATGGGCGACGTGGTGCTGCAATGCACGCGGCTGTTGTGGTGTATCAAGAGGCCCCCATGAGAGCTCCGTAGCCATTTTGGTCGAAGCCGTTTTGGCTCGACGCAGGACCATCATCCCTAATACATATCAGGTCGACAGACCAGGACCTTCGCAATCCTTCCGCACCTAGTAGGCACCATGGTCGGAGAAAGCTTCCCAGTTCTTCCAGCTTGGTTCTTCTACATCTACCACATCATCGGTGGTTGGATCATTGGGCGTACCGTTACATTTTGTCCACACCCGATCGCAGTCCTGACTGTGGTCTTTGGTATCCAGGGTCTGATCGAACATTATGCTGACAAGTTCCCCACAGTTGCAAAGTTGAACGCACCATTAACACTGGTGCTCCTGGGGTTCCTCGGCTATTGGTTGTACACTCTGTTCACCATCAGCACAGCACCGCATTGGGTTCTTTGGGCCGCCATCGCCATCTATTTTGCCGTTGTGGGTATCGCAAAGACTATGGAGCTTGGATTTCCGAAGGACACAGTTGAAGAGCAGATTTCGGCCCTCAAGGACCCGAACTACAACTTCTGGCACTTTTGGCTCCACAACTTCTTCACGGCTTTCTTCCTCTTCCTATCGGCCACTTGCCCAGGCGTCTTCCCGAAAGATGCATTGATTGACTTTGGCGGGACGGCTCTTGCAGAGGTACGCGAACAAGACACGGAGCTCCCCTCGGCACATATGGCTGTGTTGTTCGGTGTTTGTCTCATGTCCTTTGCCGTGGGCATCGGGATCGGAGGCCGATGTGCCTTCGGCGTGACGTCGCACAGGTCGATGCCACTTCTCTTCTTGTAGCATGATAAAGTATCACGGCTTCTGTCGTGACCAATAGCGCCAATAACGCTTAATAGCGTCATGGCAGGCAGATGCACTATGCCTGCTTTGCGCGCGATTGGATGCGCTGTTGGGCGCCGTGCGGACGACCGACAGCTTTGTAAACTGCCTTCTAAGGATACATCCCCAGGCCGAAAGTTTCTTCCCTCCTGGGTTAAAATATGAGAACATCAATGGATCCAATTGGATCCCTTTTCGGGTGTGGGGGAGTTTCGTGGATCCTATTTCTGTGTTGCGCGGGTCCAATTTCCTGTGTGTGAAAAAACGACGGATCCATTCATTTCCCGGGAATATATATATATATATATATAGATATATAGAGTAATCATTATCACCCGGGACCCAGGGGAAATGGGATCCGCGGAGCACCGCAAGTGAAGCATCATGCTATCCACGGGGCTGTGGATCTGCAGACCAATGCTATGATTCTACGGGGGAGGGGGGTCTTCCCAGGATGAAGAGGGGAAGGATGAGGGAGGGGGGGCCTGGCCCCACCCTACATGCTGGGAGCGGACCCCCCGCAGGTTTGTTGCTGTGCTCAGAGGCATGGCGTGGTTTGAAAGGCAGGCATTGGTTCTCACGAACGTGTTGTGGCGCTCGCAGTCGTCGTCGTCGTCGTCGTCGTCGTCGTCGTCGTCGTCGTCGTCGTCGTCGTCGTCGTCCGTCGTCCGTCGTCCGTCGTCCGTCGTCCGTCGTCCGTCGTCCGTCGTCCGTCGTCGTCGTCGTCGTCGTCGTCGTCGCGGTCGTAGTCGTCGTCTTCGTCGTCGTCGCCGTCGTCGTCGTCGTCGTCGTCGTCGTCGTCGTCGTCGTCGTCACGTCGTCCAATGCAGCTGGCGATGGTTCGACCACTCTTCCACAAATGCAAAGTGCGGTGGCTCTCTTTTTCTTCCTTCTGGCTGGTGCTCGGTTGAAGCGCGATGCGGTGAACGCGCCTAATGAGGATGCGCGCCTTCTCCAGGGTACCCCGTGTCCTTGCCTCTGCGGCCTGTCCTTTGCCGCTTTCATTGGCCAGCTTTTGCAACACAAATTCCAACTTCGGTGTCAAAGGGTCTTGCGTCCTTATCACCCGTCCTTAATGCACGTATCGATTGTAGTTCACGCAGGCAGCGTAGTGCACACCGGCGCTGCGTTGCACACAGCTGCTGCTGTGTACACAGGCGGTGTGGTGTACGCAAGCGCTGTGGTGCACGCAGGCACTGTGGTGTACACCGACGCTGTGTTGCACGCGGCTGCTGTGGTGTACACAGGCGTTGTGGTGTACGCAGGAGTTCTGGTGCACGCGTGTAGAATCCGCAGGCGCTCCAATTTCCATAGGGATTCTTTCAAAATGTGTATATAAAACGTTAGTTTTCTGTGGAATCAAGAGGCGCCCCAGTTTCAATTTCCAGAGGGCTTCCTTTATCAAGCAGCGGTTTTTTCTGTGGAGCCCAGAGGCGTTTCGTTTTCCATAGCGATTCTTTTTCAAACTCTATGTACAAATGGGGTTATGTGGAGTCCAGAGGCGCTCCATTTTCCATAGGGCTTCTTTTATGAATCCTATGACGAGCAGTGGTTGTTTGTAGAAGCCTATTGTAAACAACGGTTGCTGCAGTATGCACTGGCACTGCGGTGTGCATGGGCGACGTGGTGCTGCAATGCACGCGGCTGTTGTGGTGTATCAAGAGGCCCCCAAGAGAGCTCCGTAGCCATTTTGGTCGAAGCCGTTTTAGCTCGACGCAGGACCATCATCCCTAATACATATCAGGTCGACAGACCAGGACCTTCGCAATCCTTCCGCACCTAGTAGGCACCATGGTCGGCGAAAGCTTCCCAGTTCTTCCAGCTTGGTTCTTCTACATCTACCACATCATCGGTGGTTGGATCATTGGGCGTACCGTTACATTTTGTCCAAACCCGATCGCAGTCCTGACTGTGGTCTTTGGTATCCAGGGTCTGATCGAACATTATGCTGACAAGTTCCCCACAGTTGCAAAGTTGAACGCACCATTAACACTGGTGCTCCTGGGGTTCCTCGGCTATTGGTTGTACACTCTGTTCGCCATCAGCACAGCACCGCATTGGGTTCTTTGGGCCGCCATCGCCATCTATTTTGCCGTTGTGGGTATCGCAAAGACTATGGAGCTTGGATTTCCGAAGGACACAGTTGAAGAGCAGGTTTCGGTCCTCAAGGACCCGAACTACAACTTTTGGCACTTTTGGCTCCACAACTTCTTCACGGCTTTCTTCCTCTTCCTATCGGCCACTTGCCCAGGCGTCTTCCCGAAAGATGCATTGATTGACTTTGGCGGGACGGCTCTTGCAGAGGTACGCGAACAAGACACGGAGCTCCCCTCGGCACATATGGCTGTGTTGTTCGGTGTCTGTCTCATGTCCTTTGCCGTGGGCATCGGGATCGGAGGCCGATGGTGCCTTCGGCGTGACGTCGCACAGGTCGATGCCACTTCTCTTCTTGTAGCATGATAAAGTATCACGGCTTCTGTCGTGACCAAAAGCGCCAATAGCGCCAATAGCGCTTAATAGCGTCATGGCAGGCAGATGCATTATGTCTGCTTTGCGCGCGATTGGATGCGCTGTTGGGCGCCGTGCGGACGACCGACAGCTTCGTAAACTGCCTTCTAAGGATACACCCCCAGGCCGGAAGTTTCTTCCTCTTGGACTAAAAATATGAGAACATCAATGGATCCAGTTGGATCCCTTTTCGGGTGTGGGAGAGTTTCGTGGGTCCTATTTCTGTGTTGCGCGGGTCCAGTTTCCTGTTTGTGAAAAAACGATGGATCCATTCATTTCCCGGGAATATATATATATATATATATATATATATGTATATTTGTGTGTGTATATATATATATATATATATATATATATATATATATGTACCGGGGGGCCCGGTCCGGGGGGGCCCGCCCAGGGACCTCGCCAGCGCATGGGGGGCCCGGGGCCTCACTTTCCCTATGTTTTTTACAGGGTTTTGGCGATTTGGAGCAAACCTGGGCTCCACGAGACCCCCTCGTCGCTCCAAGAAGCTGTGGCGGCCCTTGAGATAGCACAGAAACGGCCCAAGAGGCCTGCTAGCGAGTCCCAAGATGCCAGGAACGGCACCAGATACCACCAAGATGGCACAAGGAACGGTCTCTGAGAGCCTCGAATCCAACTCCCCGGCGAGGAGTTCGCTTTCGGAGTCCCGCATGAGCCGTCTTGGGGCCCCGGACGGCCCATAACAGAGCCCTGGAAGCCTCAAAGACGGCCAAGGCGGCCCCACGAACGCCCAGACTCGCTCCAAGGTGACACTTACCAATAGTCGCTGAGCGCGTTGATTCCAACTCCCTGGCGAGGAGTTGGATCTTGGAGCCCTCCATGAATCGCCTTGGGGCCGAAGACGGCCCGTAAGACAGCCATGGGTTGCTCAAAAACGGGCAAGGCTACTCTACGAACAGCCCAAGATAGCTCCAGAATGGCTTCAAGATGGCCGAACGAAGCGAGAAGTTGGATTTCGGAGTTGTCCTTGAATCGCCTTCGGGGCACAGGTGGGCCGTGAGGCAGCCTGGAAACTTGAAAGTCTGCCAAGACGGAACGGCGCCAGATATCACCAAGATGACCCAACAAACGGTCTCTGCGAGCCTCGATTCCAACTCCCCGGCGAGGAGTTGGCTTTCGGAGTCCCGCATGAGCCGTCTTGGGGCCCCGGGCGGCCCATGACACAGCCCTGGAAGCCTCAAAGACGGCCAAGGCGGCCCCGCGAACGAGTCCTCCCTGGGGCTCCTGGAGGCATTCGTGGTGCTCAACGGTGACACACCCAACCCGACAACCGCATCGGCTGATCGCGAACATTCAGATGCCGCATTTGGGTAGAACGTGGTCCAGAATCACGACGCTGTGATTGAAGCAACTCGTCCTCTGATTCGAAAAGGGCACCCCATGGGAGACCAGCTGCAACTCCAGGGGCCGGTGTGTGCGCATGAACCCGGGCTGCCTTCGTTAGGAGGCCGCGGGGGCAGCATGACACGGAGGAGGGGGAGGGGGGGGACGAGGAACACGAAGAAAAGGAGGAGGAGCAGGAGGGGGAGAAGCAGCAGGGGAGCAACAGGAGTAGAAAGGCGGGGAGGGGGAGGAGCAGGAGGAGGAGGAGGAGGAAGGGAGGAGGAGAGGAGGAGGAGGAGGAGGAGGAGATAAGCAGAAGAAGCAGAATAAGCAAAACAGCAGAAGAAGAGGAGGCGCAGAAGGAGGGGGAGGAGGAGGAGGATGAGGAGGAGGAGGAGGAGGCGGAGGAGGCCATGGAACGGGGGTAAGGGGAGCCCAGAGCTGCCAGCAGAGGGGCTTTTCGGGGAGGCCTTCTCCAGGGAGGCCTCCTCCAGGGGGCCTCCAGGGGGGTCTCCAGGGAAGCCTCCAGGATGAGGAGGAAAATAAAGGAAGAGGATGAGGAGGAGGAGGAAGAGGAAGAGGAGGAAGAGGAGGAGGAGGAGGAGAAGGAACCTCCATCTCCTCCTCCTGCTGCTGTTGCTGCTGCTGCTGTTGCTGCTGCTGCTGCTTCTGCTGCTCCTCCTCCTTTTCCTCCTCCTGCTCCTCCTCCTCATCCTGCTCTTCCTCCTCCTCCTCCTCCTCCTCCTCCTCCTCCTCCTCCTCCTCCTCTTCCTCCTCCTCCTCCCCCCCCCTGGCGAACAGCCACCGCCGGCCTCGGCCGTGCGCAGCAGGCGGGCGGGGCCAGCATCCACGAAAGCACCTCCAGGGGAGAAGTGTCTCCCAGGGGGGGGGCCTCCAGGGAGGCACCCAGGGGAAGCAGGAGGAGGAGGGGGAGGAGGAGGAGGAGGACGAGGAGGAGGGGGAGGAAGAGCTATCTTGGGCTGTTGCTGGAATAGCCTTGGCCGTGTTTGAGCAGTGTAAGGCTGTCTTACGGGCTGTCTTGGGCCCCAGGACGATTCATGGGGGACCCCAAGACGGCTCCAAATTGCGTAAGACGGGACAGGAACGCCCTAAGACGGCCAAGGAGACCCCAAGAAGCCCACAAAGGCCCCCAAGAGGCCCCAGGAGGCCCCCGATATGCTTCCAAGAGGCCTCGCGCAGGCCCCAAAATAGCTCCCAACAGACCCCGTGGGTGTCCCAAGAGACTCCTAACAACCCTCATCCTCCTACTTTTCCGCTTCCTCTCATCCTGTTCCTGTCCATTCTCCCCCAAGGGCAGTGTTCCCCGAAAGCTTTCAAAACCGACTCGGGGAAGTCATGCTCCGATAGCTTGGCCAAGCTGTAGCCCAAATTTCGGCCACATCGGCGCTTCCAGAAAGGCAGGGGGCGGCGGTGATTCGCCGTAGGCGTCTTCGATAAAAATAGAAAGGGAGAGTGGATGATTGAGTATCCAGGGCATTCAGATATGTTTTCACCGTTTCAGTACTACGCATACTCCGTTGTCCGAGCCGCCTGCGCAACGCCGCCTGGCGAATCGCCTCTGACCGGCGGCTTACGTAAATGAATCTCCGCGCAAATTCACTGAGACGATCAATATCGGTGGCGCAGGCCAATGCACTGTCAAGGGCACCTGTCGCGGTACTATCGTATCTGGGTTCCCACTTGCAGGTCCGGTGCATGGCGACGCCGGGATGCCACGCACCCTTGTGATCGAAAGCGCCTGCGCCCATGTCTCGCGAAACAAACGCTTGCGCTGTTCTTAGCAAAAAGGGACCCTCCATTTGATGCCCGTGCTTTGTCACAATTTTGTTTTGCGCGTTCCCACAATAACACGCAATCTGCACACACTGCAGGAAACCCTCCTTTCCCGAACCGGTTGGCCACAAGGCCTCTCATGGCCTCGTTCGGCATGAACTCTACGAAATTATGAACCTGACTATACTTTTTTGACGCCTTACATGGAAAACACTTTAAACCGAGGTTTCTATAACTGGCCACCGGAAGAGGCGTGTCCAAAGCAGCCGCGGGGCGCTTGCTTGTAGGTTTTTCCCTTTGACGTGTGAGAACCCCAGTTTCGGCCGTCTTTCCCTCCAAGGCGGTTCGTGGACAACTCTGACATCCAACTCTGCTGGGGAGTGGGGATCGGAACCCTGAGAGACTACTCGCTCGGCCCCATGGAAACACTTTTGGAGCTATCTTGGGCTGTTGCTGGAATGGCCTTGGCCGTGTTTGAGCTGCGTGAGGCTGTCTTACGGGTTGTCTCGGGCCCCAAGACGACTCATGGAGGACCCCAAAATGCAACTCTTCGCTGGGGAGTTAGATTTGGCGCGCTCAGAGACTATTTGTTGGGGTCTTCTTGGGCCGAGTTCGAGCGTTCGCGGTGCCGCCTCTGCCGTCTTTGGATCTTCCAGGGCTCCCGCACAGGCCGTCTTGGGCTCCAAAACGGCCCATGGAGACCTCCAGAATCCAGCTCTTCGCCGGGGAGTTCGAATCGGAACGCTCAGAGATTATTCGGTGGGGTCATCTGGGAGCGATTTTGAACGTTCCTGGGGGCTTCTAGGGCTGTCTTATGGCCCGCCTCGGGCCCCAAGCCGACTCAAAGGGACTCCGCAATCCAACTCCTCGCCGGGAAGTTGCACTCGAAGCTCTGACAAACCGCTCGTCGGGCCATCTTGTAGTCATCTCGTGCCGTTCGTGGTGCCGTCTTGTCGTTGCGGCGCGAGATCGCATCAGTTGTTGTGGCTCGAGGTCGCATCAGCGAAGTTCACGTTATAGACTCGAGCACCATGTGTTAAGGCCCAGTGAAGCGACCACCCCCCCTCCTTTAAGTTTCGTTCAGTGCGTCGCCCGAGCGTCGCCCGTGCGCCGGCCCTGGTTTGCGTCTCTGTCCCGAATCCCGGCCTCCCAGAGTGCGTGGGCGACATATGGCGCGACTTCGGAATTTCTCTGGCGATATATAGGTTTCCGACGCCGGTGCACCAACAGCCATTTTGGCTGTCGCGGCGCACTCCTAGTTCGACGGTCCACCAACGCGTTCTGTTTCCAATTCGGCGCAAGAGGATCTGGTGTTGCTCATTGTCGGGGGCGCCAACCGTTGCTGAGGACGAAGACGCCTCGCGTTGATTGGGGGCTTTGCGTGTCGCGCCACGGTGGGGGTGACGTCACGTCGCGCGACGCGGCGCCACTTCGCCCCGTCGCATCGCGCCCCGCACCCCCATGTCGTTTCGCGCCAATCCTCCTGCCCCCCCCCCTCTTCCTTCCTCTTCCCTTCGTCCAATGCGCTGCGCGTTTTGTCACGTTTGCGAAGTTTGTGTGCAGTTCTTTTGTGTCAGGCTGCCGTCCTGTCCGCCTCCCTACTCACCCCCCGTTGTCCTTCCACCCTCCTGGAATTTCTTCTCGCCCTCCTCGCTCTCTTCGCCTCCCTTCGATCCACTTCCATCGCTCCCGCCGCCGCTGCGCCGCCCCCGCGCGCCCCCTCCTCGCCCGTCCGTTCCCATTTCCGCCCGTCCTTCCCTCGCCTCACTTCCATCCTCTTTCCCCCCCCCCAATGCATCGGCGAGCGAGACGTCGCCAAATTGCTGCAGCGACGGACCGATGTTCAAAATCTGGCGGGGCTTGCGCTTGAAATGGATTAGTCCGTGCGCGCTGCATCTCCATGTCGTCTATTGGTCTCCTCGCGTTAACTAGTTCTCACGCGCGTGTCTCGCCATGTCTACGATTGCCGCGCGCATCCCCTGATTGTTTCGCCAGCGGGCCGTGCAGTTCACATGCCGTCAGGAGCCCACGGCGCCCTTCGAGCGATTCGCGCGCGACCTGCGCGCGACGCGCGAACGACCCGAGCGACGCCGAGCGACGCACGCGCGACGCGCGCGCGACGCGCGCGCGACGCACCCCGACCCGCGCGCGACGCACCCCTGCCAGCGCGCGACGCACGATCGACCCGCGCGACGCACGCGCGACGCACGCGCGACGCGCGCGACGCACGCGCGACGCACGCGCGACGCACGCGCGACGCACGCGCGACGCACGCGCGACGCACGCGCGACGCACGCGCGACGCATGCGCGACGCAGTCGCGACTTTGCCCGCCCCTAGCATTTCGCCGAGCAGCAATGCGCAGCGGCCGTCGGCCCGCCGTGCTTGCGCTGTTCACAAGTGGCGGCGGCTGCGTCCTCCATTGCGCCAGGAAGGGCGGTGCTTGCCCCTGTTATTTCCCTTTTCCTTCCTCGTCGTCCCTCCTCTTTTGTCATTCCTCCTCCTTCGTCCTCTCTCCTGCCTCGTCTCCCTCTCTCCTCCCCTTCTCCTCCTCCTTTCTACCGGCCCCCCTCTGTCTGTCCCTCGCCCCTCCTCTCTCGCCTTTGTTTTTTTTTGTCCTTTGCCACCCCGTGTCCCTCTTCATTTTCTTTTCTCCTTCGGCCCCCCTTCCACGGCCGCGGCGCGTCGCCGCGAGCGGCGCCCCCGCCTTCCGCGAACGGCCCCGCCGCTGGCGGTGGAAGAGGAAGATGACGAGGAGAACAGGAGGGGGGAGGGGCACTGGCGCGAGGCGGGCGCGGCGTCAAGGGCGGCCCGGCAGGGGAGTGGGGTGGGTGGGAGGACGGAGTGGGCGGGTGCTTCTGTAATGGTCATGTTGGTGATCATGGTCGTGGTCGCGTTCGTCGCCTTGGTCGCGTTGACGGCGGTCGCGCCGCTGGTGGTGGGCGGGCTGGTGGTGGTCACGTCGGTGATCGTGCTGGTGTCGGTCGTTGTGGTGGTCGCGAGAAGCGTGGTGGTCGTGGTGGTGTTTATGGCGGTAAATGGTGTTGGTCGTAATCGTCGCGGTGGATGTGGTTGCGGTCGCATCCGTTTGTGGTGATCGTGGCGGCGGTAGTTTTGGCGCTGGCGGCGTTTGCAGCGGCTGTGGCGGCGGCTGCGGGGACCTGCTGGCTTATCGCCGGGCTGCGTTCAGCAGCGTCGTTGAATTTGTAATGTTAGGGGGATTTGCTGATCTGCCGAGGTAGCCCAGCGGCCGCCTTCTTCTCGCCAAGAGGGCTGCAGCGTGGGCGACTTTATTTTTCCCGAAGGCGACCAGCCTTTCCAGCGGCCGCGGAGAGGGCGACGCGCGTGCGATCCGCCCCGTGGGTGTCCGCCGCGCTGGCGGCGCACTCGCCAAATATCCCCCTTGCGAGGGCGACGTGCACGTTCGAGAGGGCGGCTGGCCTTTTCGGCGGCCGACGCACGGGCGGCGCACGGGCGACGAATGCGCGACGCACCTCCTTTCGCGAAGGGGGGGGGGGTCAGCACGCCGGTCGCTTTACTGGGCCTTAACAGCACCATGTATGCAAAGGTTCGAGTGAAGGGACCGGCCTCAGCATTTGATTCTTTAGGTATACAGTCATATAGGACAACAACCAATAATACCCATGCAACCTCGGACATGGAATGTTGGTGGTTACAAGGTCGTGGGTACCAAACTGTCTTCGTACATGTTCCTCAGGTTGGCACCAGCATGGAACATATAAGATCCATTGTCAGGGAATGGCGTCGTCAAAAGTTCATGCCCCAGGGCACTTGTTCTTAGGAGGAACTCCAATATACCGAGTGGAAGAAACAAGCCGAAACTGGGGTTCTCATGCGTCAAGGGAAAAATCTACAAGGAAGCGCCCCGCGGCTGCTTTGGACACGCCTCTTCCAGTGGCCAGTTATAGAAACCTCGGCTTAAAATGTTTTCAATGTGAGGCGTCCAAAAAGTGTAGTCAGGTTCATAATTTCGTAGAGTTCATGCCGAACGAGGCCATGAGAGGCCTTGTGGCCAACCGGTTCGGGAAAGGAGGGCTTCCTGTAATTTGTGCGGATTGTTTGCCTTTGTGGGAACGCGCAAAACAAAATTGTGACAAAGCACTGGCATCCGATGGGGGTTCCTTTTTTCTAAGCACAGCGCATGCGTTTGTTTCGCGAGACATGGGCGCAGGTGCTTTCGATCACAAGGGTGCGTGGCATCCCGGCGTCGCCATGCACCGGACCTGCAAGTGGGAACCCAGATGCGATAGTACCGCGACAGGTGCTCTTGACAGTGCACTGGCCTGCGCCACCGATATTGATCGTCTCAGTGCATTTGCGCGGAGATTCATTTGCGTAAGCAGCCGGTCAGAGGCGATTCGCCAGGCGGCGTTGCGCAGGCGGCTCGGGCAACGGAGTATGCGTAGTACTGAAACGGTGAAAGCATATCTGAATGCCCTGGATACACAATCATTCATTCTTCCTTTCTATTTTTATCGACGACGCCGACGGCGAATCACCGCCGCCCCTTGCCTTTCTGGAAGCGCCGATGTGGCCGAAATTTGGGCTAGAGCTTGGCCAAGCTTTCGGAGCATGAGTTCCCCGAGTCGACTTTGAAAGCTTTCGGGGAACACTTGGCTTTGGGGAGAATGAACAGGAACAGGAGGGGAGGAATCGGAAAAGTAGGAGGATGAGGGTTGTTAGGAGTCTCTTGGGGCACCCTTGCGGTCTGTTGGGAGCTACTTGGGGGCCCGTTCAAGGCCTCTTGGAAGCATATCGGGGGCCTCCTTGGGCCTCTGGGGGGCCTTTCTGGGCTTCTTGGGGGTCTCTTTGGCCGTGTGAGAGCGTTCCTGTCCCGTCTTACGCCGTCTGGAGCTGTCTTGGGAGCCTCTCTGGGCCGACTTGGGGCCTTCTTGATGCGCCTCAGGGCAGTCTTGGAGACCATTTTGGGCGTCTGGGAGGCCTCTTGGGCCGTCTTGGGGCCCTCTTGGGACCTTCTTGGGGGCCTCTTGGGCCGTCACGGGGCCATCTTGGAGGGCTCTTGGGGGCTTTTGAAACTAACTTGGGGGCCTCTTGGGCCGTCTTGGGCCGTCGGAAAGCCGAAAAGGCGCATATGCCAAAGTGCTTCAAAAACTTGAGGGAAAACAGTGATTTGGGCATCTTCGAGCCTTCCTGGAGGGCCTCTTGGAAGCCTCTGGGCCGTCTTGGAGGCATCTTGCGGGCCTTTTGGCCGTCTTGGAGGCATCCTGGGGCCATTTGAGCCGTCTTGGAGGTCATTTCGGCTATCTTGGAGGCATCTTGAGGGTCATATTGGACCATCTGAGAGGCCATCTTGGACCAACGTGGCCATCTTCGCGCCGTCTTGAACCATCTTGGAGGATTCTTTGCGGATTGAGCGCCTGTCCGGGTGCCCGGCGGGACGGGCCGAAACCATTCGGGAGTTCTTTTGGGAAAGAGCCAAAACCAAAACCCAGAGGATTCAGGTCGCCAAGCACCCCTGTGATGAAGAGGTTCGCCGAGCTATCGAACCATGTGTTCCCCGAATCGGTTTCGAAAGCGTTCGGGGAACGTCTGAAAGAGGAAGAGAAGAATCCTCTACAGCCCTCTTCGGCCGTAATGGGCCCTCTTCGAGCCGAGGGGAGCGCCTCTGTGGCCGACAGCTGGGCCAGAGCTTGACCAAACTTTCGGGCCAGTTGTTCCCCGAGTCGGTTTGGAACAACTTCGGGGAACGCGTCGGGGAACAAGAAGAGGAGGAGGGGGAGGATCCGGAGGAGGAGGAGGAGGAGGAGGAGGAGGAGGAGGAGGAGGAGGGGGGAGGAGGAGGGGAGGAGGGGGGTCTCTTGGGCCGTCTTGAGCCGTCGGAATGCCGAGAAGAAGCAAGTTCCAACATCTTTCAAACATTTGAAACAATAATTGCTGTGGGCATCTTCGGCATTCCTGGAGGACTTCTTGGGGACCTCTTGGGCCGTCTCGAAGGCCTCTCGGCCCGTTTTGGGCCATCTTGAGGCCATCTTAGGCCGTCTTGGGTGCATCTTGGCCTGTCTTGGAGGCGTCTTGGGGCCATGTTAGCCGTCTGGGAGGCCATCGTGGCCGTCTTGGAGGCCTCTGGGGCCCTCTCGGGGCCGTGTTGGGGGCCTCTTGGGCCGTCATGGAGCCATCTTGGAGGCCTCGCGGGCGATCTTGGGGGCCTCGTGGGCCGTCTTGAGCCGCCGGAATGCCGAGAAGATGCAGATTCCAAAGTCTTTCAAAAACCTTGAGAAAATCCATGATTCTGACTTCTTGGGGCTCCCTGGAGAACCTCTTGGAGGCCGCCTGAGCCGTCTTGGAGGCCTCTTTGGGGGCTCTTGGGCCGTCTTGGGCCATCTTGAAGCCATCTTAGGCTGTCTTGGGTGCATCTTGGGCCGTCTTGGAGGCATTTTGGGGCCATGTTAGCTGTCTTGGAGGCCATCTTGGCCGGCTTGGAGGCCTCTTGAGGCCCTCTTGGAGCCGTCTTGAGGGCCTCTTGAGCTGTCATGGGGCCATGTTGGAGGCCTTGTGGGCGATCTTGGGGCGATCTTGGGAACCTCTTGGGCCGCCTTCAGCCGTCGGAATGCCGAGAAGAAGCAAATGCCAACATCCTTCAGAAACCTAAGGAAAATCAATGATTTTGGCCTCTTTGGGACCCTCTTGGAGGCCGCTTGGGCTCTCTTGAAGGCCTCTTGGGCCATTTGGGGCCATCTTGAGGCCGTCTTGGGCCGTCTTCAATGCACTTTGGAGCCATCTTAGCCGTCTTCGAGGCCACCTTGGCCGTCTTGGGGGCATCTTGGAGACCATCCTGGGCCATCTGGGTTGCTTGGAGGCCATCTTGGACCATCTTGGGGCAACAGAAGCATTGACAGAGGGCTTTTTCGGGTGGCGCCCGGGACGCGCCGGAGGCCCAGGGGGAGTTCTTGACGACAAAGAACCTAAACCAAAACCGAGAGGATTCGGCACGCCAGGCACCCCTGTGATGAATCAACAGGGGGCGGCGGATCTATATGCCATCGGCCTATTCCGCCACCTTGCCTGGGTGGTGCATCAGCTCGAATGGGCGTCGGTGGGGGTCTCCTGGTTGCCCTCTCTCGACTGTCTCGGCTCGGAGATTCTTGAAGTTTCTTGGGGCGGGCCATGGCGCCTCATCGGGGCCACCGTGGGGTCTCACCAGGCCCTCTTTGGTGCCTCGTGGAACTTCTTGGGTGAGCTTGGGGGGGCTCCACTACGTGCTCCAGGCGCGCTGGCGGATTTGGCTTCTTTCTTACAGCTACAGGATGAGAGAAAAGATGAATTGTTGTACGGACTGGAACACACTTGGACTACTGGGTATGGGTCTGGTTGCATTTTAAATTTGTTATTGTTTGACGGCGAGTTTGTTTTCGCGCGGGATCAAAATGAGTTCTTGGGCATGGCTGGAGCCGCGCGACCGCGCATTGCCGATGGTGATGTTGCGGCGGTGTACGCCTTGTTGTTATTCTTCTCGCCATGGGGCGAGGCTGTTATGGCATGTGGTGCTGGCGATGGCATGCCAGATGCGCTGTTGTTCCGGATGTTGCGTTTTTTCTTTCGCCTCTGCGAATTGCGAAAAGCGCACCTGCGCAACCGGTCTTGGTTCTATGCTGCCTTCGCAGCCGTGGCCGAGCGCGAGAAGGAGATCGCCAAGCACGCCGTTCGAGCGCCCATGATGTTTTGACTCCCTAGCGGTTTTCCAAAAAATGGCCGTGTCGTTGGGGACATCCTCCAGAAGTTGGCTCTGGAGGCGGCCCTGAATCGACATTATGACGGACTCCTTTTTGGAGGGCCCCGAGACGCCACAACGGAGGCCCGAGAGGCTACCCCGAGAATTAAAAAATGCGCTCCCGTGGTGCCCGAGAGGCCCCCAAGAGTCGCCGAGCTGCTTCCAACGAGGGCCCGAGCAGGTCCGACGCTGTCAAACTGAGAGACCAGCCGGCCCAAGACTGCGCGGAACTGTCCCAGGGTTGCCTTAGAGGGCCCATGAGACAGCGACGACGCGGAGAAGCAGGAGACAATCCAATTCCTCGCCGGGGAGTTGCATTCGAGGCTCTTGGAAACCTCTCTGGCCGTTGTGGCCGCGCGGTGGCGTCACACCCTGGGGTGGCCCGGAGCAGCCAGGATTTGAGGTTCACCTCCCCCCGTTGGCTGTTTGGTGGCGCGGCGGGGCCCCCTAGCAGACAGTAAACAGGAGGCAGGAAACATGACTGGAGATACAAAAAGGCCAAACAACAAATGACAACACAAAACACATGACAGCAGACTGCACACACCTTCGCAGCCTTGCGGCCCTGGAGGGGTCCGGCGGATAATGTATCTATGGATGGATGTATGTATGTCTGTTTGTCTGTATGCTTGTATGTACGTGCATATCAATGCACGCATGCATGTCTGTATGCGTGTACGTATATATATATGATATTTGTGTGTATGCATATGCATGTATACAAATAGCGATATCGATCGCCATGTGGCCGATATTTACACCAATGGAGGTTGTCCTGGTGGTTGCACCGATAATATATATATATATATATATATATATATATATATTAACTCATCATGATATCGGTCGATCGACAGAAGGGGCTGATAGAGAGACGTATCGACACATACATGGATAACGAGATTGGTATATATATATATATATACACATATATATATACACACTTAGTGCGATCGATCTATTGGGTAGTGGTATCGGCCGATAGATCGTGCGACCGAGACCTACATACATATAATATATCGATGAAGTGATAGCGTCCTGGATACCATGCGTACACATGCATGCAGAGCGGCGCAGGCGCCAGGAACACCCGTGGCATGACCGGGGTTCTGCGGGCTTTCAAGATGGGCCCACAACTACAGCGGAAACCCATGCCAAGAAACACCCTGCTCGCCTCCAGGGTGCCCTGGGTTTCTTGGGTTTCGATCGCTTTGCTGCGGAAGGCGCGACGTTCCCACGCCAAAAATCAATGGACATCCTGGGGTCTCAGGGTTGGGTTTTTTGTGGAAGGTTTCTTGTGGACTGGCCTCCACTGTACCCCACAATGCCCTTAGACGGCCCTGGAGGGCGCCAAGACGGTCCGAGGCCTGCAGAGCGCCCCAGGCAGCTCAGGAGGGCCCCAGGGGGCCCCCAGGAGGGTCCCGAGAGGCCCCCAAGAGGTTCCCACGAGAGTTCCAAGAAGCCCCCAGGAACCCAAATTTTTTGGACAGCCTGGGGGAACTGACTGGTGTTTCGAGGTGTCGCCTTTACGCCTGTGACTGGCAACCAACATGTCCGAAGGCCAAAACGCCCATGCGTTTCGGCCCTGCGTCTCCTGACCCAGCGGGGTGTTGCGAGGACGTCTCGAGCGGCAACTCCTGAGTGCACGTTGCGGGGGAATTGTGGCGAGGTGTGGTGTGTGGGCAACGTGGCAACCAACATGTCCGAAGGCCAAAACGCCCATGTGTTTCGGCCCTGCGCCTCCTGACCCAGCGGGGTGTTGCGAGGATGTCTCGAGCGGGAACTCCTGAGTGCACGTTGCGGGGGAATTGTGGCGAGGTGTGGTGTGTGGGCAACGTGGCAACCAACATGTCCGAAGGCCAACACGGCCATGCGTTTCGGCCCTGCGTCTCCTGACCCAGCGGGGTGTTGCGAGGACGTCTCGAGCGGCAACTCCTGAGTGCACGTTGCGGGGGAATTGTGGCGAGGTGTGGTGTGTGGGCAACGTGGCAACCAACATGTCTGAAGGCCAAAACGCCCATGCGTTTCGGCCCTGCGTCTCCTGGCCTAACGGGGTGTTGCGAGGACGTCTCGGGCGGGAAGTCCTGACTGCGCGCTGCGGGGGAATTTTGGCGAGGTGTGGTGTGTGGGCAGCGTGGCAACCAACATGTCCGAAGGCCAAAACGCCCATCCCCAGGGCGACATTTTTTGCTTTTGGGCCTGGAGCGAAGGTTTGAAGTCTTGAGCAGACGCGTATGAGATACCCGCCGTCATCCAAGTCAGTTCGCGCGGATCCAATTTTGGTTTTGGTCTGTGTTTAGGCGGATCCGATTTTCTGTCTGCGCGGTTCCGATTTCGGATTTTCCCGGATCCGCGTCCCACCTTAATTTTCACAGCGATTCCGATTTCTACTTTGCTTTTAAAATCATTAAATTAAAACAGGGGACCGGAAGAAGTCGGATCCGCAAACCGCCCGTGTTAAGATTCTATGGGGGAGGGTGGTTCGGCAATCGATTTTTCACGATGGGCCCTGCGTCGTCTTGCGCACTCATACATCCTTCCCCCCCCGGTTGCTGCAAACAGCTCGTCCGGTCGCCGTCCGTTCGGCGGCACCGACGTTGTCTCGCGATTTCTTCATGGCCATTTCCACCTCAAGAGGAAAATCTTTCGTCCTGCGTAAGTAGTAGTGCGGGCGGCTGCGCGGGGGTCTCCTTGGGGCCTCTTGGGGGTCTCCTTGGGGCCTCTCGGAAACGATATCTTGGGGTCTCCTTGGGGCCTCGTGGGGGCCTTCTGGGGGCCTCTTGGGGCCTCTTGGAAGCTCTTGGGAGCTTCTTGGGGCCTCCTGGGGCCCTCTCCGGGCGGAAAGGTCAGAGTTTTCAGTTCGTGGACTCCCTCTTGGGCCTCTTTTGGGACCGTCTTAGGACCCTTTTGGGCCGTCTGGGGCGCCTTTTGGACCGTCCTGGTGCCCTCTTAGGCCATCTTGAGGTCGTTTTGGGGGCCTCTAGGGCCGTCATGGGGGCTTCTAGGGCCGTCGTGGGGCGATCTTGGGAACCTGTTGGTCTGGCTCGGAGCGTCAGAAAGCAGAAAAGGCGAGAAGGCCAAAGACCTTCAAACACGTCTTGAAAATCGTTGATGTTTGCTTCGAGGGGCCTTATCGGGAGGCTTTTTGGAGGCCTCTTGGGCCGTCTTGGGAGCATCTTGGGCCGTCTTGGGACCACCGTGGGCCATCGTGGGACATCTTGGGGCCATCTTCGGCCGTCTTGGCCTCCTTCCTGAGGCTCTCTTCGGGCAATCTTGGAGGCCTCTCTGGCCGTTCTGGCCGCGCGGTGGCGTCACACCCTGGTGTGGCCCGGAGCAGCCAGGATTTGAGGTTCACCTCCCCCCGTTGGCTGTTTGGTGGCGCGGCGGGGCCCCCTAGCAGACAGTAAACAGGAGGCAGGAAACATGACTGGAGATACAAAAAGGCCAAACAACACATGACAACACAAAACACATGACAGCAGACTGCACACACCTTCGCAGCCTTGCGGCCCTGGAGGGGTCCGACGGATAATGTATCTATGGATGGATGTATGTATGTCTGTTTGTCTGTATGCTTGTATGTACGTGCGTATCAATGCACGCATGCATGTCTATATGCATGTACGTATAGATGATATTTGTGTGTATGTATATGCATGTATATAAATAGCGATATCGATCGCCATGTGGCCGATATCTACACCAATAGAGGTTGTCCTGGTGGTTGCACCGATATCATATCATATATATATATAGATATATTAACTCATCCTGATATCGGTAGATCGACAGAGGGGGCTGATAGAGAGACGTATCGACACATACATGAATAGCGAGATTGATATACACACACATATATACATTTAGTGCGATCGATCTATTGGGTAGTGGTATCGACCGATAGATCGTGCGACCGAGATCTACATACATATAATATATCGATGAAATGATAGCGTCCTGGATACCATGCGTACACATGCATGCAGAGCGGCGCAGGCGCCAGGAACACCCGTGGCATGACCGGGGTTCTGCGGGTCTTCAAGATGGGCCCACAACTACAGCGGAAACCCATGCCAAGAAACACCCTGCTCGCCTCCAGGGTGCCCTGGGTTTCTTGGGTTTCGATCGCTTTGCTGCGGAAAGCGCGACGTTCCCACACCAGAAATCAATGGACATCCTGGGGTCTCAGGGTTGGGTTTTTTGTGGAAGGTTTCTTGTGGACTGGCCTCCACTGTACCCCACAATGCCCTTAGACGGCCCTGGAGGGCGCCAAGACGGTCCGAGGCCTGCAGAGCGCCCCAGGCAGCTCAGGAGGGCCCCAGGGGGCCCCCAGGAGGGTCCCGAGAGGCCCCCAAGAGGTTCCCACGAGACTTCCAAGAAGCCCCCAGGAGCCCAAAATTTTTGGACAGCCTGGGGGAACTGACTGGTGCTTCGAGGTGTCGCCTCTACGCCTGTGACTGGTGCCCCCGAGATCCTTTCCAGGCCGGCTCCGAGGCGGCCGAAGATGGCACCCCGGCGGCCCTCGAAGGCCTCGGGATGGCCCGCACGTGGCGCTCGAGGAGCCCCAGAGAGACCCAAGAGGGCCGACTGGGGTCCCCAAGACCCAGGACTGGACCTAATCGGTGTTTTGGCGATTTCGTGGGCCGTTTTCGTTTCGATGTTTCCTTTTGCGGCAGAGGCGGATCGAAGACAAGATGAGGGGCAGCGAAGACAAAACGAACACGAACGACACCGTTTAGGTTCAGCCCTGCCAAGACCCTTCCAGACGGCTCCGAGACGGCCGATGATGGATGGCTTCGAGACGGCCCTTGAGCCTGCCAAGACGGCCCCGGATGGCCTCCGGGCCGCCCTGGAGCTTTCAAGGTGGCCCCAAAACAGCTCCTTGAGGCTCCCAAGAGGCTTCCAGGAGGCCCTCAGGTCCGTTCTGTCTCCAGGCAATGTGTCGGCGCGCGTTGAAATCCACCAGCGATTGACGAACATTCTAGCACGTCCTCAGAGGCATGGTGGCAGATGTTGTTTCCGCAGTTGCTTCTCTTTTTGAGCCTATTCCTCGTCCAGCCGCTACCTCCTGCTCTTTCTTATCCCTCTCCTCCTCCTCCTCATTCTCCTCCTCCTCTTCCTCTTCCTCCTGCTACTTCACCCTCCCCCAACCCTCCCTTTTTCCTTCTACTCCTAATCATCTCGTCTCACTCCTCCCTTCTTCTGTGGTGCCGCTTGCAATGCCTCCACTCCCTGGACTCTGCTGCATCTTCCTTGTTATCCGTTCCGTTATGCTTCTTCTCCGTGCCCTCGTCTTCCTCGTCCTCCGCGCCCTCGTGCTTTTTCTCCTCCTCCAGCTCCTCCTGCTATTCCTCCCTCTGCCTCGCCTCGGTCTCCCCACCCTCTCTCCTCCCCCTCCTCCTCCCCCTCCTCCCTCTCGCGCTCGTGCCCCCCTCGCTGCTCCCGCTCCTCCTCCCCCCTCCCCCCCTCGCCCTCTCCCCGCCGCGGAGAGGCCCCCGTGCCGCCGCCGCTCCCGCCCCGCCCGCCCCCGTGGCCCCCCCTCTGCCGCGGGCCTCCCCCTCCTGGCCCGAGCCCCCCCCCCGGCGGAGCCCGCCTGCGGCGTGGGCGCCGAGGCCCTCGGGCCGCAGCCCCGACCGTGCCCCGGCCGCGCCAAAGGCCCGACCCGCGGCATGCCCTCCGCCCGCGATGCCCTCGTGTGCTGCGGCCTGGTCCTATCCCGAAGGGCCGTAAGCGACATGAGCACACGGACGTTCGACCGGAAGACGGGCGGCACCACGCCGCCAGCGGCCCCCTGCGCCTGCGCCGCGGCCCCTCGGGAGCCGCGTGGCGCGTGCCGCGCGGAGGCCCACGCCGGGGAACCCATGGTGCATGCCAGGGCCCGTGGGGCGGTAGGTGGCGCGGTGTCTTTTGTTCTCGGGTCCAGCACACAGGAGTTGATCAGCAACGCAGGTACACCTCGCTCCTCCTGCCTCCCCCCTTCGTGCTCTGTCCTGTTGTCCTCCCTTCTTAGGCGGGGGCGGGAGCGGGGAGCGTGGTTGACTTGCGTGGCTGTCCTTCTCCGAATGACTCGGCATCGCTCGGACGTGTGCATTTTCTGTCGGCGCGGGCCATCGAGGAGCATCCTGGCTCATCGGGCAGTAGACGCATGCACGAGACCGAAAGGTGCACGGGGAGTTGGCGTCCGAGCGATGGCGATATGCACTTTCGGCCGCCCGCGTGGATCTCGTGGACTGGCGCCGGGACCCCCTGGTGGCGCCCTCGGTGCCGCCCCGGGGGTGCGCTCCGCGCGGCGGGGGAGGGGGCTCTCCAGCGCCGACCCAGGGCGGCTCCCCTCGATCCCCGACCCTCGATCCTCCATCGGCGGATCCTGGAGCCTCGGTCGTCGACCCCCCGGGCCCCCCCCCGGCCCTCGAGGCCCGCGAGGGGTGGAGCTCCGGAGCTCGAGCCTCGTCCCCCTCGACCCCCGAGGCCCTCGATGCCCGATGGGCGGAGCCAGGCCGCGAGGGCAGCCGAAAGTCGCAGGCCTAGAGGTTGACACCAGCACCAAGATCGGCGGCGTTCCTCCACCGAGGGAAGCAAATCTCGATATCGGTGATGGTGGTAATATTCTGGCTTCCAAGGTGACCGAACTATTACCACCAACAACGAACTCAAGGATCGTCTCCACCATGTGGAGGCAGCCCCGTGTCTTGGTGTTGGTGCCCATTTCCAGGCCTCCCAGAAAGTTTTTGTGGTCGTGCCGTTTCTGTTTAAGTCGGGCCTGTCCCTCCACAGGAGGAACATTCAAGAATAGTCAAAAAACAGTCTCGGGACGATGTTTGGACCATTTTTGAGCATCTCGGGGGTAGTTGGTGACCATTTTTTATCTTTCGTCCAAAATCCCCCTGTAGGAAGACAGGCCCGACTTGAAGTTTGTGGTCATGCCGCTTTGGTTCTTCTGCCGTCTCTGATGTCCCACGCGGCGCTGCTCGTCCACACGGGCGCGCTGTCGCTCGAGAGGTTCCGGGCGGTCCTGCAGTGGCTGAGGTACACCATCCGTCTGGGGCTCTCGTCGACGAAGCGGGCGCAGGTGCGGGAGGATTCGGGAGGGGACAAAAACACAGGCACACATCATCGTCGTTTCCATGGAAAGTATGGAAGATCTGGGAAGTGGGGGAAAAGACGAACATCCAGGAAATACGGGACATATCGGGAATATTTGGATTTATGTCCATTGATTTGCGTGTCCCTGGGCCCCTTCAAGGATATGGTCGCACAGAAGGTGTCGAGCCTTATCATGGCCCGCCGGGCCAGCTATGCCCGCAGCCTGGTCCATCCGTGTTCGATAAGTTGTTTCTTGTCTTCGGCTCTGACGCTGTGGAATGTCCTCACGAATCGCGAGCGAGTGCACTCCGTCGGGGCTGACGTACTGTTTTTCACCATGTATTCGAGCATCTTGGTGGTGCTGTTTCGGCCTTCATGGATCACGCCATCGTCGGTAGAGCTCTGGGGCGCCTGGGCCATGCTGATGGCCACGGTGGGCGCATCGCCACTGGTCACGTCGAGCGACAAGCTCATCGTCGTGTCCGCCACCCTGGGCGTCGTCAGGCTCTGCGTCAGCCTGTTCATGCTGAAGCTGCCCGGCCTCGTGTTCTGGAACGCCGCCTACTGGGGCGCCCTGAGCCTCCACCTGCACCCGTGGATCCCGTCCGTGGACGTCGGCCACTCGCTGGCGTACCGCCAGCAGTCCCAGATGATCATCATCGCGGAGCTGTTCCAGTCCTGCTTCGTGGTGCTCCTGGCCTACTCGATGCACCGCGTCACGAGCGAGTGGGCGCGGCAGCTGGTGGAGGCGCAGGCCTCGCGCAACGGGCTGGAGGCGTCCAGGTCGATGCTGCTCACCGTGTGCGACGCCGTGGTGGAGCTGGACGCGAACCTGCAGCTGACGGAGCACTCGCCGAGACTCGCCGCGATGCTGCCTCGCAGTCTCAGCCACAACTCCCTCGTCGGCTCGACGCTGGACAAGTTCATGTGCTCGGAGGACGACGTACGCCGCTTCAACGCACGCATGCAGGATCCCGCGCACGAGAACGACACGATCGGCGACGTTTTCCACGCGAACATGCGCAACCGGTTCGGGGGCGCAACGGAGATGGAGCTCTTCCATGTCTGCTTCATGGACGCTCTCACGCAGCTGCCCCAGCATCTCCTGGGCTTCAGGGAGAACAGCGACTCCGTCTTGTTGGGTCGATCTCCTGTCCCAGAGCCGGACTGCATTGCTCAGTCCGACATTATTGGTCACGAGGGCTTGCCGGGGATGGCCGTCGTGTTCGACGCGCTCACGTTCAAGGTCTTGAAGTGCTCCGCGGCTTTCGTTAGGTGCTTCGGGCCGTGCCGGGCCGGCGCGCTGGTCTGCGACTGGCTGCACCAGGGGGGCCCCATGGTCGAGGTCTTGTGCGACAACATTAATCTCTTCGCCAACAGCGCTGAGCCCACCCACTACTTCGAGCTCTGGCCGCTCACGCTGCAGCTGGCTTGCAGCGGCCAGGCAGACTATCACGTGTCGGTCATGCTCACGCGGGAGCAGTCCGACGCCGGCGACGACCAGGTCCTGGCGTGCATGGTGCTGCCCCCCGGCAGCGGCACGGACCACGACCCGAGCGAGCGCGGCCGCAGCCACAGCAGCGAGGCCCGAGCCAGGGCGGGCACGGCCCACGGCGCGGACCACGGCCAGGGCCGCGGCCGCAGCAGCGAGGCGAGCAGGGCCTCCGAGCACGCCCGGGGGGTGCGGGTGCAGCTCGCGCAGCGGCTGCTCGCCGAGCTGGCCGACGCCGACGCGGCCGCCGCGGCCCCGGGGGCGCCGCGCGCCGAGCCCTCCGCGTCCACCTCGCGGTCCTCCTCCTGGACGTGGGCCGAGGAGGCGCAGCCCCCGCCCTGGGCCGCGCCGCGCCGCACGGGCGCGGGCGCGCGCTCCCGGTCCGTGTCCCCCCACAGCAGCTTCGCGTCGAGCTGCCTGGCCATCTGATGGCGCTCGGCTGAGGGTGGGCACGTTTTCAGAAGCGCGCCAGTGGATGGCCCGGAATACACTGAAAGAGGAGCGTGCTCGCAGAACCCCCTCCCCCCCCTCTCCCGTTTCACCGTTTCAAAGGGGGGGTGAGATTTTCGACCCCCCCCCTCCCCCCCTTACGGGGAGGGGGGGGTCCGAATCCCCCCACCCCTCCCTTGAAGGGGGGGGGGGGTCCGGACCGCATGTGGGCCGAATCCCAACCAACTGGGCCCAATCCCAACCAACTGGGACCAATCCCAACCAGTGCGAAAAGCAAACTGGGCCCAACCCCAACCTGCTTGGGATAGCCTCACAATAGAATTTTAATTGTAGAGAAACCCAAGACGAATGTGAAGACCGAGTGACACCTCTTATGTCAACGCAGAGGTTCTGGAAGCCAACATACGTGCTAGAGTTGGAATTGGTCTCATTTTTGGCTTGCGCACGAGCACTCTGTTAAGATGAGCAAGACGGCACCGAAGCGTAAGCAACACCGCACCGAATTTCATCGATTCTAACAGATGCAAAAGGGATCATCCTATTCTTGTGATTATTATTATTATTATTATTAAAACCATTATTAGTATTATTATCATTATTATTGTTAGTAGTAGCAGTAGTAGTAGTAGTAGTAGTAGTAGTAGTAGTAGTAGTAGTAGTAGTAGTAGTAGTAGTAGTAGTAGTAGTAGTAGTAGTAGTAGTAGTAGTAGTAGTAGTAGTAGTAGTAGTAGTAGTAGTAGTAGTAGTAGTAGTAGTAGTAGTAGTAGTAGTAGTAGTAGTAGTAGTAGTAGTAGTAGTAGTAGTAGTAGTAGTAGTAGTAGTAGTAGTAGTAGTAGTAGTAGTAGTAGTAGTAGTAGTAGTAGTAGTAGTAGTAGTAGTAGTAGTAGTAGTCGTAATGGTAGTAGTTATTCGTCTAGGTAGTAGTCGTAGTAGTATAGTAGTAGTAGTAGTAGTAGTAGTAGTAGTAGTAGTAGTAGTGTAGTAGTAGTAGTAGTAGTAGTAGTAGTAGAATAGAGTAGTAGTAAGTAGTAGTAGTAGTAGTAGTAGTAGTAGTAGTAGTAGTAGTAGTAGTAGTAGTAGTAGTAGTAGTAGTAGGAGGAGTAGTAGTAGGAGTAGTAGTAGTAGTCGTAGTAGTAGTAGTAGTAGTAGTAGTAGTAGTAGTAGTAGTAGTAGTAGTAGTAGTAGTAGTAGTAGTAGTAGTAGTAGTAGAGTCGTAGTAGTAGTAGTAGTAGTAGTCGTAGTCGTAGTCGTAGTCGTAGTCGTAGTCGTAGTCGTAGTCGTGGTATCTGGTGCCGTTCCTGGGCCCGTCTTGGCAGACTTTGAGGTT
The DNA here is from genome assembly GCA_963575745.1 of Prorocentrum cordatum. Classification (NCBI taxonomy): domain Eukaryota; class Dinophyceae; order Prorocentrales; family Prorocentraceae; genus Prorocentrum; species Prorocentrum cordatum. Next base: position 150,787 of record CAUYUJ010018515.1, on the reverse strand, counting down.
CCCAGGCTGGCTCACGGCCCGTCTTTGCCTCCAAGGCGGTTCAAGGACAACTCCGAAAGCCAACTCCTCGCCGGGAGTTGGATTCGAGGCTCTCAGAGACCGTTCGTTGTGTCATCTTGGTGGTATCTGGTGCCGTTCCTGGGCCCGTCTTGGCAGACTTTGAGGTTCCCAGGCTGGCTCACGGCCCGTCTTTGCCTCCAAGGCGGTTCAAGGACAACTCCGAAAGCCAACTCCTCGGCGGGGAGTTGGATTCGAGGCTCTCAGAGACCGTTCGTTGTGTCATTTTGGTGGTATCTGGTGCCGTTCCTGGGCCCGTCGTGGCAGACTTTGGGGTTCCCAGGCAGGCTCACGGCCCGTCTGTGCCTCCCAGGCGGTTCAAGGACAACTCCGAAAGCCAACTCCTCGCCGGGGAGTTGGATTCGAGGCTCTCAGAGACCGTTCGTTGTGTCATTTTGGTGGTATCTGGTGCCGTTCCTGGGCCCGTCTTGGCAGACTTCGAGGTTCCCAGGCTGGCTCGCGGCCCGTCTTTGCCTCCAAGGCGGTTCAATGACAACTCCGAAAGCCAACTCCTCGGCGGGGAGTTGGATTCGAGGCTCTCAGAGACCGTTCGTTGTGTCATCTTGGTGGTATCTGGTGCCGTTCCTGGGCCCGTCTTGGCAGACTTTGAGGTTCCCAGGCTGGCTCACGGCCCGTCTTTGCCTCCAAGGCGGTTCAAGGACAACTCCGAAAGCCAACTCCTCGCCGGGGAGTTGGATTCGAGGCTTTTGCCCCTGCCAATTCAAGGCCGCTCCGGACTCCCTCCCCCAGGATCACCCCCTGTCCCGTGCTGCTGCCGCGACGGCTCAAGAACTAGAGATGTTCCCATATCATCAAAGCTTTCCCGTGATCCTGCTGTTCTCCCACGTTCTGCAGATCGCCATCCATATCCCAGGTCGAACCCTGCGGCCGTGCACGCCGACGTCGCATACCATGCCGCCGCCTGCGCCCGAAAGACCGACTCGCATGTGCGACAACTTTCCCATCTGCACTGCGATGCAGCAGCGCCTACGCGGCGATAACCAACGTAGACGCTTACCACACTGCCAACGATGCGCTTCGTCTGCCTCCCGATGTGCCCACCCTGACTGCCAGGCTCCGGCGGCGCCGCCATTCCGCATGTCGAAAGCGCTGGTTACCCCGAGGTTCTGCGCTGCACATTGCGCTGGCCCGTCCAACAACGCATCCCGCGAGTGGGCCATGTGTAGAAATGCCCGCCTCGGGTGTCGCCTCCTGTCCACGAAAAAAAAAACTCAGGCTTGTGTTTACCATGCTCGGAGCAAGCGCTCCCCTGCCGATTTGCAGTCGTCGGGTGTCCGGCGCACGTGCGCAAGCGCGAACAGGCAACTTCTGGACCTCTTCCACAATGCACCACGCACCGCCACAATAACAGCTGCCCTTACTATCCCGCTCGCGCGTTCGCGTGTTCACCTCCAGGGTGTTCTCATGATAAATCCGTCCGCCAGCCAGACCTCTGCGAAGTTTGCTCTGGTGGATGCCGCCCGTGCACCGTGTGCTTCAGACGCAGGGGCGCGCCGCCAACGCCAGACGTGCGCCTTCTCTGTGGCGGCGCCAGCCCGCAGAGCGCGACCGTGGACTTGGCAATGACGCCCCCAGCCGCGCTTTCGACGCACACCTTCGTAGTCTGCTCAACCCCGCGCTGCCCTGCGACCGCGCCTGCCGGAACATCCCCTGCCGAAAGCTACGTGTGCCCCATGTGCGTCGCCGGCGTCTTCCCGTGCGCCACTGACGGGCGTGCTTTCCGCGTTCCCAGGACCCGCGGCCTGCGTTGTCTCGCGTGCCATCCGCCACCCACGCTGCACTTTTGCCAAACGGCCTCTTGTAGCAACATCGTCGATTCGCCAACCGATTCGCTATGCTGCCTCTGCCTCACATCGTGCTTCCCATGCGCCACGCCGGGTTGCGCTGGCCGCTCCACGCCCGGTTCTGCCGGATTCTGCCGAGCCTGTGGGGCAGAGCCTGCGCAGGCGAGCGCCAAACGGTCTTGTGATCAAGCTGGTCGCGCGTGTCGCTCCCCTGGGTGCACTGGCGTAGCGTTGCGGAAATCAGCTCAAGGCCTTTGCGCTGCTTGCATGCGCAAAGGGAAACCCTGCCGAAACAAATCTACTGGATGCACTCACCGCATTGGACTGCGCACCGCCGGTCTGACGTGCAGGCAATGTTCGCTCTCTGGCCCCCCTTGTCTAGGTCCTCAGCAGTTCTGTTGCCGAACGCCGCAGCGACGCGGGCATGGCGTCCGGCGAGCAGTGCCTCACAACGACGGCATGTGCGAACGTTGCTCGAAGCCCAAGTGTTCGTTCCCCCGATGCGACCAGAAATTGACCAAAGCCATGTACCTCATTGGGTTCTGCAGCCATCATCAGCAGCATGCCGCCTTCATTGCAGCACCGCGTCCTCCCCGCCTTCTCGCCGCGGCCCCGCGCCCCTGCAGGGGTGCCCGTCCTTCTGCAACCCCCTTGCTCGCAGTCCGCAAGATAGTTGCCGCCGCCGTCCGTGCGTATCTCCGAAAGCGTGACGCCCCCCAGTGCATCGCGCCATGGTGTCGTCAGAAGTCCTCTCCAGTAGCATCGCGGCCACAGTCCACCGAACGACCAACCTGCCCTGCTCATCGAAATTGGTTCGTTGACCCTGTGCCTGGCACGTCTGTCGGCGCGCGCGCCGGCCTTCGCGCAGGGTGGTGGTCCATAGACGATTGGGCTCCGAATCGTGTGCCTACAGCGATGCTCTCTCCCACGGGCCAGTTTGAAGGCACATGCGGCAACTGCGGCGCGCTCCATTTCTTGACAGAGCGCGCTCGATCACCAGATTCGCGCCGAAAAGAGTTCGGAGCTTGCTGCAAATATGGCGCACTGGCAGCCATCCCAGCGCTGCCCCCCGCACCCCCTCAGTACGCGATCCTGCTGCGACCGGGCCCTTCCCATGACCATTTCATGCAACGCATCCGTTCCTACAACTGCGCGCTAGGCTTCGCTTCGTTCAACAGCCAAACCTCCGTAGCAGCACGAAAGACAACTCTGGGCCTGACGACTGGCAGAGGCCCCCCCGTGTTCGTACTGCACGGCCGCGCATTTCGAGCCATCGGGGCCCTGTGCCCCGCAGTCGGTAGACGTCCCAAATACGCCCAACTGTACATATGATCCCGCGGAGGCGACTGCTTCCAGAGCAGAGACGTTCCCCGACTTGCAGCCGCCCCTCCTGGAACTCCTGCTTACCATGCTCACCCACACTGCTGCCAACCCCTACCCTTCACATTTCCGGAATATGCACGACGTCATCCAAGCCTCCCGTGAGAGTCATGGCTGCTCTGCTCGCGAGCCTGTCCTCCGCTTCGCAGGAGGCGTAGAAAAGGGCCCTCGCCGGTACGGCGCACCGTCGGCCGCAGAAGTTGCTTGTGCCGTCGTCGGGGAGGGACCTCTGCCGCCTCATTACGTCTCTGTATATGCTCGACGCCCCGACGGGTCGTCTGCAACTCAAGAACTGTCTTTCTTGTCCGAACACGTAGACCCCCTGACCTACCCTCTGATCCACGTTGCGGGCACGGTGGGCTACTCGACCGCGCTGCAGACGGATGCGATCGGTCCCAACAAACCTCGGAAGATCCACCTGCGAGAGTTTTACGCGTACCGACTGATGCAACGCGAACCGTCCGAGTCGAATATTGTCGAATTACCTCAGCACGGGTCGCTTGTTCCAGCAGTGCGTGGTCGATGCGCACGCCAAAGTCGAAAGCCGACGCCTCCAATGGGTTCTCAGGAACCAAGACAAACTCCGAGTGGACACGCTGCGAGGCCTACTCGACCACCTCAGCGCCGCCGACGCCGAACAGCCACCACAGTCAGCAATCCCGGCGCCGCCACAACCGCCACCTTCTACCTCGGAAGCCCCGCGCCCTCGCGTCGCCGTCGGAACTCCCATCATCCTGCCGGCCCCCTCTGGCGGTTCGCCCCGCGCCCTTCATCAGCTATGCCTCGACGCCATCGCCTTGGTCGCTGGAAAAGGACGGCCCGACTTGTTCATCACAGCAACCGCCGGCCCCAACTGGCCGGAGGTCCATGCCAACTTGCGGCCCGGAGAAACCGCGGCAAACAGGCCTGACCTCGTTGCCCGCGTATTCCATTGCAAACTCAAACGCCTGCTGCACGAACTGACTAAAAAGCACGTCCTCGGACGAGTGGTGGCGCATACCCACGTGGTGGAATTCCAGAAGCGCGGCCTCCCACGCGCGCGCATCCTACTGATCTTGGCCGAAGAACACAAGCCCAAGACTGCCGCTGAAGTCGACCATCTCGCGTCGGCCGAGATCCCCGACCCTTCGACGCACCAAGGCTTGTACAATTTGGTGGACCGTCACATGGTGCACGGGCCATGTGGGGCGCTCAGTCCTAATTGCCCTTGCATGAAGGATGGCCTGTGCACTAAGCGGTGCCCCAAAAACTTCCGAAACGACGCCAACTTCAATGTGAACGGCTACCCCGAATACCGCAGACGAGAGACGACGCCACCTTTGACAGTCAAGAACGGTGTGTTCGACACCCGCAGCGTAGTCCCGCACAACCCGTATTTGCTCGAGCTCATGGATTGCCATATCAACGTAGAAGTCTGCACTTCCCTCCGTCCAATCAAGTATCTTTATAAATGCACGTGCAAGGGCCCCGACCGCGCATGTTTAGAGCATGCGCGGAATGAGGTCCAGGAGTTCTTGGATTGCCGCTACGTCGGCGCCCCGGAGGCGACGCGGCGCCTGCTCGGTTTTCACATGCACGGCCGTAGCCACCAGGTCGACAGACTTCCCGTCCACTTACCGTTGGAGCAATCGATCCAGTTCGAGGCCGGCGCCGAGGGATCCGCTGTGGACGCCGCGCTCTCCAGACAGACGAAGCTGGAAGCTTGGCTCTCCCTGGGCGCGGAGACCGCGTCCAACCCCGACACGCCAGACCGTGCCCTGATCTTATCTTTGAAATACCTTGAGGTTCCCCACTTCTTCCGATGGGACGGCAGGCGCGCGCGCTGGCTGCGCCGGGAACGACAAGCACGCAACCGTGACGTCATCGGCCGGTTATCGTATGCAGTACGGCTTCCGCCTGGTTCCGATATGGCCTTCCCCTATATGGAGTACTGGTGGCGCTCAAAAGTCACCGTGGCCGGAGCTATCTGCCCCCGCGCAGCGGAAGGAAAGGAACGGGACAGACCGCTTTCGAAAAGATAACCCTGCACGGCCCTCCCCCGCATACGTTCCAGAACGCCCCGTCCGGAACCAGCCCTGCCCCCCCCCCCCCCCATGGGTGATGGGATTGACGCCTGATCGACCACATGCGTCCCCCGCTCCCTTCCCCGACCGTCCAACCCGGAACATCCTCTGCCCCGCCTCCTTCGGCAATGCCCCGACGGACACTTCGCGAATGCCCGGGTTCCCCTCCCTAACCATTTCTACAGAGCACGGCGCGCCATGGCTCCCGCCGTCTGAGCACCGCGCGGGAGAGCGGACGTGAAACCGCAGGCTGGTGAGCTGTGCTACCTGCGCCTCCTCTTGCTGCACGTGCCTGGCGAAGGGGCCGCCTCATGGGAAGCGCTCTCGCGGACTCCGAGTGACGACGTTCCTCCTACCTTCAGGAACATGCCCGTCAACTTGGACTGCTGACCGACGATGTGGAAGCCGCCGCTGCCCTCGCTGAAGCTTGCAGAATCGTGCGCAGCTTGCCCCGCATCTGCGAGATGTTCGCCCAGTTCCTGGCGTGGCTTGACGTGAACGACAAAGTTGGTTTCTGGACGTCCTTCCTACACATTTTGTCGGAACCACAAGGCCGTAGATCCATCCACCGTCTACCGTGCCGTCGACGAGAGTCTGGCCCTGTACGGCTGCACTCTGGCTGCGTTCGCCGTGCCGCCCCCTTCGCCGGACGCTGCGCTTCAGCCCGCGGAACGCGCCGCGCAAGAGTGCATGCGGGAATTGCGCGCGCCCGCGGAGCTCTGCAAAGAAAAGCACATGTTCGAGCAACTTACTCTCAACGAAGACCAGCAAGCGATATTCGATTTCGCCCAAACGAGGGTAGACCAGGCCGCGGACACCGATGACGCCAACATTGTGTATATTGATGGCCCAGCGGGAACCGACAAGACGCACGTATGCAAAAAAGATCCTATACTACGTCCGGATGTCTGGTCGTATCGCTCTAGCGGTGGCCATGTCCGGTATCGCAGCCTTGCTGCTCCCTGGAGGTCGCACTGCGCACCCCCGCTTCCGCTTGCCCGTGCCTGTTCCGTTTGAAGGCTGCAAAGCAAACATCAAGGCCCAATCCGCAGCTGCAAGACTTATTCGCGACTCGGCCGTCATCGTGTGGGACGAGGCGCCCGCGGCCTCGCGCGCCATGTTCGAGGCAGTGGACGCGCGTCTGCAAGAACTCCTCGGAAACGTGACCCTTCGGGGGGGAGGCCGTAGTCTTTGGAGGAGACTTTCGTCAAATCCCTCCTGTCCTGCGCTACTGAGACCGAGACGCCATCCTCAACCGCGCCTTGGCTGCGATGCCGTGGTGGGACTCCGTCGCCGTACGGAAGTTCAGACTCCACCGGAACATGCGCGCCATTGTGGACGCAGCTTTCGCCGAATTCTGCCTCCGCGTCGGGGGCGGCGCGCGCGCCTCTCCACCCTTCGAAAACGTAGACAGAGAGTATGAGGCGTGCGTCGTCGAACTCCCCGACGCCGTTCTGGCCCCCCATTCTTGGAGACCAGAAGATTTGTTGGAGTGGGTGTACGAGGGCTTTACCACGGTAGAGCCTGCGCAATGGTACCAGTATTATGCTTCCCGTGCCGTTGTGGCGCCAACGAACGATGCTGCTGACGCCCTCAACGCCCTCATGCACGCGAGGTTGCCCCGCGATGCCGAAGTAGTGTCCCGGAGCCACGACGTGGCCATCGCCGAAGTGGATCACGGTGATACCTACACCACCGAGTTTCTCAACGGCATCCAAACAGCTGGACTCCCGCCGCACGAGTTGCGCTTGCGCAGCGGCTCCTTAGTGATCCTCCTTCGGAACTTCGCCCCGCGCCGCGGCCTGTGCAACGGAACGCGGCTGGTTGTAGAAACACTGCGGTCGTGCTTCCTCGTCGTCCGTATAGTCGCAGGCCCTTTCGCAGGCAACGTCGAGCTCATCCCGCGGATTTGTTGCGAGTCCTGCGGCGATTGCGAGCTCCCTTTTGTCCTCCGAAGACATCGATGCCCCGTGAGACCGGCCTGGGCCATTACCGTCAACAAATCGCAAGGCCAGTCCCTGCAAGGTCGTCTGGGAGTCTATCTCCCGCGGCCCGTTTTCGCGCACGGCCAACTCTACGTTGCCATCTCTCGAGGGTCGAGCTTTGAAACAGCGATGGTCTTGGTAGAAGAGACGCGTCAGACGGAGCAAGGCCTCATGCCACCTACGGGGTGTTGCCCTGCACGTGCATTCACCGCCAACATCGTAGACGCGTCATTGCTGCAGGCAGCGCGCGCACCTGGCCCTGACAGTAGCGCCGCTCGAGAGAGTGTGGACGTAGATCACAGCGAGGACGGCCAGGCACCCCGACCGAAAGAGGCAGACGTCGCCGCCGCCGCCGCGCAAGAAGTCCCTGCCCTGCACGAGACCAAATCGTGCGAGCCGGCGCGCACTCTTCACAACGAACGAGAGTCCGGCGCGGAGCTGCACGGCATGCACACAGCGTATTTTAGACACCACGCCACCGCGCAAGACACCTTCGACGAGACGGCCGCCCACACATGCACAGCGACCCACGAAGTGCTCACGCCCAATTGCGACTCACCGGCCCCCCCCGCGAAGCGCGCGCGGAGATGCCGTGCGCCGCGCCCTCCAGAGGGAAGCCCACCGCCTCCCGCTGAGACGCCCGCTGCAGAAGTTACATCGTCCGCACCTCGTTCGGCGACCACCAGCTGCATGTCTTTCCGGCCACCGCCCCTTTGTTCGACAGTGCCACGCGGAAGCTCCGCTTCCAGGCCCACGGAATCTCGCGACGCAACCATCGGTCCGCTCGCCAAGCGTGCCCGACAGCTCACCCGTGGCCCTCCTCCGTGGCTTCTCCTTCACGATAACTACTGGACTTCCCTCCCTTGAGCCGCTCTGGCCGTTCGACTCGACCCCGACGTGGTGCAATGCGCCGCAGGCCGGTGCGACGACCGCCGCGGGAACGCAGCGAGGCAGCACTTGCGGCCTCCATGCCTTCAACCACGCGCTTGCCGCAGTATCTCTTTCTACCCATCGTCCGTTCACACCTGTGGACCAGACGCGGTTTGAGCAGACAGCCCTCGCAGCCCGCATTGGGGACCGCATCGAGCACCTGCTTGAGGATCACAGTGGCAACTACGACGTGGCCGTGCTATCATGCAACTTCACGCGCGCCGACCTCTCCATGCTGCCGCTGACACCCCACGATCTGCAGCGCCGTTTGGGCTCCCCCTTTGACGACCACACGTCCACAGAAGGCCTCTTCGTCCGCGCGCGTACCTGTTCCGCGGCCCCATGTGCGGAGGCCATTGGTTCGTCGTGATCTCTGCGCCTTCCTGTTCGAACGCTCCCAGTACTAGCAACACTCTGGCCCTCTGCGACTCCCTGTTCGCGCGTCCGCACGTCATCCCGCCATCCGACTTGGATCGCATGCTCGTTATCTGGGCCTCCAAGATCGCGTGGAACTCCGTGGGCGATGTCCACTGCGACTGGCGATGTTTCCTCATAGCCAAGCAGATGTGACCGATCGGTCAGCGTGACCGCGCGCGGCACCGCGAGGACACCGAGCGCACGCTCCGGAGCCCATGATTTCCTAGGTGGCTTCCTCCTCCTTGTCCTCCTCCTCCTGCCTCTCCTCCCCCCTCCGCTCCTTGGTAAACGTCGCGCCACCTCCTCCTCCTCCTCCTCCTCCACCTCGTCCTCTCCTCCTCTTCCTCCTCCTCCCCGTCCTCCCCCACCCCTTCCTCCTCCTCCCCCTCCTCGTCCTCCTCCTGCTCTTCCTCCTCCTCCTCCTGCTCCTCCTCCTCCTCCACCTCCTCCTCCTCCTCCTTCCTCGTCTTCCTCCTCTCCTCCTCCTCCTCCTCCTCCTCCTGCTCCTCCTCCTCCTCTCCTCCTCCTCTTCCTCCTCCTCCTCCTCCTCCTGCTTCTCCTCCTCCTCCTGCTCCTCCTTCTCCTCCTCCTCCTCCCCTCCTCCCTCCTTTCCTCCTCCTCCCCCCTCCTCCCCCACCCTCCTCCTCCTCCCACTCCCCTTCCCCACTCCTCCCCTCCTCCCCCTCCTCCCTCTTCCTCCTCCTCCTCCTCCTCCTCCACCTCCTCCTCTTCCTCCTCCTCCTCCTCCTCCTGCTCCTCCCTCCTCCTCCACCCAGGATGCCTCAACGCCGTGTCTCACGTTGCTCCTTCGAGTGGCCTCACCGGGCACCAGGGGCCATGATTTTCCAACCAGCCTTCGTCGTGGCCTCGCCGAAGGCCCCGGCGCCCGCGGCCGCGCTGCTCCGCGGCGGACCATACCCATCGAAGCTCCTGCTTCGGCAGCCGCCGCGTCGAGGTTTGTGGGCTTCGGCGTTGGAGGCACCACCCACCACGGCGCCGTTCTGAGCCCTTGGGCGTCCAAAAACAGATCCAGGATGAAAAACTGCATCGGAAGAGCCTGAGAAGGAGTCTGGCGAATGATTTTGCCAGGTTTTCGCCAGAGGAGGAGGATCAGCCTCTGTGAAGGGGCAGGCCAGGATGCGTGGGGCCACCAAGAGATGGAGCTCCGCCCTCCATCCCCTCCTTCCCCCCCCCCACTCGCCTCCTTCGTGCATTCTTCAGAGGACTCTCAGAGACTCCTGGCGCCTCTTGGGCACTCTTCGGCGCCAGGGAGCCGTGACCACCGGAGCGATACTTGTCTCGGCGCCCGCTGGCGCAGCGGTACCGTGACTAGAACCAAAGCGCGCGCGTAGCGCGCGCGTGGTTCTAGTATGTATGTACATATATATTTATATATATATATAGAGTAATAATTAACACCCGGGACCCAGGGGAAATGGGATCCGCAGAGCACCGCAAGTGAAGCATCATGCTATCCACGGGGCTGTGGATCTGCAGACCAATTCTATGATTCTACGGGGGAGGGTGGTCTTCCCAGGATGAAGAGGGGAAGGATGAGGGAGGGGGGGCCTGGGGGCCAGGCCCCCCCTCCCATCCTGGGAGCGGACCCCCCGCAGGTTTGTTGCTGTGCTCATAGGCATGGCGTGGTTTGAAAGGCACGCGTTGGTTCTCACAAACGTGTTGTGGCGCTCGCAGTCGTCGTCGTCGTCGTCGTCGTCGTCGTCGTCGTCGTCGTCGTCGTCGTCGTCGTCGTCGTCGTCGTCGTCCGTCGTCCGTAGTCCGTCGTCCGACGTCCGTCGTCCGTCGTCCGTCGCCGTCGCCGTCGCCGTCGCCGTCGTCGTCGTCGTCGTCGTCGTCGTCGTCGTCGTCGTCGTAGTCGTCGTCTTCGTCGCCGTCGCCGTCGTCGTCGTCGTCGTCGTCGTCGTCGTCGTCACGTCGTCCAATGCAGCTGGCGATGGTTCGACCACTCTTCCACAGATGCAAAGTGCGGTGGCTCTTTTTTTCTTCCTTCTGGCTGGTGCTCGGTGGAAACGCGATGCGGTGAACGCGCCTAATGAGGATGCGCGCCTTCTCCAGGGTACTCCGGTGTCCTTGCCTCTGCGGCCTGTCCTTTGCCGCTTTCATTGGCCAGCTTTTGCAACACAAATTCCAATTTCGGTGTCCACGGGTCTTGCGTCCTTATCACCCGTCCTTAATGCACGTATCGATTGTAGTTCACGCAGGCAGCGTGGTGCACACCGGCGCTGCGTTGCACACGGCTGTTGCTGTGTACACAGGCGGTGTGGTGTACGCAAGCGCTGTGGTGCACGCAGGCACTGTGGTGTACACCGACGCTGTGTTGCACGCGGCTGCTGTGGTGTACACAGGCGTTGTGGTGTACGCAGGAGTTCTGCTGCACGCGTGTAGAATCCTCAGGCGCTCCAATTTCCAGAGGGATTCTTTCAAAATGTGTATATAAAACGTTAGTTTTCTGTGGAATCAAGAGGCGCCCGAGTTTCAATTTCCAGAGGGCTTCCTTTTTCAAACAACGGTTTTTCTGTGGAGTCCAGAGGCGTTTCGTTTTCCACAGCGAATCTTTTTCAAACACTGTGTACAAATGGGGTTATGTGGAGTCCAGAGGCGCTCCATTTCCCATAGGGCTTCTTTTATGAATCCTATGACGAGCAGTGGTTGTTTGTAGAAGCCTATTGTAAACAACGGTTGCTGCAGTATGCACTGGCACTGCGGTGTGCATGGGCGACGTGGTGCTGCAATGCACGCGGCTGTTGTGGTGTATCAAGAGGCCCCCAAGAGAGCTCCGTAGCCATTTTGGTCGAAGCCGTTTTGGCTCGACGCAGGACCATCGTCCCTAATCCATATCAGGTTGACAGACCAGGACCTTCGCAATCCTTCCGCACCTAGTAGGCACCATGGTCGGAGAAAGCTTCCCAGTTCTTCCAGCTTGGTTCTTCTACATCTACCACGTCATCGGTGGTTGGATCATTGGGCGTACCGTTACATTTTGTCCACACCCGATCCCAGTCCTGACTGTGTTCTTTGGTATCCAGGGTCTGATCGAACATTATGCTGACAAGTTCCCCACAGTTGCAAAGTTGAACGCACCATTAACACTGGTGCTCCTGGGGTTCCTCGGCTATTGGTTGTACACTCTGTTCGCCATCAGCACAGCACCGCATTGGGTTCTTTGGGCCGCCATCGCCATCTATCTTGCCGTTGTGGGTATCGCAAAGACTATGGAGCTTGGATTTCCGAAGGACACAGTTGAAGAGCAGGTTTCGGCCCTCAAGGACCCGAACTACAACTTTCTGGCACTTTTGGCTCCACAACTTCTTCACGGCTTTCTTCCTCTTCCTATCGGCCACTTGCCCAGGCGTCTTCCCGAAGGATGCATTGATTGACTTTGGCGGGACGGCTCTTGCAGAGGTACGCGAAGAAGATACGGAGCTCCCCTCGGCACACATGGTTGTGTTGTTCGGTGTATGCCTCATGTCCTTTGCCGTGGGCGTCGGGATCGGAGGCCGATGGTGCCTTCGGCGTGACGTCGCACAGGTCGATGCCACTTCTCTTCTTGTAGCGTGATTCGTCGAGGCGAGCGTCACTGTTGTCAGGTGCGCCTGGCGACGGGGGCTGGGTTCCCCGCCCCAGCTGCCCCTCCCCCGCAACGTTCCCCCTCGAGCCCTGCTCCCCGCCGCGACGCTCTGAGCGGCCGCCGTGCGCCCTGGGGCGCGGCGCAGCGCCGAGGCCAGAAGAAAGCAGAGGCCCCCCAAGAGAGCGCAGGCACGGGCTTCCGAGACCACCTTCCGGCATGCAGGGGGGCTTCCAGCCGGGAGCTCCGGCTCGGCGCGTCTCGCTCCGCTGGCTCTGGCCCGCCGCGCTGCGGCGCGACGCGCTGTCCACTTCCCGGTTCCCAGGCGTCCACGTCCCGAGCCTCTCCCAGCCTCCTGCCCCGCGGAGCGGAGCGACGTGGCATCCGCTCGCGAGGGGGCAGCGCGTCGCGGGGGCCGCCGCGGCGACACGCGATGCAAAAGGTCCTGACCCTACACGGGAGACTTGGGCCTCCCACCACGCTCCCGAGGCCTCTCGAAAGGTCACGCGAGGGGAAACCAGACCGCCCGGGAGCGTTGGTGCCGCCTGGGGCTGGCGGCCGGGGCCCCTAACGAGCATCTGCAGTGTTCAAGGCAGATGCCCTCGAAGGGGCCTGGGGACACCCCACCCAGCGCCTACGGTGGCGGATAGGGGGCCGTTTGGGGGCCTTTTGGGGCCTGGAGACGATGTAGAGGATCATCTTGGGGTGGAGGGCTCCAACTGTCAGTTCGTGTTTCCCCTTCTTGGGTCCCTCTTGGGGCCTCTTGGGCTCCTCTTGGAGGCCTTGGGTGCCGTCTTGGGGCGATATCGGGGGCGCTCTTAAGACCGAGAAGCCGAGCATGCGGACATCATATAACAGCACATGGTGTCCCAGGGGTCTTGACCTCTTGGGCACGGCCCCCAGGGCCTCCCAGACGGCCCAAGAGGCCCCCAAGAGAGCTCCGTAGCCATTTTGGTCGAAGCCGTTTTGGCTCGACGCAGGACCATCATCCCTAATCCATATCAGGTCGACAGACCAGGACCTTCGCAATCCCTCCGCAACTAGTAGGCACCATGGTCGGAGAAAGCTTCCCAGTTCTTCCAGCTTGGTTCTTCTACATCTACCACGTCATCGGTGGTTGGATCATTGGGCGTACCGTTACATTTTGTCCACACCCGATCCCAGTCCTGACTGTGTTCTTTGGTATCCAGGGTCTGATCGAACATTATGCTGACAAGTTCCCCACAGTTGCAAAGTTGAACGCACCATTAACACTGGTGCTCCTGGGGTTCCTCGGCTATTGGTTGTACACTCTGTTCGCCATCAGCACAGCACCGCATTGGGTTCTTTGGGCCGCCATCGCCATCTATCTTGCCGTTGTGGGTATCGCAAAGACTATGGAGCTTGGATTTCCGAAGGACACAGTTGAAGAGCAGGTTTCGGCCCTCAAGGACCCGAACTACAACTTCTGGCACTTTTGGCTCCACAACTTCTTCACGGCTTTCTTCCTCTTCCTATCGGCCACTTGCCCAGGCGTCTTCCCGAAAGATGCATTGATTGACTTTGGCGGGACGGCTCTTGCAGAGGTACGCGAACAAGACGCGGAGCTCCCCTCGGCACACATGGTTGTGTTGTTCGGTGTATGCCTCATGTCCTTTGCCGTGGGCGTCGGGATCGGAGGCCGATGGTGCCTTCGGCGTGACGTCGCACAGGTCGATGCCACTTCTCTTCTTGTAGCGTGATTCGTCAAGGCGAGCGTCACTGTTGTCAGGTGCGCCTGGCGACGGGGGCTGGGTTCCCCGCCCCAGCTGCCCCTCCCCCGCAACGTTCCCCCTCAAGCCCTGCTCCCCGCCGCGACGCTCTGAGCGGCCGCCGTGCGCCGCGGCGTGGCGCAGCGCCGAGGCAAGAAAAAGCAGAGGCCCCCCAAGAGAGCGCAAGCACGGGCTTTCGAGACCACCTTCCGGCATGCAGGGGGCTTCCGGCCGGGAGCTCTGGCTCGGCGCCATCAACGCGAGTGCCATCAGCGCAGCTGCAGTGGCAGCGTCGAGCGCGCCATCCGCACGGGCGCTGCTGCCCGCCCACGGCCCGCCCGCGGGGGCCCACCGCCGCCCGGCCCGCCCGTCCGGGCTCGTTGGGCCGGCTCGGCCGCGCCGCTCTTTGCCCGCGGCGGGGGCCCCCGAGCGGTGCGGTGACCACACCGTGCGGTGATCGGAGGGCACCAACTACGGTAGGTTTGCGTCGTGTCGACCAGCGGCGACCCCAGCGCGGGCGTTCAAGGTTGAACGCCGTCGGCGACCCAGAATCGATCGATGTTGAACGATCGGACGTTGCGGCAGCGGCCGATCGTTCAAGGTTAAACGATCCCTGCGGTGTCAAAAACCAACGCTGGGGTCGGCACAAAACGAACCTGCCGTATACGCCTACACCGATCTTGGCCAGGCCAATCCTGCGCCCAGGATCGGTGTATATGCCTTTCTGCCTGGGGCAGGAAGGCATCTACACCGATCCTGGGCCCAGGATTGGCCTGGCCAAGATCGGTGTAGGTGTATAGTTGGTGCCGTCCCAGGTGGGGATTCGGGGCGGCGGTCTTCATGGTCAGGCGTCTCCCAGGGTCGGAAGCAGCAGAAAGCACCGGCGGCAGTCGCCCGCCTCTCTTCGGAACGTTGCCCACGTGTTTTCGCCCCGGCGGGGAGGGGGAATCCGTCTGGTTCGCCCGGGAGCCTGCGCGCGAGGAGAGCGGCCCCCTCCAGAGAGGACGCGCTCGTGAGCGCAGAGGACGACAGTCGAGGGATGGGGACATGCGTGCAAGAGGGCTCGCGAGCCGCGGAGAGCGAGCAGTCGCAGAATCATCGCTCTTGCTGTGAAGAGAAGGAAAGAGAGAGAGAGAGAGAGAAAAACAAAAATAATCAGAGAGAGGGAGAGAGAGAGAGAGGGAGAGAGAATCAGAGAGAGAGAGAGAGAGGAACAACATACCTTGAGGCGTGCCCGGCGCGCCGCGCAGCCTGCCCGTGCCAGGCCGCTCGGGGCCTCCTGCCCGGCATGCTGGCCGTGGTGCAGCAGTTCGAGCGCAGCCCGGCGGAGCTCGCCGAGTGCCTGCAGGCGTTCGTGCAGGCCCCGCCGCCGCGGGGCTTCGCAGGCCTAGAGGTTGACACCGACACCGATATCGGCGTTGCGCCTCTACCGAGGGACGGGGATCCCGATCTCGGCGATGGTGTTGATCTCTTCCGGCTTCCGAGGCGATCGAAAAATGTACCAGCAGCGCCGGAATCCAGGATCTTCCTCCCCTTGTGGAGGCAGCCCCCTTGTGTTGGTGTTGGTGCCCATCTCCAGGCCTCCAAAAGGGCCTCTCCCGCTCCGGGCGCCCCCGCTGCCGGCCTGGGGCCTCTGGCGGCCCGGCCCGCCCCCGTCGGAGGCGACGGCGAGAGGGGGGCGGGCAGCCCATGGGGGATGCGGCACGGCACGCATTCGCCCGGGAGCCTCGCCTGAGGTGCCAATTTTCCACCGCCGCCTACCACTCAGGTAGGACGGGGGAGAAGGAAGAATGGGAAGGTCTTCCTCCTCCTCCTCCTCCTCTTCCTCCTCCCTCCTACCTGTGATAGTGGTGGTGGAACGTCAGCCCATCATCGCCGAAGGCATGGACCGTTGGCGCCCCAGGATACCTGTACTGCCCTCCCCTGGGCTATTCGCCCCCTACGTCGCCCCCGACCCTGGGAGGCACGGGCCGCTCGGGCGCCTCGGAGGCCTTTTTGTCTCCGCACCGGGGGGCTCGTGTGTGTCTGCTGTGGTGTGGTCGGTTCGACCTGCAAGAGCTGCAAGGTGGTTGCAGCCCGCTTGCAGGGAGCCTGCAAGTGGGTTGCAAGTCCCTGCTCCAAGTCTGAGTAAGAGTCGCGGGCCCAACCTGGAGCAGCTCTAGGCGGACCTGCAAGCCGCTTGCAAGTGCCTTTAGCCAGTGTGCTGCAACCACGGTGCAACTGTTGCAAGTCACAGCGAGCACTGCAGTGGAGGCTTCCTTTTCCTCACTGGGGGCTTTGCTCTGTCTGTCCCCAGACCCCTGACGTCGTGATTTTTTCACAGGGTCGCCCCCCAGATGTCTGGGCCCCTTCCCGGGCACCGGTTTTTCATCCCGAGCCGTTCTTTGACGATCCCGAGGCCCGGGAGGGGCCCCGGGAGGCCGAAAATAGGGAGAAACCTCCCGTCGTGTCATGGGTCCCTTCTCAGACGCGGCCAGCCATTGTTCCCGCGGGGGACCGCCAGAAACCGCCAGAGGTCCCTGGAGACCGCCAGAAGGCCGCCGAAGACCGCCCAACGCTGCTGGGTAACAAGGGGTCGAGTGCGTCGTTCTGTTGGCGGCAGTGAAACCAGGCGTTTTTGCTATATTCCGTTAAGTCGGGCATGTCCCTCTATAGGAGGGATATTCACAAGTTGTGAAACATCGCCTGGGGGCTTTTTTGTTTATGTTGTTGTTTTTGGTTTGCTCAAAATAGTTTTCGACATTTTTTCATTTTTCTTCCAAAATCCGCATGTCGGAGGACATGCCCGACCTAAGCCTTCGGAGATTTGTGTCCTCAGTGGAAACGCCGCCTCCGGTGGGACACGCTGTTCCCCCCCGGGGTCACTGCAGCATGGCTCACCTCCCACGGCAGGAAGGGCTTCCTGGGCGCCCGCTGGGCCCCTCCCGCTCTGGGGCGCCCCTGGGGAGGGACGTCGTTCTCCTGAGGCGCAGCGGCGCCAGGACTTCCGCAGAGCTCTCGCCTGGGCCTGCCGCTTCGCAAGCCTCCTCGCCTCGCTCGGCGGCGACATGCGAACCCGCAGGGCCACGAAGGGCACGAAGTAGGCCACGAAGGGCGACAGCGGGGACACGAAGGGAATGCGTATGGGGCCACGAAGAGCGCGTACGAGCGGGGGCCACGAAGTGCAGATAATGCGGGGCCACAGAAGGCAACTATGGGGCCACTTAGGGTAGCAACTGGGCCACGTAGGACAGTGAGGGGGACACACATGGCGACAGCGGGGCCACGAAGGGCATGCACATGGGGCCACAACGGGCGCGACTCCTGGGTGCCTGGGTGTCGGGAGCGCGGCGCTTGGGCAAATTGCACGAAATTCCAACGCAAGGCCATTCTTCAGTAAGTTGCAAGCAAATCGCCAGCGAGAGAGCGACTCCAGAGCGCCGGGAGAGCGATTCCTGAATAAATTGTAAGGAAGTCCCAAGCGAGAGCGCGATTCCTGAATAAAATGCGATGAATTCTCGGGCGGGAGCGGGGGTCCTGCCTAAATTCTAAGGAAGTCTCAAGCGGGAGCCGTTGTTGTTGTAACCTGGGGGCCAGGGGCCCAGTTTGAGCATCACGACTTTCCTTGTCAAAAAAACAGGGTGCGAGGGTCGAGGGGCACACTTTGATTGAGAAAAAGCAGTATGCACCGGTGGGGGGATCAACAATAATTATTCTTCAGAATGAGAATTCAACAACAACATCAACAGCAACAACACCAACAACAACAGCAACAGCAACAGCAACAGCAACAACACCACCACCACCAACAACAACAACACAACAACAACAACACCAATAACAACACCACCAACAGCAATAACAACAACAGCAACAGCAACAACATCACCAACACCAACACCAACACCACCAACAACAACACCAGCGGCAACAACAACACCACCACCAACAACAACACCAACAACAACAACAGCAGCAACAACAACAACAACAACAACAATTCACCAGGGTCAGCGGCGACCCGTGGCACGCCGGTGGCGATCAAGGGCCGTTTTCGTGACCCAGCCGCCCTGGTCGTCGACCTCGCCGTTACTCCAAGCCTCACTCGTGGCCAGACGGGCCTCGCGGACGCCACGAAGCCAGGCGAGACCCGCTCGGCGCGCGGCCGCCGTGGCGGGCGTCGGACTGCCCGCCTCGGCCTCCGTGCGCCCGCCTGGCCTCCGCAGGTTGCGGCCTGCGTCGAGGTGGGAGCCGTCGCCGCGCGCCGCCACGTGCCGCTGCAGCACCTGGAGCCGCGCCTTGCCGACGGTCTCGGCGAACTTCTCCACGTCGTGCTTCACCTGCA
Organism: Prorocentrum cordatum; assembly: GCA_963575745.1. NCBI lineage: Eukaryota > Dinophyceae > Prorocentrales > Prorocentraceae > Prorocentrum > Prorocentrum cordatum. The sequence goes on along the minus strand of CAUYUJ010018515.1, from coordinate 132,510 downwards.
CCTGGACCTCGGGCACGTCCGCAGCAGCGTGGGAGGCGTCGCTCGGGCCCGGGGCAGCGGCCACCCGCTCCTCAGCGGCCCAGGCGAGAGGCCGGGCGGGGGGGAGGGCTTCGACCACCCGCATGTCTGCGGCCTCCCGCTCAAGCCCGCTGCGACCTCCCTTTCGGGTCTGCCCTGGCTCTTGGCTTCGGGGCTCCCCGAGGACGGCCGAGCGCCCCCGAAAAACCGCACGCGGGCTCCGCGTCGCGCTCCACCTCGGGTTCCCCTCCCTGACGTCGTCCTGCCCCTTCGGGCCGCCGTCCGAGCCGATGTGGCACTGCAGCACGTCCGACACCCCGTTTGGCAGGGCGGTGAGGGGCAAGACGTGGGGCTCGACGTCGGACTGGCCGTCGGGCGACGCGTCGGGCGACGCGTCGGGCGACGTCTCCCTGCCGTCAACCCCAGCGCTGGGCTGACACGGCCAGTTGAGCCCGCAGGCGAACTCGCATTTAAGCACTCCTTGCGCCACCAGCGGGGCCCCGACGCCAGAGGGGGCGGCGCCTGCGGACTCCCCGCACTGCGCACCCGCTCCGCCAAGCGAAAACGAAAGCCCGCAGCAGGCGGTGCACTGCCCGCCGCACGACGCCCTCGAGGCCCCACCTCCGCCCACTCGGCGCAGCCTCGGCCGCCGAACGTACAGCCGGCTGCCGACGGCACGGCGGCAACGCGGACGCACAGTGGCGCCGCCTGGCCCTGCTGGCGCTGCGCCTCGCCGTGGCCACACCAGCCCTCGCCCGAGCAGCTGCCTTCGCCTCCGCCGCCCCATGCCGCTGTAGGCGGTTGAGAGCGGGCCAGCGCACGCGAGCGATGCGCGATGCTCGCACCTCGGCTCGCAGCGCAGTGCAGCCCCGCCTAGCGCCTGGCGCGCTGCACCTGCCGAAGGGGCGCCCGCTGCTCGGGCTCCCCCGCCAGCACGCCTTCCAGCGCCGGCGGCCTCCTCCTCCTCCTCCTCCTCCTCCTCCTCCTCCTCCTCCTCCTCCTCCTCCTCCGACCAGCTGGCCGTGCAGGGCCTCGCCAGGCGCCGCGATGTCGCCCCGCCTTGCGGCCAGAGCCACCGCCTGCGCCGCAGCCGCCGCGTGCCGCGCGCGCTCGCCGTCGAGCTGCACCTCGAGCGTCTGCACCTGGCCGGCGCCACGACACGGCTCAGGGCGGCAGCCAGGCGCCCAGCGGCCTCCTGGCGCGCCGCCTCCCTCCGCTCGCGGCGCGCTGGCCAGGGAGAGGTTCGAGCTTCTCCGCCAGCGCCTCGCTGCTCCGCTGCCGCACGGGCAGCCCTGCAGGCAGCCGTCGCCACTTGCCGCTCAGCGGCCGTCCGCCCGCGAGCTGTCTCCACGCGTGGGTCAGAAGACCGACATGGGGGAGAAGGGCGCGCGCGCGAAGCAGCTTGAGCCAAAATGGCTACGGAGGAGGAGGAGGAGGAGGAGGAGGAGGAGGAGGAGGAGGAGGGGCAGCAGGGGCACGATGCAGGCAGCTCGATGGGCGGTTGGGGTAGGTTTCGGCATTCGTCGAACACGTGGCGAAACCCGAACCCTACCCCCACCTCCCATCGATTCAGGAGAATCGACGGTTGGTGGGGGTACGATTCGGGTGTTGCCACCTGCTCGTGAACCATAGCAGCCCCAGATCTCCCGCGCGACATATTCTAAGCCGCTCGAGGCGCAAAGTTCTCATGCCCCAGCGCCTTACTTTGCTTTGGGGCATAAGAACTGATATGGCTGCTGATGTTCCCTCCGTCGCCATCCCCTTTCCGTCGTCGTCGGTCGTCGTCGTCATCGTCGGTCGTCGGTCGTCGTCGTCGTCGTCGCCGTCGTCGGGCGTCGTCGCCAATTAATTTCTCGCCCGCGGATCGGCCAACAAAATGGCTGGTATTTCAAGGCACCTTTTGGGGGCGAAAAGGTGGCTTGAAATACATGGGTGTTTTTTCCAAAAGGGGTGTGAAAGCGAAAGCAAGAAGCGAATTTGGAATATGTCGGCCGTCGCGGGCCCCAAACAGCAAGTTGCTGCACCATGGAGGTGCAACCTATGTGGTATATGCTATCTTGTTTGAGCTACGCGGTGGAATCTATGTGGTATAGGATGTATTATGCAAGCTATGCGGTGTGAGTCGTCGTCGCCGTCGTCGTCGGTCGTCGTCGTCGTCGCCGTCGCCGTCGTCGTCGTCGCCCATTACGGACGGCCAAAAAAATAGCTGGTATTTCAAGCTACCTTTTGGGGGCGAAAAGGTGGCTTGAAATACATGGGTGGTCGTCCCCGGCGCTGCCTCCCTGGATCTCCCCTAAACCACTCTCGCCCAGATCCTAAGCTAAAGCTTCAGCACTGGGCTCAAACCAGACCAGCCAGACCAGCCAGACTGCAATGCAAAAAAAACTGCAATGCAAAAAAACGCTTTTCGGTGGTCGTCCCCGGCGCTGCCTCCCTGGACCTCCCCTAAACCACTCTCGCCCAGATCCTAAGCTAAAGCTTCAGCACTGGGCTCAAACCAGACCAGCCAGACCAGCCAGACTGCAATGCAAAAAAAACTGCAATGCAAAAAAAACAGCAATGCAAAAAAACTGCTTTTCGGTGGTCGTCCCCGGCGCTGCCTCCCTGGACCTCCCCTAAACCACTCTCGCCCAGATCCTAAGCTAAAGCTTCAGCACTGGGCTCAAACCAGACCAGCCAGACCAGCCAAACCAGC
>CAUYUJ010018515.1:117297-124797 GCA_963575745.1 Prorocentrum cordatum | reverse complement strand
TCGAGGACTGGAGCGAGGCCTATCGCGACGACGGCGCTCCAGACGCGTCGAACTATGAGGTGGGCGAGGAGGGCATCGACCGCGTGGCGCGCGCCCTCGGTCCGGAGGCGGTGCTGGGCCACGTCTTCGCGAACGTGCGGGAGTACGTCAACCACGCCGACTGGATCGGGGGGGCTGGAGGTGCCCCTCCCCCGCCCCAGAAGGCAAGCAGTCTCGTGCACGGGCCCAGGCGTGCTCGCGTCGTGGGCAAAAGAACGGCGGGAGGTTTTCTGGCGGTCTTCGGCTTCCGGGGGCCCGGGGACCGCAAGACAACGGCTCTGGATGAAGGGGCGGGTCGGGACCTCCAGGGACCCCGCAGTGCAGACAATCAAGAAGTCGGACGTCCGGGGGTTTTCCTTTCCCCCTCCCCGCCTCCCCCTCCTCCTCCACCTCCTCCTGCTCCTCCTCCTCCCTCCTCCTCCCTCCTCCTCCTCCTCCTCCTCCTCCTCCTCCTCCTCCTCCTCCCTCCTCCTCCTCCTCCTCCTCCTCCTCCCCCTCCTCCTCCTCCTCCTCCCTCCTCCTCCTCCTCCTCCTCTTCCTCCTCCTCCTCCTCCTCCTCCTCCTCCTCCTCCTCCTTCTCCTTCTCCTCCTCCTCCTCTTCCTCCTCCTCCTCCTCCTCTTCCTCCTCCTCCTGGGGGGGAAGCCTTTGGCGAGAGGATACGAGGGGGGGGGGTCGGGGAGCCTCGGCCGCGCAAGATATGCCTCCAGGGGGGGCGAGCTCGACGAAGCCCGAGGTGCGGCAGGTTCGTGTCGCGTCGACGCTGCGGCGACCTCAGCGTGGGCGCTCAATAGTCACCACCCACCAAACTACCCCAACCCAACCCGAAGACCTCAATTTGCCCTCCATTTCCAGTGAGGGGGGGTCGGGGATCATTGAAAAAACACATGGCACCCGTACCCCACCCCAACCCGAAGTTCGGGTCAAATTCGGGTCTTCGGGTTTGGTCGGGGTGGTAGGTAGTCAAATAGGTTGATCGCTGCGAGGCGGCGCTGGATTCGTTCGACATCGAACGATCTTTGCTGTCGGTATAACCAGGCAATCGCAGACATGGATCACGGGGACATGGATTAGCCACGGGTCCCGTTTCCAGGGGAAATCGCGGATTTCCGCTGCCGAGCGAGGCGGCACCGGCCGCTTTAAGCGGAAGTCGTCGTCGTCGTCGTCGTCGTCGTCGTCGTCGCGTCATCCGCTGCTCCAGGAAGCGGAAGTACGTGGCCATGATGACGCTGTCGCAGTGCGCCGAGACCGTGCAGGACGAGGCCCACGTGGACGAGATCGCGAGGCTGCTGGTCTCCCTGCTCAGCGATGGGCACCCTCGGGTCCGCTTCGCCGCTCTGCACGCTATAGGCCGCGCCTCTTCCACGTGTCTTCTTCTTCTTCTTCTTCTTTCCCCTCTCTCCTCCTCCTCCTCCTCCTCCTCCTCCTCCTCCTCCTCCTCCTTTTCTCGCGGCTGCCACTGTCGGGCCAGAGCAGGTCGTCCCTGGGCGCAGTGCCATCCCCTTGGAACCGGCAGGGCGAGCCAGCCTTCAGGCGATGTTCTTGTTGTGCAACGTTGGCCAGTGTGGACCCTAAGCAGTGTGTTTCTAACATTCTATGATGTGCAACAATTTTGAGGATTCGTTTGAAGGAAGCCTCTGCAGGCAAGTAGCTGAGGTAGTTTGGATTCTTAGGGTCGCTTTGGTGGCGGCCACAATTTTGAGCCAGAATGGCTGTCTCAAGTGTGACCGTTTTGGTGCCGTGCACTTTCCTTTCGGGTCGAAAAAACAATGTATGATTTGCAACCTGTGTGGAGCAATCTATGCGGTGCCATCGATGTGGAGCAATCTATGCGGTGCCGTCTATGTGGTGCAACATCTGCGGCGCCATGTATATGGTGCAATTGACTACCCTGCACCGCGCTTGACCATTCCACTGCTCGCGCAAACATCCCACCCACCCACCCACAACTTGGTTTGCAACATCTCTTAAGACCGTGACGTTGGATACCAAATGGCACTTGGCAACGACAGCGACGCGGACGACGACAGCGACAACGACGACGACGACGCCGCCGACAACGACTACGACGACACCGACGACGTCTCCAACGACTTCGACGACGCCGACAACAACGACGGCGACGACGACACCGACGACGACGATGACGCCGGCGCCGACGACGACGACGACGATGACAACGACGACGACGATAACGACGCCGACGACGACGACAACGACGACACCGACGACGACGACGACGACGTCAACGACGCCGACGACGACGACGACGACGGCGGCGACGACGACGACGCCGACGTCGACGACGACGAAGACGACGACGACGCCGACGCCGACGACGACGAAGACGACGACGACGTCGCAAACGAAGACGACGACGAGGCAGGAGGGAGGACGTCGACGGCGACAACGACGACAACGACGACAACGACGAGGGAGGAGGGAGGACGGCGACGACGCGAACGACGAAGAAGGAGAAAGGACGGCGACGCCGACGACGACAACGACGAGGGAGGAGGGAAGACGACGACGACAACAACAACGACGACGACGACGACGGCGACGAAATAGGAGGGACGACGACGAGACGCCGACGACTGACGACGACGACGACGAGAGAGGAGGAGGAAGGACGACCAAGGCGACAACGACGACGGAAACGACCACGACGCCAAAGAGGACGACGACGACGAACACGAGGAAAGACAGAGGACGACGTCGGCGATGACGACGCGGGAGGAGGGAGGACGGCGACGACGACGACGACGACGCAAGAGCACGCGCGCACGCTTTTGTTGAAAATCCGTGTTGCGAAACCTTATGTTTTTGTAGGTTTTTTGGGCACGATTTTGACATCCTTCCGAAACCGATGGGTTTTGAAGGATTTCGGCATACGCGCGCGACGACGCGCGCGTCTGCACTTCGTCTTGTTTTTTGCAGAGGATTCTCGCGACGGCACACGCGCAAGGGCGTTCGACAGATTTCGACATGCGCGCGCGCGAAGCCCGTTTGGCAGCATGTTGCGAACATCTTGAAAAACCGATGGTTTTCTTAAGATTTCGCAAGAGCTCGCGCGTAAGCTTTTTTAGCAAATCAGTGTTGCGAAACCCTGTGTTTTGGTAATTCTTTTGCGAAATCTTTCCGACACCGAAGGTTTTTGAAGGATTTCGGCATGCGCGCGCGACGACGCGCGCGTGTGCACTTCGTCCCGTTGTTTGCAAAGGGATTCGCGAACAAGTGTTATGTTAGAACAAACAATGTCCCCGCGCATCGTTTTTTTACAAGGGAACCTCAGGGGTACCGATACCGCTTCCCCTGGGACATCGTAAATTCATACTTGGGATGGACATGTGGCCAAAATCATATATGATTTACACACCCGAAAGGGGAACGGATAACGCCGGGGGAGAGGTAGAGTCTATTCTCATTTTAGAAAGGAGAATATATAGATGTGGTGCAATCAGTCTGGTGCAACCTATGTGATGCGATGTGTGTTGCGCCATACCTTTTCTGCAATATGCGTGGTGTGATCTGTGTCGTGCAATCTAGGTGGTGCAACATACGTATGTTGGGCAATATATGCGAAGCAAGCTATGTGGTGCAATCGTGTAGTGCAATCTATGTGGCGCAAGCTATGTGGTGCAATCCGTGTGGTGCAGTCTGTGCGGCGCAAGATTGTGGTGTACTCCATGTGGTGCAGTCTGTGCGGTGCAATCCACTTTGCTGAACTTGAAGTCGTCATCTCCACTGCTCCCGCAAACATCCCACCCACCCACCCGCAAATTGGTTTGCAAAACTTCTTCAGACCGACTACGACGACACCGACGACAACGATTACGACGACACCGACGACGTCTCCGACGACTTCGACGACGACAACGACGCCGACGACGACGAAGACGACGACGACGCCAACGAAGACGACGACGAGGGAGGAGGAAGGACGACGACGGCGACAACGACGTCAACGACGAAAACGACGAGGGAGGAGGGAGGACGGCGACGACGCGAACGACGAAGAAGGAGGGACGGCGACGCCGACGACGACAACGACGAGGGAGGAGGGAAGACGACGACGACAACAACAACGACGACGGTGATGAAATAGGGGGGACGACGACGAGACGCCGACGACGGACGACGACGACGACGAGGGAGGAGAAGGGAGGACGACCACGGCGACAACGACGACGGAAACGACCACGACGCCAAAGAGGACGACGACGACGAACACGAGGAACGACAGAGGACGACGTAGGCGACGACGACGATGACGATGCGGGAAGAGGGAGGACGGCGACGACGACGACGACGACGCAAGAGCGCGCGCGCGGCGCACGCTTTTGTTGAAAATCCGTGTTGCGAAACCTTGTGTGTTTGTATGTTTTTTGGACACGATTTTGAAATCCTTCCGAAACCGATGGGTTTTGAAGGATTTCGGCATACGCGCGCGACGACGCGCGCGTCTGCACTTCGTCTTGTTTTTTGCAGAGGATTCTCGCGACGGCACACGCGCAAGGGCGTTCGACAGATTTCGACATGCGCGCGCGACGCCCGTTTGGTAGCATGTTGTGAAAATCTTGAAAAACCAAAGGTTTCTCCAAGATTTCGCAAGAGCTCGCGCGGAAGTTTTTTTAGCACATAAGTGTTGCGAAACCCGGTGTTTTTGTATGTTTTTTTGGAAACTCGATTGCGAAATCCTTCCGGCACCGATGGTTTTTGAAGGATTTCGGCATGCGCGCGCGACGACGCGCGCGTGTGCACTCCGGCTTGTTTTTTGCAAGGGATTTGCGAAAAAGTGTGATGTTAGAACAAAGAATGTAACCGCGTAGTGTTTTTTCTAAGGGAACCTCAGGGGGGGATACCGGCCAGCTTGAGATAGTGTAAAGTCATAGTAAGGGTGGACATGTGGTCGAAATCATATATATGATTTACATACCCGAAAGGGGTACCGATAACGCCTGGGGGGGGGGGTAGACCCTATTTTGTTTTTAGCAAGAATTCACTTGCCGAACTTGAAGTTGTCAACTCCACTGCTCGCGCAATCATCCCGCCCACCCACCCGCAACTTGGTTTGCAAAACCCATGCGGGACCGAGCACAGATATCGCTCCGGGGTCGTCTTGGAGCCCTCGGGGGCGTCTCAAGAGCGCCCCAAGAAGGCCGGAGAAGCAAGACGGCCGACGACGACGACGACGACGACGGCGGCGACGACGACGACGCCGACGTCGACGACGACGAGAACGACGCCGACGCCGACGACGAAGACGACGACGACGTCGCCAACGAAGACGACGACGAGGGAGGAAGGAGGACGACGACGGCGACAACGACGACAACGACAACGACGACAACGAGGGAGGAGGGAGGACGGCGACGACGCGAACGACGAAGAAGGAGGAAGGACGGCGACGCCGTCGACGACAACGACGAGGGAGGAGGGAAGACGACGACGACAACGACGACGACGGACGACGACGACGACGACGAAAAGGGAAGAGGAGGAAGGACGACCACGGCGACAACGACGACGGAAACTACCACGACGCCAAAGAGGACGACGACGACGAACACGAGGAAAGACACAGGACGACGTAGGCGACGACGACGACGACGCGGGAGGAGGGAGGACGGCGACGACGACGACGACGACGAGGACGCTGCCAGAGCGCGCGCGCACGCTTTTGTTGAAAATCCGTGTTGCGAAACCTTGTGTTTTTGTAGTTTTTTTTGGACGCGCGATTTTGAAATCCTTCCGAAACCGATGGGTTTTGAAGGATTTCGGCGTACGCGCGCGACGACGCGCGCGTCTGCACTTCGTCCCGTTTTTTGCAGAGGATTCTCGCGACGGCACACGCGCAAGGGCGTTCGACAGATTTCGACATGCGCGCGCGCGACGCCCGTTTGGTAGCATGTTGTGAAAATCTTGAAAAACCAAAGGTTTCTCCAAGATTTCGCAAGAGCTCGCGCGGAAGCTTTTTAGCAAATCAGTGTTGCGAAACCCTATGTTTTTGTATGTGTTTTGGAACTCGATTGCGAAATCCTTCTGGCACCGAAGGTCTTTGAAGGATTTCGGCATGCGCGCGCGACGACGCGCGCGTGTGCACTTCGTCCCGTTTTTTGTAAGGGATTCGTGAAAGAGTGTTATGTTAGAACAAAGAATGACAGCGCATAGTGTTTTTTACAAGGGAACCTCAGGGGGGGGGTACCGGTTGGCCTGGGACATTGTGATTTCAAACTCAGGATGGACATGTGGTCAGAATCAAATGTATTCATGTGTGATTTACATACCCGAAAGGGGGGGCGATAACGCCGGGGGTGGGTGGGTAGAGTCTACTCTCTTTTTAGACAGGAGAATCTATGTGGTGCAATTGGCTACCCTGCACCGCGCTTGACCACTCCACTGCTCGCGCAAACATCCCACCCACCCACCCGTAACTTGGTTTGCAAAATCTCTTAAGACCGTGACGGTGGGTACCAAATGGCACTTGCCAGCGACAGCGACGCCGACGACGACAGCGACAACGACGACGACGACGCCGCCGACAACGACTACGACGACACCGGCGACGTCTCCAACGACTTCGACGACGCCGACAACGACGACGACGACGACGACGACACCGACGACGACGATGACGCCGGCGCCGACGACGACGACGATGACAACGACGACGACGATGACGACGCCGACGACGACGACAACGACGACGCCGACGACGACGACGACGTCAACGACGCCGACGACAACGACGACGACGACGGCGGCGACGACGACGACGCCGACAACGACGACGAAGACGACGACGACGCCGACGCCGACGACGACGACGAAGACGACGACGACGTCGCAAACGAAGACGACGAGGGAGGAGGGAGGACGACGACGGCGACAACGGCGACAACGACGACAACGACGAGGGAGGAGGGAGGACGGCGACGACGCGAACGACGAAGAAGGAGGAAGGACGGCGACGCCGACGACGGCAAAGACGAGGGAGGAGGGAAGACGACGACGACGACAACGACGACGACGACAAACTCGATTGCGAAATCTTTCCGGCGCCGCAGGTTTTTGAAGGATTTCGGCATGCGCGCGCGACGACGCGCGCGTGTTCACTTTGTCTCATTTGTTGCAAGGGATTCGCGAAAAAGTGTTTTTTTAGAACAAAGAATGACAGCGCATAGGGTTTTTTACAAGGGACCCTCAGGGGGGGGAAACCAGCCTGCCTGGGATGGTATGTTTTCATATTTAGGATAGACGAGTGTGCAGAATATATATATATATAATATATATATATATATATATATATATAGATATATATATGTGTATGAAATTATACTACCCCAGGGGGAGCTGATAAGTCCGGGGGGGGGGGTAGAGTCTATTCTCTTGTTAGAAAGGAGAATTGACTTTTACCCATGGCGTGACACATCTCATGCTCCTGCAAACATCCTGCCCAC